>BLBF01000019.1:47645897-47700330 GCA_015471245.1 Laticauda colubrina
GCTGTTCAGCTTCCTTCGGGTATTATCCCACGTCATTGTAGTGCTTTTAAAGTTGTAGCAACGTTTCAGCAGAATCCCATCTGCCATCATCAGGCTTCTGTATGGATGTGGGTCTCACATCTTCTGGTTTCAAATTCGAGGCTGGTCTATTCTGATTAGCTAGGAGCCTGGGTCTGTGTTCACTGGACTTGGAGTTTGATTGATTGGTGTTTCTGGTTTCTTCTGCCTGTTTTGTAGCTTTGATTGGCTGGCAACATTCTGTTCCTGTGTTGGAGGCTTTTAGTGCAGCTTGGCTTCACGTGAAAGGACGGCTGCTATCCATTAGGAAGCTAGGTTTCACCTGGGTGCCTGGTCGGGGGGGTGTTTGAGTTGGAGGCACGTGGAGGAGCTCCTCCAGTGTCCCTCCACTGAAAAAGGCTGGAGGAAACTTGCAAGAAGAGTGGTATCAGAGGTGGAACTTCCCCCACACCGTTGGAGCCATAGATGGGAAGCACGTGGCCTGCAAAGCTCCAGTCAAGTCATGGTCCTCTTATCACAACTACAAGGGCTTCTTCAGTATCATCCTCTTTGCCATGGTCGATGCTGACTACAAGTTCATGTACATCGATGCTTCAGACAACGGCTCATCTTCAGATGCCCAGGTATACAATGCAAGTGACCTCAAGGGTGGGCTGAAACGCAACCTCATCGTGGGCTTCCCAGATCCAGAACCTCTGCCCAATGACACGCAAGATGTGCCCTACTTCATCATGGGGGATGACGCCTTCTCCCTCACAACCTACCTCATGAAGCCCTACACTTCCAGATGCCTCACCTGTGAAGAGAGGATCTTCAACTACAGGATGTCCAGGGCAAGACGGGTGGTGGAGAACACCTTTGGCATCCTGGCCAACAGGTTCCAGGTACTTCTCACCACCATGCAGCATCATCCATGGACCGTGAGGAGCATCGTGGAAGCTTGCTGCATCCTGCACAATCTCATGCGCACCCACTACCCAGTCTTGCAGAACAGGCTTGTGGACCTCCAACAAGGCAATGGGGACATGGAGCCTGGGGAATGGAGGCAAGGGCGAAACCTGATTGACACTGTGGTTGTACCAGGCCCCAACAGAGCTTCACATGAAGGGAAGAAGCAGCACAACCTCCTGAGACATTGGTGCAACTCCCCAGCTGGAGCAGTGGAGTGGCAAGACAGGATGGTAGATGCTTAATGGAGGCTTCCTTGAGACTGTCTCATCACACTGATGAGATTGTGCCATGTTTGTTGAGTGGCCTTACAATGAATAGGGCATTAATAAAGTGTTTTGTTTATGTTGAAATGTGTGGATCAATGATTAAATTGTTGTTGATAATAAAGGGCCATAGGAGTGGCAGCTGGGAGGGTGGACCATACAGTCTCACTATGCTTGCACTTGAGGCTTATCTATCCCACAGCTATTACCCATCCCACAGTTATCCCTGCCCATCCCATAAGCATGCAAAGGCTTAACATTTTCTAAAAGTTTCCACCAGGAATTTATTAAGTAAAAGAAATGACCCAGGTGTGTGAAGCAAAGAAAACCTTTATTAATAACAGTAAAGTGTAGGACTTTATTTAAAAAGCAAAAGGAACCAAGAAAAGTGTCCTAAGCAATGATAAAGTCAACCAGTAACAACTCAATCTCTGGCAATGTTCTCAGTCACTCTGAGGTATGTCAATGGTCTCAGGTGTAAAGGGTACAGGGACTGTGGAGATGGCAGTGGCTGGAGTGCTGGTCTGAGGCGCCATTGGGGTGCCTGGCCCCGAGAGGACAACACGAGATGGTGTGTTCAGGAAGCTCTCAGAAAGCTGGTTCAGCCCAGTGAAGTTGAGAGGCCCTTCATCCAGGACCTGGGATGTCAGGCACAGGACTGATGACAGATGTTCTGAGGTCGGGCTTGGCTGTGGGGTGGAGGAAGGAGGAGTGTAGTGGGGATGTCTGGTGTGCAGCTGGGCTAGGTGAGGCATCTTTGGCATGCATGGAAACATCTGTGGTATCGGTGACGTCTGTGGCATCGGTGGAATCAGTGGCATCTGTGATGTCGGTGGCATCTGTGGCGTCGGTGACATCGATGACATTGGCGGCATCAGTGGCATCAGTGGCATCTCTGGCATCGGTGGCATCTGTGGCGTCTGTGGCATCGGTGTTATCGGTGGCATCGGTAGCACCTGCAGCGTGCGAGGAACCTGTGCCTGGACTGGGAAGGGCTGCCTGTGCTGCTGGAACTCCTGGTAGCTGTAGCCTTGGTAGGAGAGGGTCTGTTGAAAGCCTTGGAAGGGCTAAGACATCACCTGGGGTGGAGGAGCAGACCTGGAGTGGGTGGGAGCAGGTTCAGCTGGGCCTGGAGGGTGGTGAAGCAGCGCCTTTATCCGTTCCTTCATCACCTGGTACTGGGTCTCGGGCATGTCCATGAGGGTCTGGGTTACATAGGTGAGGAAGGGCTTGCGGTTTGAGGAAGGAATCTCGAAATGTTCCAGCTGAGAGAGGAGATCTGTGCTTTTCTTGATGGTGTCCCTGATCTCCAAGAGGACAGTGTGGCTCTGTCCCTCTGGTCTGCTTCTCTGCCTGCTTTTTGTGGAGTTGGAGCTGAGGGTGGGTGTGCATTGGTCCCTGGTGGTCACTGCTTCTTCTTGCTCCATTTGTGTGAGTGAATCTTCCACATCCTCCGGCACAGGGTGTGCAGCTGTCGGCGGGGTCTCTGTCGCGGGGCGCTCTGTGGACACCTGCCCGGACACGGTCGCTGTCTCCTGGCCAGAAGAGGACTGGCTCTCTGTGGGCTGCCTGAGAGTCAGGGTAGACAGAGGGGCTGCTCCTCGGTGGTGGACCTCACCCTCCAGGAAGCTGCACTTTGCTATGACATAGGTCTCCCGGTCGGTGAGCTTGACCGTGGCCTGGACAGACTTCTTCAGGTGCAGCTTCCCATATGAGGTGTGCATATGCTTCCACCACCTGAGGAGGACATCTGAAGTGTAGCCCAGGCTCTCCGCCTTCTGTCTCCAAGCTGCCTGCTTCCTCTTGGTGTCTCGATAGAGCCTGTGGCCCTTCCCCTTCCCCATCCTCGTTCTCCCTCAGCCAATCCAGCACCTCTTCCTCATGCTCCTCTGCGATGGAGTACTGCTTCCTCTCTCCCTTCTCCTTCTCCTTGCCTTGCCTCTTCCTCCCTCTGGCAGGGCCTTCAGCATCAGGGTTTTCAGGGCTTTGGGGCTGGTCTACCACAGCAGCAGCAGCAGAAGCAGCAGGAGAAGCAGCATCAGCAGCAGGAGAAGCACCAGAAGCAGCAGCAGCAGGAGAAGCACCAGCAGCAGAAGAAGCAGCACCAGCACCAGTACAAGAAGAAGCAGCACCAGCAGCAGCAGAGTCAGCACCAGGAGGTGGGATGTGGATCTATCCCTCTTGCCAGGGCTGGCAGAAGATGGCACAGGCTTCCTCTTCTTCCCCATGATGAAGATGTCTGTGATGAAGATGTCTGTGATGAAGATGTCTGTGATGAAGATGTCTGTGATGAAGATGTCTGTGGCAGAAGGTCTTTCCTCTGAATTGTGACCTGCTTGCAAGCTGCCTCCTTTTATATCTGTGGGGCTGATGCAATGCATCCTCCCCGCATGCCAGTGATCCGCTAGGCATCCGTTACCCATCTGCTCTGCATCCGCGTCATCCACTACGCATCCGCTATGCATCCGCTATGCATCCGCGTCATCCGCTACGCATCCACTCTGCATCCACTATGCATCTGGTACGCATCCACTCTTTCCGCTATGTGTCCACTTTACTATGCTCCCACAGAAGCCCTGCGGACGTGCCATCCGCTTCCATCTGCTTTCATCCGCTAGGCATCCATTTTACATCCGCGATACCTCCTCTCCCCATCAGTTGTTGTCCGCTCTGTTTATGCAAATTTGGGGCACTTTTGAGAGCAGATGGAAAATTTGCTCATCCGCTGTGTCCTTTTTACATACGTTTTGCATTCGTCAGGCGATGTGACCGGGCCTTAAGTGTACACAATTTTGCAAAACCCCATATTCTTTTCTATTCTAATAGTCAACTGCTATGTGACAAGAGATAAACACAGTAAATTATTCTTTTACTATCCCTTCTGCCCCCCCCATTCCTGAAAGCTATATATTATTCAGAATACTAACAATAAATATTTCCTTTGTTTTGTTTGTAAAAAAAGCTTTATTAAAGTTATACAAGATTAAATTTAGAAAAGGAAAAAAGTATTAAAAAGAAAAATAAAGCAAAGAGGGAGATGCAAAAGAATAAGGAAAAAAAGAAAGGAAACAAAAAAAAAACAATAATTACCAACTTTCTTCAATACAGTTACAAATATAAAATACATTAATCTTTTGGTTTAAAATTCAATAATACAGTAGCTTTATAATCATAAACAAGTCTAATTGTCAAATTAGCAACAATTAGGTAGTATTTCTTTCAGTTTCTAGCAAAATGTCCCAAAGTAGCTTCTATATAAAATTAAAGCTAGACAAAACAAAAAGTTAGACAGATATTTATTAACATGCTGAGAAAAACCTGCAAAGCACTTGGGGAAAATTATATGAAAGGGCAAAATTCATAGGATGTATGCATGTCCAATTTCACAATGGTTGCTTAAGGTCTAGTACTGTGATGAAGAACCTATGGCATGTGTGCCGGAAATGGCATGCAGAACCACTGCTGCCGGCATGCAAGATGTTATCCAGAAGAGCCTCACTGTGCATACGGGTGTGCCACCCACCCACCAGCTGATTGTTGGGTATCTGTTGTGCATATGTGGGGTTTGGGGGTGCACAGGAGATGCATACACATGCAAAGAAATGCACGTCGCACACAGGAGGATCACATACAAATGTACAGAGACATGTAAAGCTATTCAACATCACAAAATATACTGCTACCCTTCAAAAAGATCTCGACTATGTATCAGAATGGTCAAATAAATGGCAACTTCAAATCTCAACAAATAAATGCTCTGTCCTACATATGGGCAAAAAAAATCAAAAAATAAAATACAGGCTGAATAGTCAAGACCTTGTTGATGATCCAAACTCTGTTAAGGATCTTGGAGTACTCATCTCTAATGACTTAAGTGATAGAGCCCACTGTAACTACATAGCCAAAAAGGCATTAAGAGTTGTTAACCTAATCTTACATAGTTTTTTCTCTGGTTAGTAGTTACACTACTCACTAGAGCATACAAAACATTTGCTCGACCAATACTTGAATACAGCTCATCAGTCTGGAACCCATATTACATATCTGATATTAACAGAGTTGAAAAAGTCCAGAAATATTTCATAAGAAGAGTTATCCACTCCTCTACTCGTTGTAGAATACCTTATGCCACCAGACTCAAAAATCTAGATCTAGAAAACCTAGAACTACACTGCCTTCAGTCCGATCTAAGTTTTGTGTATAAAATCATACATTGCAATGCCCTACCAGTCAATGAATACTTCCGCTTCAACCATAACAACTTGATTGCAGAAAATATGACTTCAGCAACAGAGTGGTCAATGTTTAGAATACTCTACCTGACTCTGTGGTTTCTTCTACAAATCTCAAAAACTTTAACCTTAGGCTGTCTACTATTGACCTCACCCCTTTCCTAAGAGGTCTGTAGGGAGCATGCATAAGTGCACCAACGTGTCTACTGTCCCTGTCCTATTGTTTCTTTTATATTTTGTTTATTTTTCTTATATGTATCCATGTATTTATGAATATGTTTTTACTTATACCTATTATCTTGTAAGCAATTGACAAATAAAAATAAAATAAAAAAATGTGGTGCACACAGGGGGTTGCACATGCATACACATGGTGTGGGGGGAGCATGCACATTTCATTCTGGGTGCTGGCATATGAGCATGCTTACATGCACATGCACACAATTTTCAGCACGGGAGCCCCAAAAGGTTAGCCACCACTGGTCTAGTAGATATTCAAAAGTTATTTATGAATATCTGTGTAACAGAAGGAAATTGCCTTCTACATGAAGAAGAATTCCAGGATAGCATGTCTTTTCTACACTGACACAATTGATAGGTCATTATATCTCAATGTATGTTACTTCAAGACATTTTCACATGAGGATTGTGAACTCACTTTAAAACAGAATCTTCTCTCTGAGTGAAGGAATTATCTTCTAAAGGAAGGGGAACTAATTTATTTGGGGGGTGCAGAAATGGAACCAAAAGCTAGAAAAGTTTAAATTGGTTCTTTCACCCTGAAAAAACTTCCTTCTGTTCAGGGAAGGGAGCTGAATTCATTCAGCAGACAGGAATCAAAATCTCTGTGAAGAGCAGAGGTGAACTACACTAAATTAAGGGCTGCTAGGTACTTTATGCATATTTATTTTCCCCTCAGGGGCAGAAAATACTACCTGTATTTTATTAGTTTAGCACTTGACCAAAGATTCCAAGAATGTCCTCCAACTCCTAAGCAACTTGAATTCCTTACCTGGGACTCAGTTCACTTGGTGATCCACTTCACAATGGATAGAGCTGGGATTGTAATCATTAAGCAGGGCAATCACATGGGCAGTCATGCAATATCTTGTTTAACAACCACTTTGCTCAAAGCCTGAGATTATAATCCTAACTGTGGTTGTAAGTCAATGACTACCTTGTATATCAAATTCAGCAATATTGCAAGTCTTTTTTTCTTAAAAGTGTTATTTTTATGAGTTTTTAAAATATATATAGTACAGAAGTAGACATTCTCTGTTAACTTCTTTGTGTGTGTGTTTGTGTGTGTGTGTATGCATGCACACATGTATGTATATATGTATGTTTTTATACACATCTACCATAATTGCCTTTTTCCTATGTAACAAACCAGGATACAAGAGAAAAATTCTCATTCACTCTATATTTCTTAAGATAAATTATCCCAATATATTCAGATCTGATATTCATTAAATCCCATGGACTTATTATTCATAGCATCGCAAAGTCCATCTTAAGTGGAATGAGGGCGGAGCTGGCATCCTGGTGATTTTCCAAGATCACCGTCGATATCTCAGCTGGTGGTCAGTCCCCATGGACCTAAACTGTCCCATAGAGATGGTGATTGACAAGGGCATGTCCTGTTGATCCCAGGGACATTGCAAAGTCCCTGGTTGATCCAAGGAAAGCCATTTTTGCCAGTGGCAGAGAGGCAGCCTTCCAAGCTGCCGAAGCATGGACAGCTCCTGAATGGAAGATATTGGAAGAAAGTGTGCCAGTTTGGTGAGATGAACTTTTACTTATTATTTCTTGAAGAGAACACCCTGAAAAAATGAAAGTGGACTAAAAGTGAAGAGGAAAGAGGTTAAGCAGTGTGATTAATTGTTAAAGTGAAAGTGTTGTCCTTTTCCCCCCTTTTTATTGGAATTTTGAACTTGGCAAAGCTGTTTTATTTTAAGCTGGACTGGTACTTTTTAATCTTTTTATTTCTGTTTATATTTCTTTCTCTTTTTTTAACAATCCTTTTGAAAATTATTTTTTCATTAAGACTCTTCTGCTTGACTTAAGATTTATTTTTCTCCCTTTAAAAAAAAAGGAGGGGGAAAAGATTTTTAGTTCCTGGTTGTAGATTGAGGAGGGGGAAATGAAAGTGAAGGAAAGTAAAGGGCCTGTCACATTGGCCGATGGATGCAAAACATTTGTAAAAAGGACACAGCGGACGAGAAAATGTTCCATCCATTGTTATCCACTCTCAAAAGTGCCCTGAATTTGCATAACAAGAGCGGACAACAACGGAAAGGAACGGATGGGGGAAGGACGTAGAGGGGATGGAAAGTGGATGCTCCATGGAAGCCTAGGGGATGAAAGCGGATGGAAGTGGATGGCACATCCGCAGGGCTTCCGGGGGAGCACAGCGAAGCGGACACTCACCGGAAGGAGTGGATGCAGAGCGGAAGCCTAGCAGAAGCCTAGCGGAAACCTAGCAGATGGACAGCATTCACTGTTCATGCGGGGAGGATGCATTGCATCAGCCCCGCAGATATAAAGGGAAGCAGCTCGCAAGGAGGTCACCATTCAGAGGAAAGACCTGCTGCCAGACACAGCTCCAGCCAGCCAGCCAGCAAGCAAGCCAACAACCCAACAACCATGGGGAAGAAGAGAAAGCCTCGGCCATCTGCTGCCAGCCCTGGCAAGAGGGACAGGGCCACCATCCCACCCCCTGGCCCTGACTCTGCTTCTGCTAGGGCTTCTGCTGCTGGGGCTGACTCTTCTGGGGCTGGAGATTCTGCTGGTGCTGCTCCTGGTGCTGGGGCTTCTGCTGGGGCTTACTCTGCTGGTGCTGATGCTTCTGCTGGTGCTTACTCTGCTGGTGCTGCTCCTGGTGCTGATGCTTCTGCTGGTGCTTACTCTGCTGGCGCTGCTCCCGGTCCTGGTGTTTCTGCTGGCGTTTACTCTGCTGGCGCTGCTCCTGGTCCTCTGGTCCTGCTGGTCCAGCTGGTGCTTCTGGTCCTGCTGGAATTCCTGGTTCTGCTGGTCCTGCTGGTGCTCCTGGTCCTGCTGGTGCTGCTGGTGCTGCTGGTGCTTACTCTGCTGATGATGATCCTGGTCCTGCTGGTGCTGCTGGTGCTGCTGGTCCTGCTTTTGCTGCTACTGTTGTTGTTGCTGCTACTGCTTGTGGTGGTGTGGAGGAGCAGCCCCTACAACCTCGAAGCCCCTCTGATGAGGGCCCAGATGGCCCTGCCAGATGGAGGAAGAGGCAGACGCATGAACGGGAGAGAAGGCAACACCTCATCAAAGAGGAACATGAGGATGAGGTGCTGGAATGGCTGAGGAAGAACAAGTATCTATGGCGGAAGGGACACAGGCTCTATCGAGACACAAAGTGGAAGCAGGCGGCTTGGAGAGAGAAGGCAGAGAGCCTCGGCTACTCTTCAGAGGTGCTCCTTGGCTGTTGGAAGCACATGCACACCTGGTACGGGAAGCTGCACCTCAAGAAATCTGGCCAGGCCACGATCAAGCTGACGGACCGAGAGACCTACATGATGGCCAAGTCCAGCTTCTTGGAGGGTGAGATCTGCCACCAAGGAGCAGCCCCTCTGACAATTCTCTCTTTCAGGCAGCCAGCAGAGAGCCAGTCTTCTTCTGCCAAGAGTCAGCTCCTGTGTCCAGGCAGGTATCTGTGGAGCATGCCACGATGGAGAACCCACCAAAAACTGCACTACCCATGGTGGAGCATGTGGAGGACTCCCTGATGCAGTGGGAGAAGGAGAGGGCACTTCCATCACAGGCCAACCCACATCCACCCCCAGCTCCACCTCCACAGAAAGGCAGAGAGACAGACCAGAGGGGCAGAGCCACACTGTCCTGCTGGAGATCAGAGACACCATCAGAAGCAGCGTAGATCTCCTCTCTCAGCTGGTACACACCAACATCCCATTCTCCAACCATAAGCCCTTCCTCATCTACGTCAACCAGACCCTCATGAACATGTCGGAATCACAGTACCAGGTGGTAAAGGACAGGATCACCGGTCTTCTTCACAACCTTCCAGACACAGCTGAACCTGCTCCCACCCAGTCCAGGCCTACTCCTCCACCCCAGGTGATGTCACTCCCCTTCCAAGGCTTTCCACAGGCCCGCACCTTCCAAGGCTACGGCTACCAGGAGGTCCACCAGCACAGGCAGCCCTTCCCAGTCCAGGCACAGGTACATCGTATGCTACCGATGCCACCAACGCCACCAATGCCACCCACACCACAGATGCCACCCATGCCACAGAGCCACCCATGCCACAGATGTCACTGACGCCACAGATGCCACCCACGCCTCACCTCGCTCAGCTGCAGACCAGACATCCCCACTACACTGCTTCTTCCTCCACCCCACAGCCAAGCCCGGCCTCAGAACATCTGTCATCGGTATTGGGGCTGACACCCCATGTCCTGGAGGAAGGGGCTCTCAACATCACAGGACTGAGCCAGCTCTCTGAGAGCTTCCTCCACACACCATTCCCTGTTGTCCTCTCGGGGCCAGGTACCCCAATGACGCCTCAGACCAGCACTCCAGCAGCAGCCACCTCCACAGCACCTGGACCCTTCAACCCTGAGACTATGGGCATGCCTCAGAGTGACCAAGAAGAGTGCCAGAGACTGGGTGGCTACCTGTTGACTTTATCTTTGCTTTGGACACTTGACTTGGGTCATTTTCCTTTTACAGCTTGTTATTAATATTTGCTTCACACACTTGCTTCATTTATTTTATTAAAAGAAGTCTTGGTGGAAACTTTTAGAAATGGTTTAAGGCTTTGCATGCTTGTGGGATGGGTAAGGATAGCAGTGGGATGGGCAGGGATACCTTTGGGATGGGTAATAGCTGTGGGATGGGTTAGGATACCTGTGGGATGGGTAATACCTGTGGGATAGATAAACCTCCAGTGCAAGCATAGTGGGACTGTATGGTCCACCCTCCCAGGTGCCACACCTTTGGCCCTTTATAATCAATAACAATGTAATCATTGATCCACACATTTCAACATAAACACAACTCTTTATTAAATGCCCTGTTCATTGTAGGGCCACTCAACATACATGGCCCAGTCTCCTCAGTGTGATGAGACAGGCTGAAGGAAGCATCCATTAATCATCTATCATCCTGTCTTGCCTCTCCACTGCTCCAGCTGGGGAGTTGCACCAGTGTTTCAGGAGGTTGCGCTGCTTCTTCCCTTCACGTGAAGCTCTGTTGGGGCCTTGCACATCCACAGTGTCTATCAGGTTTCGCTCTTGCCTCCATTCACCAGGCTCCATGTCCCCATTGCCTTGTTGGAGGTCCATGAGCCTGTTCTGCAACACTGGGTAGCAGGTGCGCATGAGATTGTGCAGGATGCAGCAAGCTTCCATGATGTTCCTCACCGTCTCTGGGCGATGCTGCATGGTAGTGAGAAGTACATGGAACCTGTTGGCCAGGATGCCAAAGGCATTCTCCACCCCCCGCCTTGCCCTGGACAGCCTGTAGTTGAAGATCCACTCTTCATGGGTGAGGCATCTGGAAGTGTAGGGCTTCATGAAGTAGGTTCTGAGGGAGAAGGCATCATCCCCCACGATGAAGTAGGGCACATCTTGTGTGTCATTGGGCAGGGGTTCTGGATCTGGGAAGCCCACCATGAGGTTGAGTTCCAGCCCACCCTTGAGGTCACTTGCGTTGTATACCTGAGCATCTGAAGATGAGCCGTTGCCTGAAGCATTGATGTACATTAACTTGTAGTCAGCATCGACCATGGTGAAGAGTATGATGCTGAAGAAGCCCTTTTAGTTGTGATAAGTGGACCCTGTGTTGGCTGGAGCTTTGCAGGCCACGTGCTTGCCATCTATGTCTCCAACGGTGTGTGGGACGTTCCACTTCTGATACCACTGCTCTGCAACTTTCTTCCATCCTTCTTCAGTGGAGGGGTACTGGAGGAGCTCCTCCAGGTATTCTTCGATGATGGCCTGCACCACTTCTTTGACCCCAATGCTGATGGTGTTGTGTGGCACCCTCCAGGCGTACTGCATGCTCCTGTACATTGTCCTGGAGGCCAGGTGGCGCAGAGTCAGTGCCACCTTCAGCCCAGGGTTCAGGCTGGGCTGGAAGTTGGTGCTCTGCTTGGTCAACCTGGGTCTCAGCTGCTCCACAACTTCATCAAACATGGCTTGCAGCATCCTCATGAAGTTCTGGAATGCACGAGTGTCTTCGTTCCTCAGCTCCACCATCAGCTTGTTGTACAGTCCGTACTTTGCTCTTCTCCCGATCCATCTTCGGACCCAGACACTTCTTGGCCACCTCCTTTTCTTCGCATAGAACAGGTGAAAGAGCCTGTAGATGGCTTCACATTGTTGTAGAACGATGGTGGCTACCAAAAGGAGTGTGTGATGATCCATTGTGGAGATGACTGGATGCTGTGGAAGAGCAAGAGCCAGATGAAGGCTGAAGAGGTCTGCACCGCAGGACTGCTGGACTGAAAGTGAGATCCAAGTGAGTTCCTCCCCCTTTTTATCGGAAATATAGGTTTTCCGCTAGATGTCCTTTTGCATCCTCTAGACATCCTGCAGACATCCTAAATATCCGAGATAGGTCCCCTCTGTAAAAGTTTTTTCCATTTTAAATGCTTTGTATGCGAGCTGCATCCGCTTTCATCCTTTCTCTGTCCGTGCTACTAATGCTTTGTGTCCATTCCGCGTCTGTTTCGCTTCCTCCCTGTGTCCATTTTCTGCTGGAGTGGATGTGAGTTGTGCGGATGCGCAGCGGATGCCTAGCGGATATAGCAGATGCGTAATGGATGACGACGGATATAGAACGGATGTTCCCTGTATGCGTTGCGGATGCAGAATCGACACGTTGGATACATTTTCCACTCAAAAAGTTTTGAGTACTCAAAACCTTTTGAGCGGATGGAATCTCAGTCAACGGATGCTGGACAGATAGAGAGGATGAAAAACGGAGGCAGTGAGTACAGAACGGAAGCATCGCGTTAACCAATGGATGGCAAGTGTTTCTCTCCATTTTACATCCTCTTTCCATCCGTTGGTGCAGTGTGGCATGGGCTTAAGTAGCAGTGCTGCCCAGAGGCTTGGATCCATTGTTTCTTTTTCCTTTCACTAGCTTGTCTTATAATCAAGGACTCTGAGCTGTGTATTCGAAAAGATAGAGATGAGCATGTCAGTTTGTGTATTTAGGTGCCCATTTCTGAACAGATTGCTGAAGTTTGGTATTGAAGTTGAAAGAAAGAAGAGTGTAGTGACCTTGAAAAACTCTGAGCTGACTTATCAAAGAGCCTTGGACATTTGGCAGCAAAGGCTTGTTTTGTATTAGAATTGCTTTTTACCTTTTGCCTCTTTTTCTACTCCTGCTGCCACTAGTGGGGCTCTTTTTTTTTCTTTTTAGTTGGATTTTAACTTTTTAAACCAGGAACTACAATGTGAATCTTTTATTTTGCTTTTCTTTTTGTTTATTAAGAGGAACATATAGAATATTTTTCTTTTTGCCTTTTTATTTTTTACATCTACCATTGCAAATAATTGGATTAAGGTATATAAGTGCCTGAAGAGTTTCATTTTCCTTTTTTCCTTTGGAGTGGCAACTGTTTGCCTTCGTTTTTTCTTTTTTTTTTCTTTTTTCTTTTTTCTCTCTCTTTACAGATAAGCATTATAAGATGAGTAGAAAGTCAACAGCCCCAGCTTCTTCGATACCAACTCCCTCACCATCTGGTGAACAATGATCTATACAGACAATATTATAACAGGAAAAAGACATAGAGTAAGAGAAGGAAGTAACATTACAGATGATCATGCCAGGAATTCAGAAAATTGAGTAAAAAAATAGAAAAGACAGATGAAAAAGTGGAAAAGATTCAATAGATGATGATATGAAGAATATGAAGACAGATTCAAAAAAATTGAAGAAGATATATGAAGAGATAAGAAAATTGGAGATATTGATACTCATTTGAGTGATATCGAAAAGGGCAGGGGTGAATCATTAGGATGGGAAATAGACAAATCAGAATTTTAGTTAAGTTTTCAAAATATAGAAGGGAAAGGTGAAAACCTTGCTGAAATGATGGCAGAAATATTGGCAGAAGCACTGGAAATAACTAAAGAAAAGATGATGCATGGGATGGATGAAGTGTTTCCTGTCTAGACAAGATATGCAATGAGGAATAGACTGCCAAGAGAAGTTCACATCAGATTTACTAAGAAGACTATTAAGACACAGATATTCCAGATGGTGAGAGAGCAAACACTAAAATATAAAAATAAAGAAATTATGGTGCTGAAACAGATACCAAGAAGACTAAGAGAAGTGAGAAGAGAATATTTATTCTTGATGAAAGAGCTACTTAAAAGAGGAGTAAACTACAAATGGTTGATGCCAGAAGACCTTTTTTTCACTTGGCAGGAACAAAGAGGAATGTATAGTAGGAATTGAAAAAGAAAAATAAGAAGGTGCAGTAGGTGGTGAACCCAGAGAACAATGAGAATTGAGATCTACTAGAGCAATAAAACCCTTTTATAAAGCTTAACATGGATTAAAGAAAAATGATTACGATTAACATAAATGCACTTAATTTGGCTATTAAAAGAAGGAAAGTATTTCACAAATTAGATAAATTACAATTTGATATAATCTGCTTACAAGAGGTACATATTAAAAAGCAACATGAATATATTCTAAAACAAGGAAAATTAGGGAAATTATTTACATCGCTGGCACAATTGAAAAAAAGAGGTGTGACATCATATACTAAAGAAACAATTTTGGCAGAACTAATTTATACAGATGATGATGGAAGGATTTTGATGGTAGAGATAATGGATAACAGTGTTAAAACACTTTTAATTGCAATTTATGCCCCGAATGATAAACAAGAATTCTATAGGAAATTACATACAAAAATAATTGATTTGGACTATGTTAATATCTTTATGATGGGTGATTTTAATGGAATAATTAATGACTGGTTGGACTATAAAACACAGAAAACAACAAAGAAAGTTGAAAAGATACTACGAAAATCCTTCCTTCGAATAACAGAAGAATTTAATTTGAAAGATGCATGGAGAGAGAGAAATGCGGAAAGTAAGCAATATATTTCTATTCAAGTAGACACACATCCTGGTCTAGAATAGATATGATATGGATGTCAGCAGAATTATTGACTAATGTATGACAGATTGAAATAGAAACAAGCACATGGGCAGATCATAATCCAGTATCAGTTATTTGGAAGGGATACAAGAGGAAATCTAGATGGACTCTAAATAATATGATTCTGAAAGAAAAGGACTTTAAACAGAAAATAGAGAAAGAACTTGGTGTCTTCTTCAAAGAAAATAGAAAAGAGGATCCATCTTTACAGGATCTTTGGGACACAAAGAAGGCCTACACAAGAGGCTTGATAAGAGATTATACTAGGAGAAGAAACAGAAAACAGAAAAAGACATTTAAAACATTCGAGGGTGATTATAAAAGACTGGAAAAAACTTACAGAAGTCTCCACAAAAAAAGACATTAAAAATAAAATAGATATAATTAAACATAAAATGAGACTAATGGAAAAAGATGAATTAGCACAAAAAAAGTAAAAGTGTGAAACAGAATTACTTTGAAGGTGCAAATAAACCAGACAGATGGCTAGCTTATAAATTGAGAAAGGAAAGAGAAGCAAGAAGAATTAGCCAATTGATAAATAAAGAAGGACAGGTTTGTTATGGAAATGAGGAGCAGAAAAAAATTATACAAGATTACTATAGAAAACTATACTTTCAAGAGAATATTCAAGATGAAAAAAATCAAGCAATATCATCAAAAAGGGAACATACCTCAGACACCCAAAAATATTGAAACAATGTTAGAAGGAAATATAACAATGAGGGAACTAACAAAAGCCTTAAAAAGACAGAATTCTGGGAAAGCTCCAGGTCCAGATGGGTTGCCAACTGAATTCTATGAGACTTTTCAGGAAATATTGAATTTTCGTTTTCTAGAAATTATGAATGAAGTTATGTTAAAGAAAATAATACCAAAAATATGATCAGAAGCGTACTTTACACTTATACAAAAAGAAAGGCACAGACCTGCAGCAAGTTAAAAATTATAGACCTATATCTTTATTGAACTCAGAATACAAAATCTTTGTTTCAATTTTGGCAGAAAGATTAAATAATTATCAAATATTAAATAATTTTATTCATACCGATCAAAATAGATTTCTGCCAAGAGACAAATCAAAGACAATGTGAGAATCATTTTAGATACTCTGGAATATTATGAAGCACACCCTGAGAAGCAAATGGCCTTGATGTTTCTAAAGCCCCTGTCACACAACACCAAGGGATGTAAAGAAGATGTAAAATGAAGACAAACACTTGCCATCCATTGGTTAACGCGATGCATCCATTCTGTACTCATTGCATCCATTTTTCATACTCTCTATCCGTCCAGCATCCGTCTACTGATATTTCATCCGCTCAAAAAGTTTTGAGCTGCATAAAACTTTTTGAGCGGAAAATGAATCCAACACATCCGTTAGACATCCGCTACGCATACGGGGAACATCCATTATATGTCTGTCGGCATCCGTTACGCGTCCACTATATCCGCTAGGCATTCGCTGCGCATCCGCATAACTCACATACACTCCAGTGGAAAATGGACACAGGGAGGAAGTGAAATGGACGCGGAACGGACATGCACCATTAGTAGCATGGATGTAGAAGGGATGAAAGCGGATGCAGATCGCATAGAAAGCATTAAAATGGAAAAAACTTTCATATAGGGGAGGTATCTCGGATATTTAGGATGTCTACAGGATGCCTAGAGGATGCAAAAGGACACCAAGCGGAAAATCTATATTTCCTATAAAAAGGGGTAGAAATCACCTGGATCTCACTTTCAGTCCAGCAGCCCTGCGGTGCAGACCTCTTCAGCCTTCATCTGGCTCTTGCTCTTCCACATCATCCTGTCATCTCCACAATGGATCATCACACACTCCTTTTGGCAGCCACCATCATTCTACAACAGTGTGAAGCAATCTGCAGGCTGTTTCACCTGTTCTACGCAAAGAAAAGGAGGCGGCCAAGAAGTGTCTGGGTCTGAAGATGGATCACGAGAAGAGCAGAGTACGGAATGTATAACAAGCTGATGGTGGAGCTGAGGAACGAAGACCTTCGTGCATTCCAGAAATTCATGAGGATGCTGATAGCCATGTTTGACAAAGTTGTGGAGAGGCTCAGACCCAGGTTGACCAAGCAGAGCACCAACTTCCGCCTAGCCTGGATCCTGGGCTGAAGGTGGCACTGAATCTGCGCCACCTGGCCTCCAGGACAACGTACAGGATCATGCAGTACGCCTGGAGGGTGCCACACAACACCATCAGCATTGGGGTCAGAGAGGTGGTGCAGGCCATCATCGAAGAATACCTGGAGGAGCTCCTCCAGTACCCCTCCACTGAAGAAGGATGGAAGAAAGTTGCAGAGCAGTGGTATCAGAAGTGGAATTTCCCTCACACCGTTGGAGCCATAGATGGCAAGCACGTGGCCTGCAAAGTTCCAGCCAAATCAGGGTGCACTTATCACAACTAAAAGGGCTTCTTCAGCATCATCCTCTACGCCATGGTCGATGCAGACTACAAGTTAATGTACATCAATGCTTCAGGCAATGCCTCATCTTCAGATGCCCAGGTATACAACGCCAGTGACCTCAAGGAAGGGCTGGAACGGAACCTCATCATGGGCTTCCCAGATCCAGAACCCCTGCCCAACGACAAACAAGATGTGCCCTACTTCATCATGGGGAAGATGACGACTTCTCCCTCAGAACCTACCTCATGAAGCCCTACACTTCTAGATGCCTCACCCGTGAAGAGAGGATCTTCAACTAAAGGGTGTCCAGGGCAAGGTGAGTGGTGGAGAACGCCTTTGGCATCCTGGCCAACAGGTTCCTGGTACTTCTCACCACCATGCAGCATTGCCCAGAGATGGTGAGGAACATCGTGGAAGCTTGCTGCATCCTGCACAATCTCATGCGCACCCGCTACCCAGTGTTGCAGAACAGGCTCATGGACCTCCAACAAGGCAATGGGGACATGGAGCCTGGTGAATGGAGGCAAGGGCAAAACCTGATAGACACTGTGGATGTGCAAGGCCCCAACAGAGCTTCACGTGAAGGGAAGAAGCAGTGCAACCTCATGAAACACTGGTGCAACTCCCCAGCTGGAGCAGTGGAGTGGCAAGACAGGATGGTAGATGATTAATGGATGCTACCTTCAGCCTGTCTCATCACACGGATGAGATTGGACCATGTATGTTGAGTGGCCCTACAATGAACAGGGCATTTAATAAAGAGTTGTGTTTATGTTGAAATGTGTGGATCAATGATTAAATTGTTATTGATAATAAAGGGCCATTGGTGTGGCACCTGGGAGGATGGACCATACAGTCCCACTATGCTTGCACTGGAGGTTTCTCTATCCCATAGCTGTTACCCATCCCACAGGTATCCCTGCCCATCCCACTGCTATCTTAACCCATCCCACAGCTATTAGCCATCAAACAGGTATCCCTGCCCATCCCACAGCTTTTACCCATCCAACAGGTATCCCTGCCCATCCCACTGCTATCCTTACACATCCCACAAGCATGCAAATGCTTAAACCATTTCTAAAAGTTTCCACCAAGACTTTATTGACTAAAAGAACTGAAGCAAGTGTGTGAAGCAAAGATAATCTTTATTAATAGCAAACTGTAAAAGAACATGACCCAAGTAAAGTGTGCCAAGTAAAGATAAAGGCAACAGGTAGCAAACCAGTCTCTGGCACTCTTCTCGGTCACTTTGAGACATGCCCGTAGTCTCAGGGGTGAAGGGTCCAGGTGCTGTGGAGGTGGCTGCTGCTGGAGTGCTGGTTTGAGGTGCCATTGGGGTGCCTGGCCCCGAGAGGACAACAGGGGATGGTGTGTGGAGGAAGCTCTCAGAGAGCTGGCTCAGTCCTGTGATTTTGAGAGCCCCTTCCTCCAGGACATGGGTGTCAGTCCCAAGACCGATGATGGATGTTCTGAGGCCGGGCTTGGCTGTGGGGTGGAAGAAGGAGGAGTGTAGTGGGGCTGTCTGGTCTGCAGCTAAGTGAGGTGAGGCGTGGGTGGCATCTGTGGCATCAGATGTCTGTGGCATCCATGGTGTGGCATCTGTGGTGTGGGTGGCATCTGTGATGTGGGTGGCATCTGTGGCATCGGTGGCATCTGTGGTGTCAGTAGCATTGGTAGCATCAGTGGCATCGGTGGCACCTGTGGCGTACAATGAACCTTTGCCTGGACTGGGAAGGCTGCCTGTGCTGCTGGAACTCCTGGTAGCCCTAGCCTTGGAAGGTGAGGGCCTGTGGAAAGCCTTGGAAGGGCTGTGACATCACCTGGGGTGGAAGAGCAGACCTGGACTGGGTCGGAGCAGGTTCATCTGGTCCTGGAGGGTTGTGAAGAAGACTGGTGATCCTGTCCTTGATCACCTGGTACTGTGATTTGGACATGTCCATGAGGGTCTGGTTGACGTAGGTGAGGAAGGGCTTGCGGTTGGAGGATGGTATGTCGGTGTGTACCAGCTGAGAGAGGAGATCTACGCTGCTTTTGATGGTGTCCCTGATCTCCACCAGGACAGTGTGGCTCTGCCCCTCCGGTCTGGCTCTCTTCCTGCTTTCTGGGGAGGTGGAGGTGGGGGTGGATATGGGTTGGTTTCTGATGGAAGTGCCCTCTCCTTGCTCCCACTGCTCCCACTGCGTCATCGTGGGACCATCCACAGATACCTGCCTGGACACAGGAGCTGACGCTTGGCTCTCTGTGGGCTGCCTAAGAGAGAGGGTTGTCAGAGGGGCTGCTCCTCTGTGGTGGATCTCACCATCCAAGAAGCTGCACTTGGCCATCACGTAGGTCTCCCGGTTGGTGAGCTTGACCGTGGCCTGGCCAGTTTTCTTGAGATGCAGCTTCCCGTACCACGTATGCATGTGCTTCCACCACCTGAGGAGGATCTCCAAAGTGTAGCCCAGACTCTCGGCCTTCTCTCTCCAAGTAGCCTACTTCCTTTTGGTGTCTCGAAAGAGCCTGTGTCCCTTCCACCATAGATACTCGTTCTTCCTCAGCCATTCCAGCACCTAATCCTCATGTTCTTCTTTGATGTAGTATTGCCTTCTCTCCTGTTCATGCTTATGCCTCTTCCTCCCTCTGGCAGGGCCATCTGGGCCCTCATCAGAGGGGCTTCGAGATTCTAGGGGCTGCTCCACCACAACACTGCCACCACCAGCAGCAACAAGAACAGTAGCAGCAAAAGCAGGACCACCAGCACCAGCAGCACATTTGGTGCCAGCAGGACCAGCAGGACCAGCAGGACCAGCAGGACCAGCAGGACCAGCAGGACCAGGATCAGCAGCAGCAGAGTAAGCACCAGCAGCACCAGCAGGACCAGGATCAGCAGCAGCAGAGTAAGCACCAGCAGGTCCAGGAGCACCAGGAGCACCAGCAGCACCAGCAGGACCAGGAGCACCAGCAGGACCAGCAGGACCAGGAGCAGCGCCAGCAGAGTAAGCACCAGAAGAAGCCCCAGCACCAGGAGCAGCACCAGAAGCCCCAGCACCAGAAGAGTCAGCCCGAGCAGCAGAAGCCCCAGCAGAAGCAGAGTCAGGGCCAGAGGGTGGGATGGTGGCCCTGTCCTTCTTGCCAGGGCTGGCAGCAGATGGCACAGGCTTCCTCTTCTTCCCCATGGTTGTTGGCTGGCTGGAGCTGTGTCTGGCAGCAGGTCTTTCCTCTGAATGGTGACCTGCTTGTGAGCTGCTTCCCCTTATATCCATGGGGCTGATGCAATGCATCCTCCCCGCATGCGCAGTGAATGCGTTGCATCCGCTAGGCATCCGCTAGGCATCCGCTAGGCTTCCGTGATGCATCCGTTCCTTCCATTGCATGTCCGCTTTGCTGTCCTCCCCCAGAAGCCCTGCGGATGTGCCATCCGCTTCCATCTGCTTCCATCCGCTAGGCTTCCGTGGAGCATCCACTTAACATCCTGGCTACATCTTCCCCCCGTCCGTTCCTTTCCGATGTTGTCTGCTCGCTTTATGGAAATTTGGGGCACTTTTGAGAGCGGATAACAATGGATGGAAAATTTTCTCATCTGCTGTGTCCTTTTTTAAATACGTTTTGCATCCGTTGGCCTATGTGACAGGCCCTTCAATGCTCAAAAAGCCTTTGACAATGTGAGTTGGAAATTTATTTTATTGCAACTGATACAAATGATACAAAAGAAATTTATCCAAGCTATTGAAACAATATATCATGAACAAACTTCAAAGGTGATGGTGAATGGAGAATTAACAGAGTCCATAGATACAAGAAAAGGGACAAGGCAAGGCTGTCCATTATCACCTCTGCTGTTTGTGTTACATTGGAAGTGTTGAACAGGAATATTAGAGAATAAAAAGAAATAAAAGGAATGGAAATTAAAAAGGATTATAAATGGCAAGATTTTGCAGATGACCTGGTATTTATATGAGAAGATCCAATGGAAACAACATCAAAATTAATAGAAAAAATAGAAGAATATGGAAAAGTTGTATGTTTGAGAATAAATAAAGACAAAACAAAGATATTAACAAAGAACATGTCAACAAGACAAAAGAAAGAGTTGGAAGAAACTTTAAAAATACAGGTCAAGAACAAGGTTAAATACTTAGGGATTTATATTACACCAAGATGCAGTACCCTGAAGGAATATAACAATGTTAAACTCAAACAGCTGATTGCGACAAACTTGATGAAATGGGAAAAATTACACCTATCACTGATTGGGACAATATCCACAATTAAGATGAATATATTGCATAGAGTTTTATATTTATTCCAGACAATTCCTATTCGATTAGGGAAAGAGTTTTTTGAAGATTTAAATAGAATTGTGTTGAAATATATTTGGCAGGGCAAAAAAGCAAGAATAAAATTAAAGCTGTTGCAACATGAAAGAATAAGAGGAGGATTTGCCTTGCCCAATTGGGAGCTGTATTACCACGCGACGAACTTGATGTGGGAAAAGGAATAGACAACACTAAGAAACAGTAGATTATTGATTTTAGAAGGCCATGACTTTCTGCTGGGATGGCATGCCTTCCTCTGGTATAAGGAAACTAAAACACAGGGGCATTTTAGAAGACAATGTATTTGTGAGGCACTGTTTTTGAGTTGGGAGAAGATTAAAAGACAATATTACTTAAAAATTCCAACATGGATATCAACTATTGAAGCTTTTTCTTATGCAATAATATATAGGGGCAGTTAAGCCCTTGTCACACAGCACCAACGGATGGAAAGAGGATGTAAAATGGAGAGAAACACTTGCCATCCATTGGTTAACACGATGCATCCGTTCTGTACTCACTGCGTCCGTTTTTCATACTCTCTATCTGTCCAGCATCCATCTCCTGACATTTCATTTGCTCAAAAAGTTTTGAGCTGCACAAAACTTTTTGAGCAGAAAAAGTATCCAATGCGTCCATTATACATCCGCTATGCATACGGGGAACATCCGTTATACGTCTGTCGTCATCCGTTACACGTCCGCTATATCCGCTAGGCATCCGCTGCTCATCCGCACAACTCGCATATGCTCCAGCGGAAAACGGTCGCAGAGAGGAAGCAAAACGGATGCGGAGCAGACACGCAACGTTAGTAGCATGGATGTAGAAAGGATGAAAGCAGATGCAGCTCGCATACAAAGCATTAAAACGGAAAAAAAGTTCGTATAGGGGACGTATCTCGGATATTTAGGATGTCTGCAGGATGTCTAGAGGATACAAAAGGACACAGAGCGGAAAACCTATATTTCCTATAAAAAGGGGTAGAAATCACCTGGTAGAATCACCTTTCAGTCTAGGAGCCCTGCGGTGTGTCCTACTTCATCGTGGGGGATGACGCCTTCTCCCTCAGAACCTACCTCATGAAGCCCTACACTTCCATATGCCTCACCCGTGAAGAGAGGATCTTCCACTACAGGCTGTCCAGGGCAAGGCGGGTGGTGGAGAACGCCTTTGGCATCCTGGCCAACAGGTTCCAGGTACTTCTCACCACCATGCAGCATCACCCAGAGAGGGTGAGGGACATCGTGGAAGCTTGCTGCATTCTGCACAATCTCATGTGCACCCGTATGCGCACCTGCAGTGTTGCAGAACAGGCTCGTGGACCACCAACAAGGCAATGGGGACATGGAGCCTGGTGAATGGAGGCAAGGGCGAAACCTGATAGATACTGGGGATGTGCAAGGCCCCAACAGAGCTTCACGTGAAGGGAAGAAGCAGCGCAACCTCCTGAAACACTGGTGTAACTCCCCAGCTGGAGCAGTGAGTGGCAAGACAGGATGGTAGATACTTGGATGCTTCCTTGAGATTGTCTCATCACACGGATGAGATTGTGCCATGTATGTTGAGTGGCTCTACAATGAACAGGGCATTTAAAAAAGAGTTGTGTTTATGTTGAAATGTGTTGATGAATGATTAAATTGTTATTGATAATAAAGGGCCATAGATGTGGCACCTGGGAGGGTGGACCATACAGTCCCACTATGCTTGCACTGGAGGTTTATCTATCCCACAGCTATTACCCATCCCACAGGTATCCCTGCCCATACCACTGCTATCCTAACCCATCCTACAGCTATTACCCATCCCACAGGTATCCCTGCCCATCCCACAGCTATTACCCATCCAACAGGTATCCCTGCCCATCCCACTGCTATCCTAACCCATCCCACAGCTATTACCCATCCCACAGGTATCCCTGCGCATCCCACTGCTATCCTTCCCCATCCCACAAGCATGCAAAGGCTTAAACCATTTCTAAAAGTTTCCACCATGACTTTATTGACTAAAGGAACTGAAGCAAGTGTGTGAAGCAAAGATAAACTTTATTAATAACAAACTGTAAAAGCAAAATGACCCAAGAAAAGTGTCCCAAGCAAAGATAAAGTCAACAGGTAGCAACCCAGTCTCTGGCACTCTTCTCAGTCACTCTGAGGCATGCCCATCGTCTCAGGGGTGAAGGGTCCAGGTGCTGTTGAGATGGCTGCTGCTGGAGTGCTGGTCTGAGGCGCCATTGGGGTGCCTGGTCCCGAGAGGACAACAGGGGATGGTGTGTGGAGAAAGGTCTCAGAGAGCTGGCTAAGTCCTGTGATGTTGAGAGCCCCTTCCTCCATGACATGGGTGTCAGTCCCAAGACCGATGACAGATGTTCTGAGGCCGGGCTCGGCTGTCGGGTGGAGGAAGGAGGAGTATAGTGGGCTGTCTGGTCTGCAGGTGAGTGAGGTGAGGCATTGGTGGCATCTGTGGCGTGGGTGGCATCTGTGGCGTCGTTGGGATCAGTGGCGTTTGATGAACCTGTGGCTGGACTGGGAAGGGCTGCCTGTGCTGCTGGAACTCCTGGTAGCTGTAACCTTGGTAGGTGAGGGCCTGTGGAAAGCTTTGGAAGGGCACTGACATCATCTGGGGTGGAGGAGCAGACCTGGATTGGGTCGGAACAAGTTCAGCTGGTCCTGGAGGGTTGTGCAGAAGACCGGTGATCCTCTCCTTTATCACCTGGTGCTGTGATTCGGACATGTCCATGAAGGTCTGGTTGACGTCAGTGAGGAAGGGCTTGCGGTTTGAGGATGGTATGTCAGTGTGTACCAGCTGAGAGAAGGGATCTACGCTGCTTTTGATGGTGTCCCTGATCTCCAGCAGGACAGCAGGACCAGCAGGACCAGCAGGACCAGCAGCACCAGCAGCACCAGCAGGACCAGCAGCACCAGCAGGACCAGGAGCTGCACCAGCAGAGTAAGCACCAGCAGAAGCACCAGCACCAGGAGCAGCACCAGCAGAGTAAGCACCAGCAGAAGCACCAGCACCAGGAGCAGTGCCAGCAGAGTAAGCACCAGCAGAAGCACCAGCATCAGGAGAAGCACCAGCAGAGTAAGCCCCAACAGAAGCCCCAACACCAGGAGCAGCACCAGCATTAGCCCCAGGACCAGCAGAGTCAGCCTGAGCAGCAGAAGCCTGAGCAGAAGCAGAGTCAGGGCCAGAGGGTGGGATGGTGGCCCTGTCCTTCTTGCCAGGGCTGGCAGAAGATGGCACAAGCTTCTTCTTCTTCCCCATGGTTGTTTGCTGGAGATGTGTCTGGCAGCAGGTCTTTCCTCTGAATGGTGACCTGCTTGCAAGCTGCATCCTTTTATGTCCACGGGGCTGATGCAATGCATCCTCCCCACATGCGCAGTGAACGCTTTGTATCTGCTAGGCATCCGCTAGGCTTCCGTGATGCATCCACATCATCTGCTAGGCATCCGTGATGCATCCGTTCCTTCTGCTGCGCATCCACTTCGCTGTGCTCCCCCTGAAGCCCTGCGGATGTGCCATCCACTTCCATCCGCTAGGCTTCCGTGGAGCATCCGCTTTACATCCTCCTACATCCTCCCCCCGTCCGTTCCTTTCCGTTGTTGTCCACTCTGTTTATGCAAATTTGGGGCACTTTTGAAAGCGGATAACAACAGATGGAAAATTTTCTCATCCGCTGTGTCCTTTTTATATACTTTTTGCATCCGTCGGCCTATGTGACAAGCCCTTTATTGAATGAAAAGGGTGAATTTAAATCTATGCAAACGTTACAAGAACAAGGTGTAAAAATTAATTGGTTTTCTTATTTGCAAATACTCTATATTTCTTAAGATAAATTATCCCAATAAATTCAGATCTGATATTCATTAAATCCCATGGTCTTATTATTCATAGCATCCCAAAGCCCATCTTATATGGAATGAATGAATCTTTATCACTGCAAATCTATATTGAGATTAACATTTAAATCAGATATGAAATGAGTATGATACTCTCCAAGCATTTTCATCTGTCATCTTCACACAACTGTTAGAACTGAAACAGAAGAGCAATGTTTGATTGCACACATGTATGTGTTCTCACACAGAAATAATTGTCTGTGCTGAAGGAAGAACAGCTGTTGGAAACTTTTAGCATTAGCAGGTGTGGAAAGCACTAAAGAAAGAGCTTTGATAACACACTCTCCATTTTATACAATCCCTTTCCATCTGTCTCAGATTTTAAAAATCTTAAAGATAATTTTCCTAGCTGCCTTCAGTCTCCTTTATTTAGATATAATTGCAATCTATTTCTGCTTGTTACACTGTTGTCTATGCCATATAATTGTAGAACAGAAGGGTAGCAGTACAAAACCCAAAGGTAATTAGTACCACCCTCTAACAAAATCATGGACAGGAAAAATCGGATCTCTTTCTCCCTTAGGTGATGAGAAATGTCAATTCTTCTGTTTTAGATATTCAGGCCAAATCTGAAATGTCTACTTTTTGACAGGTCTGTGCATGGTTGCAGAAAGCCTGTGTTCTATGAAAATCAAGGAAGTCATAGACACAGATCATTATATTAAATTAGCTACAATTGGCAGGAAAGGGGCAACACTATTTCTTTGATTGCAAAAAACAGTTCATCCTACACTAACTGAGCAGAATTTATTTGCATTATTTCCCAACTACTGTAATATCAAAATAGTAGCTGAACAATAGGATTGAATTAAAAAGCATGTATATAGTAGCACAGGTTAATGGTTTTATCATCATCAGAAAATTTTGGGACTTTTTTCTCTTATTTTACTAAGTGCAAGAGCAGTTCTCTTTGTTGATCAAAAGATGCACACTAATTGACAAACAAGTTTGACTTCAATTTTTGGTCAGAAACACAAGCCTTAATTATTAGCTCTGGTTGATCTTGATCGGAGTAGAAGTTAAGTACGATCTAGACTAGTGAATAGTTAAATGCAAGATTACCATGGCTATCGGCTAGATTAGACTGAAGAAGAAAGTGATAATATGATTATATGGGGTGGGCTTCAAAAATTTTAACAAAGGGTTCTCTGCCCTGTTGCTGGGTGGGTGTGATCATGGTGGGCGTGGCCTAGCACTATGGCAGGGAGGGTGTTTTTGCCCTCCCCAGGCTCCGGAGGCTTTCCTCAAGCATGCAGGAGAGCGAAATCGGCCTCCCCAGGCTCCGGAGACTCTCTGGCCTTCTCAAACTTCTGGGACACCTGTTTTTCAGCCTCCCTCAAGACTCTGCACATGCCTTGCACTTACCTTCATCCAAAATTGGCTTCTGGGAGGGGTGAGGTGGGCAGGGGCCAGCCAGGAGTGGGATTTGGGGCTTCTCCAAACTGTGCAGAATCTTAGCTAGGGGCTGTCCAAAAACCCTCCAAACCCCAAGCAGCCCACTCCTGGAGATTATATTTTGTTGTCCCCTGAAACTTTCCTATTTATGTGTCCACCAGAATCTATGCTTGCCTCTATCATTTATCTTATTGGACAACTCTAGCTGGCTAGCCTTTCCTGGCTCAAAAGCTTAATCAAGATCAGCTCTTATTCCTGCATGAGAGTAATAGTGAATACAGACAGAAGCCTAGTTTAGGAAATCAAATTATAGGCACATGCACACAAAACAGTAGCAAATTACTCCTATATTGCTGCCAGAAAACAATGTGTGTTTAGACTCCTACAGGCATGTTTCCTTCCTCCCTGCCTCTAGCAGTGGCTTTTATGGGCATTTCAGTTTAGGCTGGTAGAGAATAACCAGATTTCTAGTTTCTGTCATGAAATCTGCCTGTGGAAATGATCTTCACTTCATAAACTCCCATTGTCATTTTCATAGACTCGTTATATTTGCATTGTCATAGACCCGTTATAGAGGCTTACTAAACCTGTTATTAAAGGCATGTTCAGCCGTCTGAAGCCAAAATACACTGTCTATTAAAAAGTTGGGGGAGATGTGTCCCCTAGAAGAAAAACAAGGCCAGGGAAATCTCCTAATTATTGCTTTCATCCTACAGTCTTATATTATCTGACAGTCAGAATATAAAGACAGCATCCCTCACAAGCCTCATTAATGATTCACATAAGAGCTTTACCATCAGGGCAGTGCAAATAATTCCAGGATATTTCTCTGCTGACTTGAGGATTGGAAAAATGCATATTAATGTGATTGAATAGAAGAGCCTGTTGTGTTGACATTTATTATGAGCATCAGCAAAATCCTGTTGCTTGATCATTAATCTGTATTTTTTTTGGCTCTTTGTAACTTATAAATTCCCATTCATAAAACTACCATATCGGTAATGAAGGGATGGGATGGGTTCAAGAAAATAAATCTATTACTACAATGAATTACATTCATAAACAAGTAATGAGAATAATAAACTAGCTTTTGCAGAGAGCTATCAAAATAAAGGTGTAATCTAAAAAGGACACTTGATTTAAGATGCATAAGAGCTTTACCTTTATGGAGCCTTTCATTTCACTTTGGTTACTTAGAAAACCATTATAATTCCTTTCTTTTTCCACAAGTGGCAGGGCAAAGTGGTTGATACCTCCAGTTTGAGATGTAGATTGATACTTTGTTTGGTAGCAGTCATGAGTGAGTTATTCCAATCTGCACTACCAAAACTGGAAAATTTACCTCCACATGGCTGGAATTCCATTTCAGGCTGTCATGATACACTACACTGCACCTGATTCATCATGTGATACAGCGTTAGCAATGTGTTTCCTGAGATTTCTGCAGTCACCAAATATAGCCATGAAAGCAAATTCTCAAAAGAAAAAAAAAAGAAGTAGGTATCAAAGCTTTAAATCCAACAAATAAAGTTCTCTATATTATTACACACACAGAAACACAAAGTTCAAAGGAATGTCTTTCCTGAATATAAAGCAAGATAGTGTTTTCTCTTCTGCTTCTTGAGCACTGACAGATTTTTTTTTCATTTCACATATGACAAGAGAGTAATAAGCATTCTGGTTTATTTTCATGACAACTCAAAGAGCCATCAAACAGGCTTTGATACTTAAAAGCAAATTTGATATCAGTAATAGAATATAGTTAATGTTTGTTTTTGTGCCTTCAAATTATTGTAAACCTCTGGCGACTGCCTGGAGAAGTTTGCCATTCCCTGTTTTATAGATAAAAAGCCCCTGTCACACTGCACCAACGGATGCAAAGAGGATGTAAAATGGACAAAAAAGCTTGCCATCCGTTGGTTAACGCGATGTACTCACTGCCTCCGTTTTGCTTCCTCTCTATCCGTCCAGCATCCGTTTATGGACGTTTCATCCACTCAGAAAGTTTTGAGCTGCTCAAAACTTTTGCGCAGAAAATGTATCCAATTCATCCATTCTGCATCCGCTAAACATCCGCTAGGCATCAGTTCTGAACCCGTTATGCATCCGCTATATCCGCTAGGCATCCGTTCCGCATCTGCGCAACTCGCATCCGCTCGGACGCAGGGAGGAAGCGGAACGGACGCGGAACGGATGCATAACGGATGCCTAGCAGATGCAGCACGGAAACAAAGCATTTAAAATGGAAAAAACGTTCGCAGAGAGGACCTATCTCGGATATTAAGGATGTCTAGAGGATGTCTAGAGGATGCCTAGAGGATGCAAAGGGACACCTATACTGCCTATAAAAAGGGGGAGCAACTCACCTGCATCTCACTTTCAGACCAGCAGCTCACCTGTGCAGACCTCTGCAGCCTTCATCTGACTCTTGCTCTTCCACAGCATCCAGTCATGTCCACCGTGGATCATAACACAGTCCTTTTGGCAGCCACCACCCTTCTGCAACAGTGCAAAGCCATCTACAGGCTCTGTGAACTCTACTACGGGAAGAAAAAGAGGCGGCCAAGAAGGGTCTGGGTCTGAAGATTGGGAGAAGAGCAGAGGACGGACTGTACAACAAGCTGATGGTGGAGCTCAGGAATGAAGACACTCGTGCATTCCAGAACTTCATGAGAATGCTTCCAGCCATGTTTGGCGAAGTTGTGGAGAGGCTGACACCCAGGTTGACCAAGGCAAACACCAACTTCTGGCCCAGCCTGGAACCTGGGCTCAAGGTGGCACTAACTCTGCGCCACCTAGCCTCAGGGACCACCTACAGCAGCATGCAGTACGGCTGGAGGGTGCCACACAACACCATCAGCATTGTGGTCAGAGAAGTGGTACAGGCCATCATTGAAGAATACAAGGAGGAGCTCCTCCAGTACCCCTCCACTGAAGAAGGCTGGAAGAAAGTTGCAGATCAGTGGTATCAGAAGTGGAACTTCCCCCACACCGTTGGAGCCATAGATGGCAAGCACGTGGCCTGCAAAGCTCCAGCCAAGTTGGGGTCCACTTATTTCAATTACAAGGGCTTCTTCAGCATCGTCCTCTTTGCCATGGTCGATGCTGACTACAAGTTCATGTACATCGATGCTTCAGGTAGCGGCTCATGTTCAGATGCCCAGGTATCCAACGCCAGTATCCTCAAGGAGGGGCTGGAACGCAACCTCATCATATGCTTCCCAGATCCAGACCCCCTGCCCAACGACATGCAAGATGTGCCCTACTTCATCGTGGGGGATGATGCCTTCTCCCTCAGAACCTACCTCATGAAGCCCTACACTTCCAGACTCCTCACCTGTGAAGAGAGGATCTCCAACTACAGGCTGTCCAGGGCAAGGCGGGTGGTGGAGAACGCCTTTGGCATCCTAGCCAACAGGTTCCAGATACTTCTCACCACCATGCAGCATCACCCAGAGACCACGAGGAGGATCGTGGAAGCTTGCTGCATCCTGCACAATCTCATGCGCACCCGCAACCCAGTCTTGCAGAACAGGCTTGTGGACCTCCAACAAGGCAATGGGGACATGGAGCCTGGGGAATGGAGGCAAGGCGAAAACTGATAGACACTGAGGATGTGCAAGGCCCCAACAGAGCCTCACGTGAAGGGAAGAAGCAGTGCAACCTCCTGAGGCGCTGGTGCAACTCCCCAGCTGGAGCAGTGGAGTGGCAAGACAGGATGATAGATGATTAATGGGTGCTTCCTTTAGCCTGTCTCATCACACTGATGAGATTGGGCCATGTATGTTGGGTGGGCCTACAATGAACAGGGTGTTTAAAAAAGAGATGTGTTTGTGTTGACATGTGTGGATGATTATTCCATTGTTATTGATAATAAAGGGCCATAGGTGTGGCACCTGGGAGAGTGGACCATACAGTCCCACTATGCTTACACTGGAGGTTTATCTATCCCCACAGCTATTACCCATTCCAAAGGTATCCCTGCCCATCCCACAGCTATTACCCATCCCACAGGTATCCCTGCCCACCCCACTGCTATCTTAACCCATCCCACAAGCATGCAAAGGCTTAAACCAATTCTAAAAGATTCCACCAAGACTTTATTAAAAAAAAGAACTGAAGCAAGTGTCTGGCAGTCTTCACGGTCACTCAGAGGTGTGCCCAGTCTCAGGGGTGAAGGGTCCAGGTGCTGTGGAGGTGGTTGCTGCTGCAGTGCTGGTCTGAAGTACCACTGGGGTGCCTGGCCCTGAGACGACAACAGGTGACGGTGCGTTGAGAAAGCTCTCGGACAGCTGGCTCAGACCCATGATGCTGAGAGCTCCTTTCTCCATGCCATTGGGTGTCAGCCCCAGTACTGATGACAGATGTACTGAGGCAGGGCTTGGCTGCGGGATGGAGGAAGGAGTAGTGTAGTAGGGCTGTCTGGTCTGCAGCAGGGTGAGGACTGGCCTAGGTGGCATCGCTGTCATCGGTGGCATCATTGGCGTGGGTGGCATTGGTGGCATCAGTGGAATTGGTGGCAAGAGTGTCACCCGATGACTCTGTGTCTGGACTTGGAAGGGCTGCTGCCTGTGCTGCTGGACCTCCTGGTAGCCGTAGCCCTGGTAGGTGAGCGGCTGTGGGAAGCCTTGGAAAGGGAGGGACATCTTCTGGGGTGGAGGAGCAGACCTGGACTGGGTGGGAGCTGGTTCCTCTGGCTCTGGAGGGTTGTGAAGCAGCTCGGTGATCCAGTTCTTCACCACCTGGTACTAAGGTTCCTCCTTGTTCCTGAGGGTCTGGTTGACATAGGTGAGGAAGGGCTTGCAGTTGTAATATGAGGAGTCGGTGTTGACCAGCTGAGAGAGGAGATCTATGCTGGTGCGGATGGTGTTCCTGATCTCCAGCAGGACAGTGTGGCTCTGCCTCTCCTGCTGTCTGGCTCTCTGCCTTTCTGTGGAGGTAGAGCTGGGGTGGTGGTGGATGTGGCTACGGCTGTGGTGGATGCGATGTCTCCTTTCTCCCACCGCACCAGGGAGTCCTCCACGCGCTCCACCACGGTTGCAACACCTGTCCACGGGTTCTCCGCCGTGGCACGCTCCACAGAAACCTGCCTGGAGACGGGGACTGACTCTCAGACAGAAGAGGACTGGGTCTCAGCAGGCTGCCGGAGAGAGAGGGCTCCTGGTACTCCTCGGTGGTGGATCTCACCCTCCAGGAAGCTGCACCTGGCCATGACATAGGTCTCTCTGTCTGTCAGCTTAACCGTGGCCTGGCCAGATTTCTTCAGGTGCAGCTTCCCGTGCCAGGTGTGCATGTGCTTCCACCAGCCGAGGAGCACCTCCAAAGTGTAACCCATTCTCTCCGCCCTCTCTCTCCAAGCAGCCTGCTTCCTTTTGCTGTACAGTCAGTGTCCCTTCCACCACAGAAAGTCATTCTCTCTCAGCCACTTCATCACCTCATCCTCATGTTCCTCCTCAATATAGTATTGCCTCCTCTCCCATTGTCGCATATGCCTCTTCCTCCCTTTGGCAGGACCAGATGGGCCCTCATCAGAGGGGCTCCCAGGTAGTAGGGGCTGATCCTCCACACCACCACCAGCAGCAGCACCAGCAGGATCATCATCATCATCATCATCATCCTCACCAGCAGGATCATAATCATCATCATCATCAGCAGCAGCAGGATCATCATCATCAGCAGCAGCAGCAGCAGCAGCAGCACAAGCAGGACCAGGAGCACGAGCAGGACAAGCAGTACGAGCAAGACCAGGAGCACGAGCAGTACGAGCAAGTCCAGGAGTACGAGCAGGACCAGCAGGACCAGCAGGACCAGGAGCAGCTTCAGCAGAGTAAGCACCAGCAGAAGCACCACCTCCTGGAGAAGCTTCAGCAGAACCTCCAGCACCAGAAGATTGAGCCCGAGCAGCAGAAGCCCCAGCAGAAGCAGAGTCAGGGAAAGGGGGCGGGAGGGTGGCCCTGTCACTCTTGCCAGGGATGGTGGCAGGTTGCTGAGGCTTTCGCTTCTTCCCCATGGTTGTGGGGTTGCTGGCTGGCAGGGAGGCTGGCAGGCACCAAGGCTGGCCGGAAGCCTGGCACCAAGGCTGGCAGGAAGCCTGGCAGGCAGGCAGGCAGGCACCAAGGCTGGCAGGAAGCCTGGCAGGCAGGCAGGAAGTCTGGCAGGCAGGCTGGCAGGCAGGCTGGCAGGCAGGCTGGCAGACAGGCTGGCGGGAAGCCTGGCAGGAAGCCTGGCAGGAAGGCAGGCAGGAAGGCAGGCAGGCAGGCAGGCAGGCACCAAGGCTGGCAGGCAGACTGGCTGGCAGGGAGGCTGGAAGGCAGGCTGGCAGCAAGGCTGACAGCAAGGCTTGCAGGCTGGCATGCAGGCAGGGCAGGCAAGGACTTGATGTATCCAGTAGCAGGTCTTTCCTCCGAATGCTGGCCACGTGCGAGTTGCTTTCCTTTATATCCGTGTGGCTTACACAATGCATCCCCCCCGCATGCGCAATTAACGCTCGGCATCCATTTGGTTTCCGCTGTGCATCCGCTGTGCATCCGCTTCATCCGCTCGGCATCCACTGTGCATCCACTGTATCCGTTCCACGTCTACTTTGCTGAGGTCCCCCAGAAGCCTAGCAGATGTGCCATCCGCTCCTATCCACTTCCATCCGCTGGGCTTCCGTTCCACATCCGCTTTCCATCCGCCCTGCGTCCTCCCCGCGTCCATTCCTTTCTGTGTTATCCGCTCCGGTTATGCAAATTTTTGCCCCTTTTGAGAGCAGATAACAACGGATGGAACATTTTGCTCATCCGTTGTGTCCTTTTTACATACGTTTTGCATCCATTGGGCAGTGTGACAGGGCCTTTAGAGAGAGTGACTGGCTAATGTTCATCCATCTACCTTAGCTTTGTGCCTAAGGTAGGACTTCTGGTTTCTGAACCATAACCACTACCTCAAATTGTCCACATTTAAATGCCCTGAGTTTATTTACTTTAATAACATATGGAATCTTAAACAAGAGTGGGATTCAAAAATCCCAGCAACCGTTCGCTACCCAGTTGGTGAGTGGGTGTAGCCCTGGTCAGCATGGTCTACCAGATCTTCCTGGAGGGCCATTTTTCACCCTCCCAAGGATCCGGAGGCTTTCCCCCGGCCTCTGGGAGGATGAAAACCACCTCCCCAGGCTCTGGAGGCCACCAGAAGCCAGAAATAGTCCCTTTTCCAGACTTCTGAAAGGCCCATTTTTCTCCCTCCCAAAACCTCTGTGCAGACCCTGCACTTACCTGCATCACATGGAGACTCCTGGGAGGGGAGCGGTGAATGGGCCCAGCCGGTTAGTTGAAATACCGGTTTGGCAGACCAGATGAAAACTTAACATCCGGTTCGTCTGGACCAGTCTGAACTGTTAGAATCCCACCGCTAGTCTTAAATAAAATCATGGCTTCTATATGAAGCTGAAAAAGTCTAAACCTTGTCTCCCATTTGTTCTTTTCAATTTCCTCATCTAGAACTACAATATTTAGCATGAAACAGTCTGGATTATCATTACATGAAAATTACTCATGGTTTCTTATATGAAATTGTTGATATTTTGCAGTCTTAGTATTAAAAGTTATGAAAAATAATCCTAAATTTAACAACTCCTAAGTGTAATGGAGCTAAAATATTGAACACAGAACATATAATAATAGAGTTGGAAGGGAACTTGGAGATATTATAGCCCAATACCTTGCTCAAGAAGGAGCCCCTTATGATTTCAGACAAATGGCTATCCAGACAAGTTATTCCACTGGTTGATTGCCCTCACCATTAGGAATTTTCTTCTTAGTTCTAGGTTGGTTCTCTTATTGGTCAGTTTCCATCCATTGTTTCTTGTCTTGCCTTTTAGTGTTTTGGAAAATAATCTGGCCTCTTCGTCTTTGTATAAGCCCCTCAAATATTGGAATACTGCTAATATATCTCCCCTAGTCCTTCTTTTCATTACATAGATATGTCCCCATTTCTGCAACTGTTCTTCATATGTTTTAGCCTCCAGTCTATATTATTCTTGTTGCTCTTCTCTGCATTATTCCCAAGACTCAACATCTTTTTCATATTGTGGACCAAAACTGGATCCATTATTTTAAATGCGGCCTTACTAGGTTTTTGTAAAGTACTAAAGTTCTGGGGAGCTGAATGATAGACCAGAAACAAAACAAATGTGAAGCCAATTTACAGATTGATTAACAAGCACATTTGAGCCCAAAATTTCCATTTTGCTAAGCAAGACAGTTGTTAAATGATTTTGCCCTATTTTACATTTCTTGCTGCAGTTGTTAAGTGACATCACAGCTGTTAAGTTAGTGACACAGTTATTAAAGGAATCTAGCTTCCCGAATTGTTTTTGCTAGATGTTCTCGAAAGGTGATTACCTGACCCTGTGCATTAAGAGACAGTGTAACCATCATACATATATGACGGTTACTAAGTACCTACATTTTAATCACATGACCACAGGATGCTGAAATGGTTGTAAATGTGTAAAACAGTCATATACCATTTTTTTCAGTACTGTTGTTAACTTTGAACAGTCACTAAATGAGTGGTTATAAATCAAGGGCTACCTGTAATTTCTTTTTTAGTTCTAATCTGAGGTGGTAGTTTCTATGGCTACTGCAGAATAAAATCAGGAATAAAAATAAGTTCAGTAGCCAAAATTAATATGTAGCAAAATCCTTAAATATTTTTACATTCTACCACACGAAAGCATGATGTACTTAATTTGCTGAATAAATTTGCTACATTCAAATAGCACAGGAAGCAAGAAATGTGCTTTATAAGCAACAGTAATTGGGTCCACATAATGCATTACTTATCCTTAGAGAAAATAATTTACGGCTACAAAAGACATTGTGTATTATGTAAGTAAGAAAAAAATTAGGTATAAAAGGAGCCTCTCTTCCAATTTTGCCTTGCATCTTCTGTTGTGAGCTATTAGCTAGAAAAGGAAAAATAGCTCTGTTGTTCTTCATAGTCCATACAATCCTTTTATTTATTCTTGAAACATACATTTTCTCTTAAGCCCATGTCACACTGAACCAACGGATGCAAAGAGGATGTAAAATGGACAAAAAACCTTGCCATCCATTTGAAAATGCGATGTACTCACTGCCTCCGTTTGGCTTCCTCTCTATCCGTCCAGCATCCGTTTATGGACATTTCATCCCTCCAAAAGTTTTGGGCTGCCCAAAACTTTTGCACGGAAAATGTATCCAGTTCGTCCATTCTGCATCCGTTATGCATCCGCTACGCATTCGTTACGCATCCGCTATATCCGCTAGGCATCCGCTGCGCATCTGCGCAACTTGCATCCGCCCGGACGCAGGGAGGAAGCGGAACGGATGCAGAACGGATGCCTAGTGGATGCAGAATGGAAACAAAGCATTTAAAATGGAAAAAACATTCGCAGAGGGGACCTATCTCGGATATTAAGGATGTCTAGAGGATGCCTAGAGGATGCCTAGAGGATGCCTAGTGGAAAACCTATACTGCCTATAAAAAGGGGGAGCAACTCGCCTGCATCTCACTTTCAGAACAGCAGCCCAGTGGTGCAGACCTCTGCAGCCTTCATCTGGCTCTTCCTTTTCCACAGCATCCAGTCATGTCCACCGTGGATTGTAACAAAGTCCTTTCGGCAGCCACCATCGTTCTGCAACAGTGCGAAGCCATCTGCAGGCTCTGTGAACTTTACTGCGAGAAGAAAAGGAGCCACCCAAAAAGAGTCTGGATCCGAAGATGGTTCACCAGAAGAGCAGAGGACGGACTGTACAACAAGCTGATGGTGGAGCTCAGGAGCGAAGACACTCGGGCATTCCAGAACTTCATGAGGATGCCTCCAGCCATGTTTGACAAAGTTGTGCAGAGGCTGACACCCAGGTTGACCAAGGCAAACACCAGCTTCCGGCCCAGCCTGGAACCTGGGCTCAAGGTGGCACTCACTCTGCGCCACCAGGCCTCTGGGACCTCCTACAGGAGCATGCAGTACGGCTGGAGGGTGCCATCCAACACCATCAGCATTGTGGTCAGAGAAGTGGTGCCAGGACATCATTGAAGAATACAAGGTGGAGCTCCTCCAGTACCCCTCCACTGAAGAAGGATGGAAGAAAGTTGCAGAGCAGTGGTATCAGAAGTGGAACTTACCACACACCGTTGGAGCCATAGATGGCAAGCACGTGGCCTGCAAATCTCCAGCCAAGTCGGGGTCCACTTATTTCAACTACAAGGGCTTCTTCAGCATCATCCTCTTCACCATGGTCAATGCTGACTACAAGTTCATGTACATCGATGCTTCAGGCAACGGCTCATCTTCATATGCCCAGGTATACAATGCCAGTCACCTCAAGGAGGAGCTGGAAGACAACCTCATCGTGGGCTTCCCAGATCCAGAACCCGTGCCCAACGACACACAAGATGTGCCCTACTTCATCGTGGGGGATGATGCCTTCTCCCTCAGAACCTACCTCATGAAGCCCTACACTTCCAGACTCCTCACCCGTGAAGAGAGGATCTTCAACTACAGGATGTCCAGGGCAAGGCGGGGGGTGGAGAACGCCTTTGGCATCCTGGCCAACAGGTTCCAGGTACTTCTCACCACCATGCAGCATTGCCCAGAGACCGTGAGGAGGATCATGGAAGCTTGCTGCATCCTGCACAATCTCATGCGCACCCGCTACCCAGTCTTGCAGAACAGGCTCGTGGACCTCCAGCAAGGCAATGGGGACATGGAGCCTGGGGAATGGAGGCAAGGGTGAAACCTGATCGACACTGAGGATGTGCAAGGCCCCAACAGAGCCTCACATGAAGCGAAGAAGCAGCGCAACCTCCTGCTGTGGAGGTGGCTGGTGCTGGAGTGCTTGTCATCAGCTCCTCCAGAAGCAGAAGCAGCAGAATCCCCAGCCTCAGAAGAGCGAGCCCGTGCTGCAGAAGCCCCAGCAGAACCAGAGTGAGGGCCAGGGGGTGGGATGGTAGCCCTGTCCCTCTTGCCAGGGCTGGCAGTAGATGGCTGAGGCTTGCTGTGCTTCCGCATGGTTGTGGGGTTGCTGGCTGGCAGGAAGGCTGGCAGGGAGGCTGGCACCAAGGCAGGCAGGAAGACTTGCAGGGAGGCAGGCACCAAGGCTGTCAGCCAGGCAGGCAGGCAGGCAGGCACCAAGGCTGGCAGGAAGGCTGGCACCAAGGCAGGCACCAAGGCTTGCAGGGAGGCAGGCACCAAGGCTGGCAGGCAGGCAGGCAGGCAGGCACCAAGGCTGGCAGGAAGGCAGGCACCAAGGCAGGCACCAAGGCTGGCAGGGAGGCAGGTACCAAGGCTGGCAGGAAGGCTGGCAGGCTGGCAGGCAGGCAGGCAGGCAGGCACCAAGGCTGGCACCAAGGCAGGCACCAAGGCTGGCAGGGAGGCTGGCAGGAAGGCTGGCAGGCAGGCTTGCAGGCAGGCAGGCACCAAGGCTGGCAGGCAGACCTGAACCAAGGCTGGCAGGAAGGCAGGCAGCAAGGCTGGCAGGCAGACTGGCTGGCAGCAAGGCTTGCAGGCAGGCTGGCAGCAAGGCTGGCAAGGAGGCTGGCAGCAAGGCTTGCAGCAAGGCTGGTAGCAAGGCTTGCAGGCAGGCTGGCAGCAAGGCTGGCAGGGAGGCTGGCAGCAAGGCTGGCAGCAAGGCTTGCAGCAAGGCTGGCAGCAAGGCTTGCAGGCAGGCTGGCAGCAAGGCTGGCAGGGAGGCTGGCAGCAAGGCTTGCAGCAAGGCTGGCAGCAAGACTTGCAGGCAGACATGCAGGCAGGGCAGGCAAGGCAGCCAATCCGTCCAGCAGCAGGTCTTTCCTCTGAATGGCGACCTGCTTCTGAGCTGCTTCTGTTATATCCGCGGGGCTGACGCAATGCATCCTCCCCGCATGCGCAATTAACGCCAGGCATCCATTAGGCTTCCGCTGTGCATCCGCTTCATCCATTCGGCATCTGCTGTGCATCCGCTGTATCCGTTCCGCGTCCGCTTTCCTGAGGTCCCCTGGAAGCCTAGCTGACATGCCATCTGCTCCCATCCACTTCCATCCACTGGGCTTCCGTTCCGCATCTGCTTTGCATCCGTCCTGCGTCCTCCCCGCATCCGTGTTTTCCACTCTGGTTGTGCAAATTTTTGCCCCTTTTGAGATTGGATAACAACGGATGGAACATTTTGCTCGCCCGCTGTGTCCTTTTTGCATCCGTTGGGCAGTGTGACATGGGCTTTACTAATCATCTTGCTCCTGCTGAGTTTTATTTTGTTTCTTTGCCTATACTTTGTATATGAAATACCAGAATAAGAAAACTTTGGCTTCATTCTGATTTGGATTCTGAGGGGATCTATTAGCCGGGTAATGATCTTGGGTACCTGATCTTAATAAGAAACCAAATCAAAATGAAGATAATGAGTATTAGCCTCTTCATTCAAGGCATCAAAATATTTTAATTGACAACATATAGCCCTTTTATTCATTCTGGCATTTGGGGGGTTATTTTAATTATTATAGTTTATTCCCTGCCTTATTAATACTTTATTTATGTTTTTATGTTAACTTATTGATTAATATTTCATTTTTATACCCTGAAATATATTTTCAAAAATCCTGTGCTCTTACAAATTTAGCAAATGTTGAAGAATAATTGTTTTTAATGGGATGACTTTATCTTATCTTATGTTTCCATTTCCATTATTGTATTTTAGTGCTTTATTATGTTAATTGTTTTGGGACCATTTCTTCTGAGAAAATATATAAATGAATAATCAATATAAGCCAAGCAACTTGATGGAGCAAGTTCAATTCTATGGCCACTGAAACAGCTGTAGTTATCCCTACTCCTAGATAAGAGTAAGTTTTCTGCTTTCACATAAATCTAATATTCAATATTTCACATAAATCTAATATTCAATTTTCTGTTCATTTTTTTGGCCAATGTATGAAGTTGGCTATTTTCAAGATTCTAAAACCCACAGTGCAAAACAAGACAAAGGTAATTTATGGAATCCTTGTTGCTTCCTGAATTTCATTGTTTGCTTGCAGACATTTCATTACCCAGTTAAATAACATCACTAAATCACATCATCAGGGCTAATATGTGTGGTGGTTGCTCCTTGTTTATGTATAGTACCCCACTGTTGGGGTAGGTATGGCAGGACTAGTACAGATACTAGATTAATTTTATATTTACTGAAGGGTTTTTTTTATTTGATTAATTTTAAAAATCTGTATTTAGAAATGGTTGAACATAGTAGACAAATAAATAAGTGTTCCTAAAGGGTGGTTCATCAGAATGTTGCAATTTGTGATAGACAGTTTTTATTATCAATTTCAACTTACTTGTTGATGAGCTGTAAGCTGCTCAAGTGTATTCAGAATTGGAGTGGCACATAAACAAATAGGCAAGCAAACTTAATAATGGGAAAGGTTAGCTAAACAATCTCTGAGTTTGTTAAGTCTTCCATCATGCGACTTCCTGTAGTAAGGTTAAATGGTTGAAGCTGATGGGAATGGAAACTCAATACATTCAAGTTATCTATTTCTGCTATAAAAATTATGTAACTGAGATAAATGGCAAAGAAGTTCACTTAAAAGTAAGTATTTTGTGTATTGGCAGACTATTTTAACTTGTGTTCAAAGTTTATAAACAGGAAAGCATACTTTGATACTGTAGAAAATGCAAACATATTAAAGTGTTTTTTGAAATTTCACAGGAGAAAAGGCTGAAGCTGGTGACTACTAGAATTACTGCTTCACAGCAAAAGTCAGTTTTTCACACTTCCTTCAAGGCTTGTTGAGGAGAAAAAATATTTCAAAGCACAGATGTCTCATCTCGATTTAAATTCTATTCCAAAAACCTAATAATATTTTATTGTTATATTGTTGTACTGGGAGTTTGTATTCAGATATATATGCATATATATTTTACAGCAGTGTTTACCATTTACCATACTAGTAATATGTATAGGAATACATAAACTAAAAATTGGCCCACAAAACACTTGAGTTATAAAAAAGAAGATTTCACTTAAGAACTATTGTAATGATAAAAGCAGAGGGTTTGGGAAAGAAATTGATTTTGGCATTGATTTATTCAAGAAAAATGTTCAAATCTCAAATAAAAATAATTGCTTATTTTAAATGCTTTTGTGGCATAACTGTGTATATGCTCATTCGGAGGTAAGAGTGACAGATTTACAAAATTGTTAATAAGAGAACAATATGATAGCAGTGTTAGTTGCTGGTCCCATTTCCCCTGGCAGAGATAACTTTTTTGGCATTAGAAACTTCTAGTCTTGTTACAATTCCAATACATATAGAACAGTAAAAGATTGTGAGAATAAGGACTCTGTGCATTGTAAATAAAATATTAAAAATATAAAAAAGTACATCAAATATAAATGAGACAATAAAGTCAGGAGAGCACTTTCAGGGCAATAATTAATTCCATGTTGCATATTCATTTGTGTGCCCCAAACAAAAATGCAGAGCTATGTTTTTATACCTTTATGGTAGACCAAAAGAGTAGGGACCTACCTCCCCCCAGGGGGGAACATGTTGCACAGGGCAGGGACAATGGCAGAGAAGGCTTGCTTCCTAGACACGCTGGTTTAAGCTTAAACATCCTTTCAGCAGTAAAGGTTGAACTAGTCACCCAAATATAACTTGGGACCTAAATCTCTCACTGTGGTGACCTTAATACACTCTTGCACTTATAATCCCACAAATGTCCAATTCTTCTTTTGTCAACTTCCTCTCAATGATTCACTGTAGAACGTTGATTTTTATTTCCATTAAGAAAACAAAAACATATAAACTGAAACTCAGTTTGCACTTGATTATGTAACTGCCTTGTATCTGAGTTTAAACACTCAAGTCATGCAGCGAGATTATTCCTTAAGAGATTAATCCTCTATTCATGTTTTCTCAAAATTTACAATAAATAAGGCTTACACTAGCAGGAGTCATCAAATATATGATACTAGCAGCTAATGACATGAACCAATCTATTGAAAATATAAATGAGTTGACACCTCTGTGTGTATTGTAATTTGCAATTCAACCCCATTAATAAGACAAGCACATGGAATAATCCCAATTATGATTGCTTTCAGTGAAGTTTGTGGCAGACTAGAGGAGCAAGAAAGCATTATAGCTAGTGGGAAGACACTGGTTTATGAAATCTCTCTGGATCAAAGATAAATTGTGATTTAAATAAAAAGATAAATAGATTTAAAGGATTTAAAGAAGTCATAAACAGTTTAAGAAAAAGATGGCTTAAACATTTAAATAAATAAAAGAGGACAGTGATTTTTCTATTTTAATTTTTGAATGAAACTGATTTTGCACTAACATAAATTACAGTAGATAAAGGATCTTGATGAGAATATCTTCTGTTTACTATCGAAGAGCACAGTAATTGATTTAACATAACCAGAGATAAAGGTGATTTAACTCAGACAATATTGCTTTGTTGCTATAGGGTTGTGGGTTATGTTGTATCTTGAAATTCCAGGTACCTCTAGAATTGAAAGTGTCAAAAACAATGAAAGATAAAATAATTTAAAAATGAGAAAGTTATATTTTACTTTTTATCTTCACAATTACAATTATAACAACTAAAAAAAGAGTAAGATCAAGACAGGACAGGGGGAATCACTAGAGCAACCAGCAGAGAGAACCAGTTGTACCTCAAAAACTATTTGTGCAAATGGGCAATAAAATAGATGCTTTTTAAAAAAGAAGAGATGAAAGAAGATTTTTTTAGAAAAATGAGAAGATCTGCAAAACAAATTTCTGGAAAGCTAAAATAAATGAATAACAAAATAGAATTTTAGAAAGTGAAGCAGAAATTATAGACAAGGAGTTGGAACAGAATTAGATAACTTGGCCCACTGAAATTGAAAGACTAGGCATTTTGTTTGAGACTTACAGTATACCTATGAAAGAGATTTTTATGAAAAGATTAGAAAAATATTTTTTGGATTGAGAAGAAGATATAGAGCAGAAATTAATAAAACTGCCAGAACAAGAAATGCTCTGAGTAATGTTTTTGTGTATATATTTAGGGAGAAGACAACAGCAAATAAATACATAACTGAGAATAGATAATACAGATATGTTTTAAAAGAAATTCCTATCAAAATTTTATACAATAGAAAATATTTGCTGAAGCAGCAAAGGACCAATTTTCATGAGATAAAAAGAAGATGTGATTTTTACTTTTAAACACCAGATATTTCAATCAAATTTTGTTCAGAAGGTGCGATAATTTTCAGAAACACTCAAAGTTTTAGAAGAGAAAAATCACAAAAAGAACAACAAGAAATAGAGAGAAATGATATTGAATTAGGTGCTACAGATACTGAATTTCCTACATTTTTGTCTTGATTATGAATGACAAATGTTTCAGACAGAATATAAATGTTTGAAAAATTGAAATTATATTATTTGCTATAAGATACTCACATATAAAAAAGAATGCAAAATATTTTATATATAAAACTTGAGAGAATAATTTATTTCAGCAGATAACAAAAACCTATAACAATAAAGAAAGATCTGGCCCGTGAGGTGGCTAGATCTGGACTGTGGGCCATCCTGGAAGCAGTGAAGGACTGGCCTGTGGTGCCTCGGCTGGCTCAGGCCAACTGGCCAATAATCTGCAACCTGCTGATGGAAGAAGCAGAACTGCCTTCCCAGCTTTAGGTATAGAATCAGTCCAGACATGAATACAATGGATTAGAGAGTGCACAAAAAGGAAAGCCACTGCTTAGATTTTTTAACCTGCCAGAGGGTCCAGACAGAGGCTTTCTATTTTGATCTGTCTTCCATAGTTGTGTCTATCTGAGGAGAAGATGACCTGCTGTCCAACCATAAGCAAAAATAAACAGTGGGACACAATAAGCACATCAAGCGATCTGCATCACGGGCCTCCCCACCACCTACTGCTAATACCACTGCATGCCTGCTACTTGGATGGCCAGTCTGGTTGAGCAGATTCCAGAACCACAGAATATGTCAGTTGAGGGGCTGGTAGGCTGAGATTGCTTCCAGAAACCATTGGAGAAAAATCTCCATGGAGAAAAATCAATGAGCATGCAGCGGCTATCAGTTTCCAGCAGTGGTTGCCTCACCTCACCTCACCTCATCCCATGGGACAAGCCTCCCGCTCATCACCCATCTGCCGGATATCCTTCTATTCTTTTTCCAACTCCACGCATCCCCCACAGATAGTCCCATGTGACCACTGTCAAGATGTCCCTGCCCTCTGGGCCATACCCAGCCAGCCATGACCATCCCAGCCACACCTACCCACACACACCCTGATTCCCTGAGGAAACCACAATGATATGTGGTTGATATGGCCCTAAATGAAATTGAGTTTAGATGAAAGACTGAAAATAATTTTGTAATAATTTATTCATGAGAGTTAATGTAAGTTTTTACCTAAAGACAGTTAAAGGACAATATTGGACATTTTGGAATATTTTGAACACAACATATTGAAAAACAAGGTTTTTTTTAAGATGTAAATTTTTTGTCTTTAATAATTACTACTTTTACCTGAACTACTTTTATGTTTAAAGTTCCAGGAAAAAAACCTTCATGAATTCGTAAAATTAAACCATGTTATCTATTAATCATAATAAAGCTGGAAGGTAGCTTGGAAGTCTTCTAGCTCAATGCCCTGCTGAAACAAGAGACCCTATATCATTTCAGATAGGTGGCTGTCAAGTCTTTTCTTAAAACTATCCAGTGATGAAGCATCTACAACTTCTGAAGGCAAACTATTCCACTTGTTAATCGCCTTTACTGTTAGGCAGTTTCTCCTTAATTCCATAAATGTTTGCTTTATGGAAAGTACAAATAATTGTATTTTTATTTTTATTCAAAAATAAATTAAAATACAAAACTTCAAAAAATAAAAATAAAAAACACAAAACAAAGAAGACATTTAAAAAAGCATTTTCAGACAGATGCATACAATTATAATCCAGGTTTTGGAAAGTGATTTTCCAGCTATTAAATCTCAAGGGCAACCTTTTCTCAGCTCACCACTCTGCTAGTAATGGAGAAGCTGAAAAAATTTACCAGCTCTTCTAACAGTACTTGGCTTCTGCATCTATCAATATTGCCACTTGCAGAGTTTTCTTACAATTTACTGTACTCATACATTTTAACTACGCTATTTCAAGCCATGTATAACACATGCCTTAACATTTTGCCAGATCACCTGCACTGAATTCAACTGTCCCAAAGTCACGTTGACTATTTACAGGAACAACTTGCTGTCCAAAACTTTTGAAATCTTGACCAAAGAAGGCAGCAGATGCCCTTTGGTGATAGGGACCACCCATAGTGATAGGAAACAAGGTCTGGCATTCTACCAAATTCTTAGGGCACTTCCAGACCTTCTAGGTAGCTAGATGCTAAATTTGTGGGACCATTCAAAGTTCTCCAAGAAACTAATCCTGTAGACTTTCAGCTCCAATTACCCCTTATCTATATTACATCCAGTATTTTACCAAGCATTACTCGCCAAAGAAGCTTCCCAAGCACAATATGATTCTGGTGCCCCATCCACTATAAGTCATAGTGGAGGGAGAACCAGAATATGAAGTGGAAGAGATCCTAGACTGTAGGAAATGACACAAAGGAATTCAGTATTTAATTCTTTAGAAAGACTATCCTGTTGCAAATCACTTCTGGGAAAACACATAATATGTTTATCAATTTCACCAGTGCTTCCCTGACAAATTATGGCCAAGCAAGTTCAAATTCACCTGAGGAATCTGTCAAGGAAGAAGTTAACCAGTTCCTCTACATTGTTCCAGGCCCGGGGGTGGGGTGGGGGGCAAGACATTTGTCTATGCTTGGCCTTCTACATCTGGCCTTCAATTCTAGGAAGGGGAGGACAGAAAACCATTAATGATGTTTTTTCTGTTACAACTACTGATTTCTTAAAATGATGGGCAGACAAATTTCTTTGCTACTGCTTCCATTCTACCCTTGCCAACTTTCCTTTGAAGACATAATGCAGGAGGGGGAAAGGAGCATAGAAGAACCCATGGAAGAGGCTTCTCTTGTTATAAAAGAATGCAAACAAGATCTTAAAAGAGGTGCATGTAAACAACTCTTCTGAGTCTATTCAGATGATATTTCTTTCCAACAGATCTTTTGCTTTCAAATCACATTCCTTTTGTGAATCTAATTTACCCAGAGCTGCATGCATCTGAATATTTTCATTTCATCATTTTTAAAAAAAGAGCTTCCAACTAAGAATTGCATGTTATCAAACAGGATATTTTCAAATATCACATTTTGCTTGCCTGTAATCTGATACCTTGTTGCACTAAGTAATTTAAGAATAGCAAATAAGAGAACACTGAATCCAAGTGAAGAAATAGAAAAAGAAACAAGGAATATATTTTCTGAATATTTTGATCCAAAGTTAAAAGAAAAATTGAAAAATAAATTCCAAATATTTGCAAATTAATAAAATTGAAAAAAAAATCCCAATATCACTCTCACAGTTACTACTATAGAACCAGATACGATTTTTACTACACCTGTGCATTTGGTTTTCTTGCCTAAATATAGAATTTTACTTTTTTTCCAATTGAATTTCATTTTGTTAGATAGTATCCAACTTTTGTCAAGGTCCCTCTGTATCTTAAACCTATCTTCTGGAATGTTGGCCATTCCTGCCAGCTTGGTGTCATCTGCAAATTTAATGAGTTCCCTATCTATCCAAGTCATTGTTTAAGATGTTGAAGAGTACTGGGCTTAAAACAGAGCCTTGGGATACCTTACTGTATATTTCCTTCAATGTAAATGCAATTCCATTTAGGACTATTTGTTCAACGTAATTGTTTAACCAGTTATGAATCCATCTGGTAGTGATCATGTCTAATCCACATTTTTATATTTTATCAAGTAGTAGGTTGTGGTCTATTTTATCAAATGCCTTACTTAGGTCCAGGTAAATTATGTCCATAGCATTCCTCTGATCCACAATTTTTTTGACATTGTCAAAGAATGCAATAATATTTATCTGGCATGATCTGTTTTTGATAAACCCATGTTGGTTTTTGGTTATGATTTTGTTTGCCTAGTGGATCAATCATTTTCTGAACTTTTTTCTTATTTCTTACATGTTGAAAGTAACCTTTTGTTTTTATTAACTTTGACTTACACTTCAACTTTGCAGGCTCAGGCTATTTGCTGATATTCTGCCTTAGTTATGTATTCATTTAATGAGAATCATATGAGATACAAAAAGGAACAGGAAAAGACTGTCTGTCTTGTCTATTTATTTTAGTACCTGAAATACTGAATAGAGACATACAACAGGATAAGAGAATTGTGGCCATAAAGATTAAAAAGAGACATATACATTAAGACATTTTGCAGATGTTTGGTGTTGGTTTTGGAAGATCTTTTAAAGATAAATTAAATATTAATGGATAAATTTAAAAAAAATGTGGTGTGCTAGCAGGTTTTAAGATTTATAAATAAAAGGCAAGGATGTTTACGAAAAGTGCAAAAATACAAAATCAAACAAAAACTGATAAATAAAATGGGTTTAAAGGTTGCAAAGAAGGTAAAATACTTGGATAAAAACATGATAAATATGAATTTTATTTATTTCAAAATATTTATCTAAAGTTATGGATTGAACTTTAAAAGATATGTTAAAGCTTCTGTCCCACTGCACTAACGGATGCAAAGAGGATGTAAAACATTAAAAAAAAAAGCTTGCCATCCGTTGGAAAAAGCTATGCATCCATTGTGTACTCATTGAATACGTGTTTCATACGCTCTATCTGTCAAGCATCCGTCCACTGTGATTTCATCCGCGCAAGAAGTTTTGAGCTGCACAAAACTTTTTGAATGGATGAACTTTCTGCTGTGTACGATGTAAATCCATGACATCTGAGCAACAAACGTTCTATGTCTGTTTATCATCCGTTAAACATCCACTGTATCCTCTCTGCATCCTCTGGGCATCCTCGCAACTCACATCCATTGCAGCTGAAAATGGAAAGAGGGAGGAAACAAAAGGTACATGGAACGTCTACACAGCGTTAGTAGCACGGAAATAGAAAGGATGCGCAGTGAACGGTTTGCATCCAATATACATCTGCTAGGCTACCTATGAACATCCGCTTAACATCCCCGCTACATACTACCCACGTCCATTCTTTTCCGTTCTGTTTATGCAAATTTTTGCCACTTTAGAGTGGATGACAATGGATGGAGCCACCCCTGAAATTTTGCTCATCTGCTGTGTCCTTTATGCATACGTTTTGCGTCTGTCATCCAGTGGGACCTAGCCTTAAGATAGGATTATTGTCATTGTTGGGAAAATTTATATTTTAAATATTTTTATTTTAATCTTTTTATTTTGATAAATAACTCAATGTGTGAACATATCTAGAACTCCTCGCTCCTAATTTTCCCACAATAGCAATCTTGTGAGGCAAGATTAGCTGAGAAAGAGTGAAATTTCTGTGGTTAGGATGAATGTTTTATCTAGAATGTTATTTATTTTATTTTTATTTTATTTTATTTGTAAATTGCTAACAAGATAATAGGTATAAGTATAAACATGAGTAAGAATACAGGAAATAGGTATGAATAAATGGGAATAATAGGACAGGGACGATAGGCATGATTGTGCACTTATGCATGCCCCCATAGGAATGGGGTGAAGTCAATAGTGGATAGCTTGAGGTTAAAGGTGTTGGGGGGGGGGAGGTTAGAGGATGTTTCAGGCAATATTTTTGTTCTGACAAATGTACCATTTAAAGAGTGGAAGAAGGATATATTTAAATTTGTGTGATAGAGAGAAAAAAACAAAATAAAATATCAGGTATTACAAGATTCAAAGAAAATAGGAAGAGTTTACCTGACTTGAAATTATACTTCTCTGTTGTTTGGATGAAGGAGTGGATCTTGCTTAGAAACAAGCAGGCAGGGTTATCTGAGATTGAGGTGGCATGGGTGTTTTGGCTAAGTTTAAAATAATTATTCATTATGCCTCAGACATGCAATTTTGTGAATATGAAATAAATACAAATAAAGGTGGTACCCAAATACTACAATTCTCAGCACAAGATTTATTTAAAACATTAAAAAATTAACTCAAAAAAAGAAAAATTACAAAAACAAAACTGAATTAAACAAGACTACACCCAAAAAAGTATATAAAAAAACAAAACAAATACATTAATTGTTCCTCCTGGTTGTGTATTGATAAATATATTTTAAAGACAATAAATCCCTCCTCCCCACTTATGAAGCAGGCACAGAATTTCTATAAATTCTGTTTATACAATCTGTTTAGCCTGATATCAATCTATTATATAAAAACACAATTAACAGTAAAACCAATAACTAAATTAAATTTCAAAATTCTCTGTTAACCATATATTTATCACATTTCACTTGTAGTAAATCCACAATGATTTCTGGTCTACCATAAGTCATCATAAGTCTCTTGTATCCAGGATCAAATATCTTTGATTGATTCTTAATAATAAGGTTTTTCTTTAAAATATTAATTGGCTCTTTTCTATCCATTGAATTTTATTCCCCAGAGTCATAAGCCTCTGTTGTATGTACATCTACAGCTTTTGTTGCACAAAATGTCTCATATAAATTGTAACATAACATCTGGATATAATAAAACCATTTCCTCATGCCACCCAATGTTCTTGAAAATGTCAAATTCTTTACTGATCAATTTTATCAATTTCAAATTTTTAGAATCCAGAATTATCTAACTAACTTATATTTTCTGACTTTGTTAGGAATTGATAGTCACCTAACAGTTGGGTTGGAAATATATACACCAGGATAGACATTTAATACTCTCTCTTTAAGGGAATACTAAAATTGTAATTCGGTTTGTTTTCTCAAATGGCCATAAGATGGAGCCAGAAACCTGGGTCATTATGTTCTGTTGTTGCCAGATGTTCTGATGTTCGCTGTTTTTGGTTCCTTCATTTTTCCCTATTGACAACTGATCATTATTCTTCTTGGATTGCTGTAAGTCTGTTACTGAACTGTTTATGATACTGTTATTTGGATTATCCCTGGACTGAAAACTGATTGCTTTAACTGTGTATGGCTTGGACTGCTTATTGGACTTTGCTTAACTGTTTACTAGAAGTAAAAACTTACATTTTACTATTCAGTGTATCTATGTGCTGGTCATGTGTTATTCATCACCACTCTCACTATGTCTCCCTGTGTGCACTCATTCTCCTAATAGGGAATTACCTCAACACTGGTTATAGGCCCAGTTCATACCAGGCTCAGATGACTGAGAGTTAGTACCATACGCAGTACTGTGTACAGACAGCTGTTTACTCTTTAATTGTGGGTTACTGTCCTGGTAAAGATGGCACAAGACCCTTCAACAAGTCTATCACTGATAACCTGGTTGGATGGAACAAACTATGTTTCCTGGTCTATGAAGTGCAGTCTACTTCTGCGTAGAGAACGGTTATGGGCTGCAGTTCAGGATCCACTGGATGTAAATGCTTGGGATCCAGATGAAGAGGATAATGCCAAGAAGCTTGCTGACTTGAAATGGAACAATGAATGAGCTTTTTGTATAATTGGACTAACACAGAGTGACCAGAAACTATTTTGTGAGAAGAGTCTGCTGCTAGGTGTTGGGAGAATTTGAAGAGGATTTATGTTCGTGATAGTGTAGGTGCACACATACATCTTACACGTAAACTGTTTAGAGCATGTCTTCTGAAAGGTGGAGACATGTTAGCTCATTTGAACTTCATGAAAATAATTTTTCAAGAACTACATGAAAAGGAACTGATATTTTCAGAGCTGCATCAAATTTACATCATTCTTTCCTCATTGGATGAAAGTTATGATGATTACGTATCTTCACTAGAAGTCCTGACCAGAGATAAACTGACATTGACTGACATAACCAGGAGATTGTTAGAAGAGACAAGAAGACAGCTGGATAGGGACCAACTGAGGAAGGAACAACCACAAGAATAGGATTTGTGTTCAACTGCCAATACTGTTAGCTTTCTTGGGGACTAGGGGACAAAAAGCTAGTTTCTGTAAGAAGGGAAAACAACAGAATACTGGTAATCACCAGAAGGCTGAGAAGAATGTTAGTTTAGCTTTGTCTAGCAATTCAACTGTAAACTATGATTTGTGGGTAGTTGATAGTGGAGCATTGCAGTGCATTACTAAAGATAGAGAGAGGTTTGTAAAAATGTCCATGAGTAAGCAACATGTATCATTGGCAAATGGATGGAAGATCAAAGCATCTGGTGAAGGTACTGAATATTATTCTTGTGTAAACAAACATTTATCTATGTTATATGTACCTAAACTGAAATTTAATTTGTATCATTGGCAAATGGATGGAAGATCAAAGCATCTGGTGAAGGTACTGAATATTATTCTTGTGTAAACAAACATTTATCTATGTTATATGTACCTAAACTGAAATTTAATTTGTTATCAGTAAGGGCTTCAGTTAATCTTACTTATGTAGTAACCTTTATGGGGGATAACTGTATAATAGAGAAAGAGGGTAAAAGTGTTACTACTACTTTAGAGAATGATTTATATGTAATACATGATGACCAGTTGAAGATAGCTAACTCAGTTTATAACAATGTTAAGCCACATGAATGTATACATTTAGTACATAGACATCTGGGGCACATTAATTTCAAAATGCTGCAACAAACTGTTAAATTGTCAGAGGGAGTAAAATTAAAAGCCTGTAGCAAGTACTTAAACTGTAATGCCTGTAGTCAAGAGAAAAGCAAGGTTCTCCAGCAAACAGCAAGGTTCTCCAGCAAACTAAAAATAAGTTTAAGACCAAAGAACCTTTAGAGGTTGTGTTTGCTGACATAATTGGTCCTAAGACACCCAGTTTGGGAGGTGCTTGCTATGTTCTGAGTATAATGGACCATTACTCATGGTATGGTTTCTGCTTACTCATGAAAAACAAATCAGAAACATTTCAACATTTCTTTAATTGGCTAAGATTTGCAGAGAGAAAAATGAAACATAGGGTAATTATTTTACTTACTGATAAAGGGACTGAGTTTATTAACAATAGATTCCAAACTGTGTTAAAATTGGCTGGTGTCAGTCCTAAACGTTCTGCACCTTACAGGCCACAACATAACTCATTTATAGAACAAAGAGGGCAAACATTACAAGCTGTGGTTCGCACTATGTTATCTGATTCAGGTTCGCCTGAAACACTGTGAGGAGAAGCCATAATGTGTAACAACCATGTGTTGAACAATGTAGTTAACACAACAACTGGTGAATTGCCATTCACTCCGTGGCATGGGAGAAAACCAAATTTAAGTTATCTACACACATTTGGTGCTCCAGCATGGGTGTATATTCCCTCACAAGTAAGACTGAAAGGGCAACATAGAGCAAGGAAATTATTTTTTGTAGGTTATGAGGCCAACCATAGATAGTTTAGATTTTGGGATCCAGGCACAGCTCATGTTTACTGTAGCACTAGTGCTAAATTTCTTGAGCACATTGGGTGGAATAAAATGGAACAGGAATCCAGCAATGAAGTTGTAATTGACACCCAAGTAGTCCCTAAAGATGAAATAGTTAAACCATCAACAGCCATTAAAGATGAAGAGCAAACACAGGAGGAGGAAGAAGAACAGGCACAGGATGAGGTAGAAGAACAGGAGCAGGTGGAACTGAGAGTCCACCAGTAAGCCCTGTATTACCTAGACGTTCAACCCAAGTAACATGACCATCTGATAGATATCAGGCTAGTGTTGTATGCTAAGTGAATACAGTTCCTGGTAAATATCATGAACTGAAATTGTATCCTGCTAAGGATCAGGCTGTTTGGCAGGAAGCAATGGATAAAGAATTGAAATCCTTATAAAGGTTGGATGTATACAAAAATGTCAGGTTACCACCAGGTAAACATGCCATAGAGTGTAAGTATAAGTGGACTGAAGACAGTTGTGGATGGGACTTATAGTTATAAAGCCAGGTTAGTAGCACAAGGGTTCAATCAGACAGCAAATGACTATGGTGAGGTGTTTGCACCTAGCCTGAAAGCTACTACATTAAGGGCAGCTTTAATGTGGGCAGCTAAGGAGGAATACATTGTAAATCATTTGGATGTAGAAACGGCATATCTGCATGCACAGTTGCAACACACTATATATTAAAATTGATAATACAACTGATTGCTGGATATTGAAAAAAAGTTTTTATAGCTTGAAGCAATCAGGATATGAGTGGAACCAATGTATAGTTAAAGAATTATCTCAGATAGGTTTTGTAGCTGGCATGGCTGATCCATGTTTATTTAAAAAGGAAAGTATTTGTGTAACTTCATTGTTGCTATTGTTTAATAATGATATAGCATTAATCACCAAAACTGAACAAGAAACTACTGAAATAATTTCACTATTCAAAAAAAAATTAAAATTAAACAGTTAAGCGAAATTAAACAATATCTTGGTTTAAAGATAGATAGATCTAGGGGAGGATACAAAATCTCACAGGCAGATAAAATTAACCAATTACTAAAGAATTTTAAAATGGAACTTTGTAAGCTGGCAAAAACACCAATGAGCCAGGAGTTTAGCCACAGTGATGTTCAAACTCCTGTTTTTGATAAGAACATTTGTCAGTCTTTGATTGGTAGGTTATCTTATCTCAGTAATTGATCAAGACCAGATATTGCACACTCTGTTAACCAATTAGCTAGGTTTAGTACTGAGGTAACTGAAAGGCATTGGCAAGCTGCCAATGTGTTAAGGTATCTGAAATAAACAATGTATTATGCATTATATTTCGATCCTAAGGATGAACTAAGTTTAACTACATATATTGATGCAAGTTTTGCTACAGACATAAATGCACATAAAATCAACATCAGGCACTGTAGTGTTATTAGGAAAGGTGTTGAATGGATGGAGATCTATTCAACAGAAACATCTAAATTTATGAACAATGGAGGCTGCATTCTCATGTTTGTCTTTATTATGTACAGATTTAGTTTGTTATAACCAACTATTGGTTGATATGGGAATTGATGTAACAGATTATATTATTGTTTATGAAGACAACCAATCAGCAATACAGATGGCTTCCAATCTTGCTGTAAAGCCAAGATCAAAACACAGAGATTTAAGATATTTAAATGTGAGACAATGTGTACAAAGTAAAATGAATGAACTGGAGTACTGCATGCCAGAGAATAACATAGCAGATAATTTTACAAAAGCCCAAGGCTCTGTGAAGCATAAGGCTTGCTGTGAAGGATATGGACTTAAACTGTAAGGTATTATATATTGTCCTACCCAAAGAGGAGAATTTTAGGAATTGATAGTCATCTAACAGTTGGGTTGGAAATATATAAACCAGGATAGACATTTAATACTGTCTCTTTAAGGGAATGCTAAAATTGTAATTGGGTGCAGTTTCTCAAACGGCCACAAGATGGAGCCAGAAACCTGGGTTGTTTTGTTCCATTGGTGCTTGATGTTCTGATGTTCGCTATTTTTGGTTCCTGCATTTTTCCCTATTGACTGTTACTGATCATCATTCTTCTTGGATTGCTGTAAGTCTATTACTGAACTATTTATTGTACTGGATTTCATTAACTGAAAATCTGCAAATCGATTGAGAAAGACTATACCATTAGATATATGGGAGCTGTTAAGCCTGGGTTCCCCAACCAGGGTTAGGTAGACAAGCTAAACA
>BLBF01000019.1:47730330-47792525 GCA_015471245.1 Laticauda colubrina
TCTGTTTTTGCCCAGGTGTTTGCCTGGCTTGTGGCATGGAGATCTTTCTATTTGAGAGTGCAGGCTTCCAAATGATTGACAGACTGCCTGACCCACATACGAACTCAATACAGAAGCCTGATGATGGCAGATGAGATTCTGCTGAAACGTTGCTACAACTTTAAAAGCACTACAATGACGTGGGATAATACCCGAAGGAAGCTGAACAGCATATATATATATATATATATATATATATATATATATATATATATATATATATATATATATGATCAAAGATCTACACGTGGAACAAGAAGATGTGCTTGTAAGTTTCGATTCCAGCAGACTGTCAATCATTTGGAAACCTGCACTCTCAAATAGAAAGATCTCCATGCCACAAAACAGACAAACACCTGAGCACAGACAGACTCCCTCTGATGCCTCCAACTCAAACATCCCCCCACCAGGCACCCAGGTGAAAACTAGCTTGCTGATGAATAGCAGCCGTCCTTTCACACGAAGCCAAACTGCACTGAAAGCCTCCAACACAAGAACAGAGTGTTGCCAGCCAATCAAAGCCACAAAACAGACAGAAGAAACCAGAAACACCAATCAATCAAACTCCAAGTCCAGTGAACACAGACCCAAGCTCCTAGCCAATCAGAATGGACCAGCCTTGAATTTGAAACCAAAAGCTGTGAGACACACATCCATACAGAAGCCTGATGATGGCAGATGAGAATCTGCTGAAATGTTGCTACAACTTTAACAACACTTCAATGACGTGGGATAATGCCCGAGGGAAGCTAAACAGCACACACACACACACACACACACACACATATGTGTGTGTGTGTGTTTGTGTGAATATTCTAATATTCATGTGTGTGTGTGTATAAAATTATTAAGGTATTATGATATTTTCAAGGGTGTAGGGTGTCTTCAAAAATCATTGAGCATTGGTTTCCTTGTTATTATCATGCTGAAAAACCTGAATATGTGAACCTCAAATTTCAAACGTAAAGAAAAAAAGCAGTACCTGAAAATCAACAGGAGATGATATTACTGGACATCTACAGTTACAGAACTGTCTTATTATACTTTATGAGACTCTCTCCCAGATAACAAGACTAATTAATTTCTGTTACTTAAGTCAATTAATTTAGGCTAGACCATCAGCAAGAGTCCACATATTATTTCTCCCTGAGTAGCTATGGAATCATATATGCAAATAGCATGCACAATTTTCCAATCTGATCTATTTCCATAAGCTGCTCCAGAAGCAGTAGGACTAAATTGATTCTGGAATTCTAGAAATTAGTTAAAAGGAAAGCTATATTTTTTGATAAGGTATGTGTTGAAAATGAGATTTTTTTAAATTGTGTGAAAAAAATAAGTGAGAAATAGTTGAATAGCAGTTAATTGACAAACCATGCTTTTTTCTTGTTGTTTAAATAAAATTCTGTATGTTTTGTAATACTCATGGGTGAAAATGCTTTCCTCTTATACCTGCAGCCCATTCCCAGCTCAAGGTGAAAGAAATCAAGTAGTTGCATTAAAATAATGGCCCTTCCCCCTTGGATTACATTATGCAGCATCATACATAAAGCATATATTATCCACATGATCTTTGACATCATTATGTTTGAAGTGAAGTCATGTGATCAAGATTAGATGAATTAGGCATGTATTGTTAAACTGGAGGAACACATCTCTTTTCTTGCCACCACTTCTATTGTAATTCTGTTATCTTCTCTATAGCAAATTAGAGCACCTGATAAAATACCAATAAAAATACACAGTGTATTTTGTTTGCAGGTTCACCATATGGACATATCCAGGTGCTCAGAAAATTTGATTTCTGAAGTTGGTTACCTCTTATGATTATAACAACAAGATTTTGCCTCTGAGGAAGGGACAAAAAAATCCATGTGTTTTCTTTCTCTTTTTTGGTTGTCAGTGCTTGAAGAGATTTGAACTTCTCGTTTTAACATCCAGGAAAGTCACTTGTCCCAGAGGCTCTTAAATAGTTTATTCTCCATCCAGTTTAGTCATTACAGTAAATGAAAAAGTTTAGTCAAAAGAATGATTTATTTTTTTAAAGGCAACTTTGGCTTATCACTATTATCCTCCCTCCCCTTCATGCCTTTTAAATTTCATTTCTCACTTTCTGATTTCCAGAGAGATTTGCCAGATGGATGATGAGGGGAAATAGTTGTTTTCAACTGTTTCTCTTCCTGGCCAAATTTCTTGCTAGAAGAAATTCTATCAAATTCTCTTTCTTCTTTTGATTCCTTTTCCGCTAGAGCAATCTTGTAAAGTTACAAACATATATACAAACCTATAATGACCTTTGTGGAGTATTGGATTATTGTTGTTACTGGAAGATTAAACATGCCTGAGATCTTGCTTTGTTATTGATTATCTTGGCCTCTCTATATATGTTGTAATTTTTGCAAACTCATTTGTATTAATGCTGGAAATTTCAGTGAAGAGCAGAAAAACTTGTTGATTATAGTGTCTTCATTTGATAGTAAAAAAGATACAATAAATCTCACACAGCTGTACAGGTATTACAATAAATAAAGGTTTATCCAGAGCAGAATAAAACCTAAAGGAGAGAAGGGATTTAGAAGGCTTGTGGCGTGGAGCTCATGGGGCCATTTTCTTTGAACATAAAACAGCCCTGCATCAGAGACTCTTCTGCAATTCTACAAGTTGTTTGTACAAACCTATGCAGACCTTCTAGCACTATCTTGTGCCTAACTGGAAAGTGATGGTACAAAGGCTTTAACCAGCTGCCGGTGAACCACAACAATCTGTCCTTCCTAAAGGTACAGTACTGTTTTCTTCTTCCCATATGCACCCTGTTTCATGAGCAAATCCATAAGTCACCAATTTATTTTTTTCAATTTTCAGCAAAAAGTTCATAAAAGGTTTGCAGCCTTTTATAATAATATTAGTCATCTTTTGCCTGAAGAAACATTAATTTTGCCATTTTTACAAGCTCCACTATTTTCATGAATCATTTCTCCATTGTGGATATTTCAGTGTTTGTACACACATGCACACACATACTTTATAATATTTTATTTTAAAGGCATACCAATCAGATGAAGGACACGAGGACAAAAAGAAGGACCTGGAAGACATTTGATATTGCTTGCATTCCATTCATCCTACTTAAGGATGAATGGAAAACATGTTCTCAGTAAAGACAAAGGGATTTTTGTTGTTCTATAACAGGGGTCTTCAAACTTCAAGCTTTAAGACTTGTGGACTTTAACTCCCAGAATTCTTCCTCCAGGCATGTTAGCTCAGGAATTCTGGGAGTTAAAGTCCACAAGTCTCAAACTTGCCAAATTGAAGACCCTTGTTCTTTAATATCATTTGAGAGCCATTTTCTAGAATTTTACCAAGTCAAGTATTGAGCAAGAAAAAATCAAAGGGCTGATGATGATTCTGCTTGTTGTAGAGATAGGGAGAAATTCTAGTAAGCCAATACTACTGCCACTCTTCCCTTTAATCTGTGTAAGTTTTGAAAGTCAAAACTACACTGCCTGAGTCTAGGCACTATCTTTATCAAAACTCTGCAGGTGCTGGGGACTTCCGGATTGAGCTCCTTTGGTGACAGACCGAAACCTCGTCTCTCCGAGGCTTCAATCCGTGCTCACTGATGGAGCACCCTGGGCCAGCTGATTTTGGGGCTAAGCCACCCCATAGAGGTGGTGAAGAGGGAGGAGACTGCCAGCAGGATTGAAAAGAGCCACATCTCTCCTCCCCAGCTGGCCATTACTCCCTTTCCCGAAGGCAGTTGCAACGGTGGTCAGAAATGGCCACGACAAAGAAGAACTCGACCAGAAAAGAATGTGCAGGAGGAAGATAGGAAGAGAAAGTTTTGGTTGACAGGGTCACACAGCAAAAGCAACAAATAAGGTACCCTGGAATTTAAACTTAACAACATTGTTCCCAAAGAAGATTTTGAAACTGCGAAGGAGAGAGAGAAGGGAAAGGATTAGGTTTTTTTTTTCTTCTCTTCCTTATACTGACAGCTAAGAGACTTAAGCAAGAAATTTTTTAAAAAATCCACTTTGATATTAATAGGCATCTAAGCTGAAAATAAAAGTCAAAGAGATCATAAAGATTTTCTGGACATTTAAAAGTTTTTAAAAGGTGGAAAGGAGAAAAAAAGAATAGAAGGGCAGGATCTGAAAAAATGGAGGAGACTGCCTGGAATTAACGCCCATGTCACATTGAACCAACGGATGCAAAGAGGATGTAAAATGGACAAAAAAGCTTGCCATCCATTGGTTAACGTGATGTATCCGTTCTGTACTCACTGCCTCCATTTTTCATCCTCTCTATCCGTCCAGCATCCGTTTATGAACGTTTCATCCGCTCCAAAAGTTTTGGGCTGCCTAAAACTTTTGCGCGGAAAATGTAACCAGTTCGTCCGTTCTGCATCCACTACGCATCCGCTACGCATCTGCTACGCACCCGTTATGCATCCGCTATATCCGCTTGGCGTCCGCTGTGCATCCGCGCAACTTGCATCCACCCGGATGCGGGGAAGAAGCTGAACGGACACGGAACAGATGCAGAACGGATGCAGAATGGATGCCTAGTGGAAACAAAGCGTTTAAAACTGAAAAAACGTTCGCAGAGGGGACCTATATCGGATATTAAGGATACCTAGAGGATGCCTAGAGGATGCCTAGAGGATGCCTAGAGGATGCCTAGAGGATGCAAAGGGACACCTACACTGCCTATAAAAAGGGGGAGCAACTCGTCTGCATCTCACTTTCAGACCAGCAGCCCACCTGTGCAGACCTCTGCAGCCTTCATCTCACTCTTGCTCTTCCACAGCATCCAATCATGTCCACTGTGGATCGTACCACAGTCCTTTTGGCAGCCGCCATCCTTCTGCAACACTATGAAGCCATCTACAGGCTCTGTGAACTCTACTATGGGAAGAAAAAGAGGCGGCCAAGAAGCGTCTGGGTCCGAAAATGGATCGGGAGAAGAGCAGAGTAGGGACTGTACAACAAGCTGATGGTGGAGCTGAGGAAGGAAGACACTCGGGCATTCCAGAACTTCATGAGGATGCCTCCAGCCATGTTTGATGAAGTTGTGCAGTGGCTGACACCCAGGTTGACCAAGGCAAACACCAACTTCCGGCCCAGCCTGGAACCTGGGCTCAAGGTGGCACTCACTCTGCGCCACCTGGCCTCAGGGACCACCTACAAAAGCATGAAGTATGGCTGGAGGGTGCCACACAACACCATCAGCATTGTGGTCAGAGAAGTGGTGCAGGGCATCATCAAAGAATACAAGGAGGAGCTCCTCCAGTGCCCGTCCACTAAAGAAGGATGGAAGAAAGTTGCAGAGCAGTGGTATCAGAGGTGGAACTTCCCCCACACCATTGGAGCCATAGATGGCAAGCAAAGCTCCAGCCAAGTCGGGGTCCACTTATTTCAATTACAAGGGCTTCTTCAGCATCATCCTCTTTGCCATGGTCGATGCTGACTACAAGTTCATGTATCGATGCTTCAGGCTACGTCTCATCTTCAGGTGCCCAGGTATACAACGCCAGTCACCTCAAGGAGGGGCTGGAAGGCAACCTCATCGTGGGCTTCCCAGATCCAGACCCCCTGCCCAACGACACGCAAGATGTGCCCTACTTCATCGTGGGGGATGACGCCTTCTCCCTCAGAACCTACCTCATGAAGCCCTACACCTCCAAATACCTCACCCGTGAAGAGAGGATCTTCAACTACAGGCTGTCCAGGGCAAGGTGGGTGGTGGAGAATGCCTTTGGCATCCTGGCCAACAGGTTCCAGGTACTTCTCACCACCATGCAGCATCACCCAGAGACCATGAGGAGGATCGTGGAAGCTTGCTGCTTCCTGCACAATCTCATGCGCACCCACTATCCAGTCTTGCAGAACAGGCTAGTGGACTTCCAACAAGGCAATGGGGACATGAAGCCTGGGGAATGGAGGCAAGAGCAAAACCTGATTGACACTGAGGATGTGCAAGGCCCCAACAGAGCCTCACGTGAAGGGAAGAAGCATCGCAACCTCCTGAAACAAACAGTGCTGCAACTCCCCAGCTGGAGCAGTGGAGTGGCAAGACAGGATGATATATGATTAATGGGTGCTTCCTTTAGCCTATCTCATCACACGGATGAGATTGGCCCATGTATGTTGGGTGTGCCTACAATGAACAGGGCATTTAATAAAGAGTTATGTTTTGTTGACATGTGTGGATGATTGATTACGTTATTATTGATAATAAAGGGCCATAGGTGTGGCACCTGGGAGGGTGGACCATACAGTCCCACTATGCTTGCACTGGAGGTTTATCTATCCCACAGCTATTACCCATCCCAAAGATATCCCTGCTCATTCCACAGGTATCCCTGCCCACCCCACTGCTATCTTAACCCATCCCACAAGCTTGCAAAGGCTTAAGCCAATTCTAAGAGTTTCCACCAAGACTTTATTAAAAAAAAGAAATGAAGCAAGTGTGTAAATCAAAGATAGACTTTATTGAACAACAAGCTGTAAAAAAAAATGACCCAAGTCAAGTGTCCAAATAAAGTCCACAGGTAGCCAGCTAGCCGGTCTCTAGCACTCTCCTTGGTCACTCGGAGGTGTGCCCAGTCTCAGGGGTGAAGGGTCCAGGTGCTGTGGTGGTGGGTGGTGCTGGAGTGCGTGGCCTCGAGAGGACAACAGCAGACGGTGTGTTGAGAAAGGTCTTGGACAGCTGGCTCAACCCCACAATGCTGAGAGGTCCTTCCTCCATGCCATGGGGTGTCAGCCCCAGTACTGATGACAGATGTACTGAGGCTGGGCTTGGCTGTGGGGTGGAGGAAGGAGTAGTGTAGTGGTCTGGTCTGCAGCTGGATGAGGACTGGCATGGGTGGCATCGCTGTCGTTGGTGGCATCATTGGCGTGGGTGGCATCGCAGTCATTGGTGGCATCATTGGTGTGGGTGGCATCGGTGGCATCAGTAAAACAGGTGGCAACGGTGTCACCCGATGACTCTGTGCCTGGACTGGGAAGGGCTGCTGCCTGTGCTGCTGAACCTCCTGGTAGCTGTAGCCCTGGTAGGTGAGGGCCTGTGGGAAGCCTTGGAATGGGAGGGACATCACCTGTGGTGGAGGAGCAGACCTGGACTGGGTGGGAGCAGATTCCTCTGGGTCTGGAGGATTGTGAAGCAGCTTGGTGATATGGTCCTTCACCAGCTGGTACTGTGGATCTGCCATTTCCTTGAGGGTCTGGTTGACATAGGTGAGGAAGGGCTTGCGGTTGGAGGATGAGGAGTCGGTGTGGACCAGCTGAGAGAGGAGATCTATGCTGGTGCGGATGGTGTCCCTGATCTCCAGCAGGACAGTGTGGCTCTGCCCCTCCAGCTGTCCGGCTCTCTGCCTTTCTGCGGAGGCGGAACTGGGGTGGTGGTGGATGCGGCTAGGACTGTGGTGGACTCAATGTCTCCTTTCTCCCACTGCACCAGGGAGTCCTCTACGCACTCCACCACGCTTACCACACCTGTCCGTGGGTTCTCCGCCATGGCAAGCTCCACAGAAACCTGCCTGGAGACAGGGACTGACTCTCGGCCGGAAGAGGACTGGGTGGCAGCAGGCTGCCTGAGAGAGAGGGTTGTGAGAGGGGCTCCTGGTGCTCCTCGGTGGCGGATCTCACCCTCCAGGAAGCTGCACCTGGCCATGACGTAGGTCTCTCTGTCTGTCAGCTTCACAGTGGCCTGGCCAGATTTCTTCAGGTGCAGCTTCCCGTACCAGGTGTGCATATGTTTCCACCAGCCGATGAGCACCTCCGAAGTGTAACCCATACTCTCTGCCCTCTCTCTCCAAGCAGCCTGCTTCTGCTTGGTGTCCCTGTACAGCCAGTGTCCCTTTACAGCCAGTGTCCCTTCCGCCACAGATAGTCGTTCTCTCTCAGCCACTCCAGCACCTCATTCTCATGCGTCTCCGCAATGGAGTATTGCCTCCTCTCCCGTTGTCGCATACACCTCTTCCTCCCTTTGGCAGATGGGCCCTCATCAGAGGGGATCCCAGGTAGTAGGGGCTGCTCCTCTACACCACCAGCAGCAGCAGCACCAGCAGAATCATCATCATCATCATCAACCTCATCAGCAGGATCATAATCATCATCATCATCTTCACCAGCAGGATCATAATCATCATCAGCAGCAGCAGCAGCAACAGCAGCAGGAACACCAGGACCAGGATCAGCAGCAGTAGAGTAAGCACCAGCAGGGCCAGCAAGTCCAGGAGCACGAGCAGGACCAGGAGCATGAGCAGGACCAGGAGCACGAGCAGGACGAGCAAGACCAGGAGGACGAGCAGGACGAGCAAGTCCAGGAGCACGAGCAGGTCGAGCAAGTCGAGCAGGACCAGGAGCAGCTTCAACAGAGTAAGCAACAGCAGAAGCCCCAGCACCAGCAGAAGCACCACCGCCTGGAGCAGCTTCAGTAGAAGCCCCAGCACCAGCAGAGTCAGGGGGCAGGAGGTTGGCCCTGTCCCTCTTGCCAGGGATGGCGGCAGGTTGCTGAGGCTTTCGCTTCCTCCCCACGGTTGTGGGGTTGCTGGATGGCAGGGAGGCTGGCAGGCAACAAGGCTGGCAACATAGCTGGCACGAAGGCTGGCACGAAGGCTGGCAGAAAGCCTGGCAGGAAGGCAGGCAGGCACCAAGGCTGGCTGGAAGGCAGGCTGGCAGGGCAGGCAAGGAACTCGAAGTGTCCAGCAGCAGGTCCTTCCTCGGAATGCTGGCCACGTGCGAGCTGCTTCCCTTTATATCCGGGGGGCTTACGTAATACTTCCCCCCCGCATGCGCAATTAACACGTGACATCCGTTCCGCTTCCACTGTGCATCCACTAAGGCTTCCGCTGTGCATCCGCTGTGCATCCGCTTCATCCATTCGGCATCCGTTCTGCATCCGCTGTATCCGTTCTGCGTCCGCTTTGCTGAGGCCCTCCGGAAGCCCTGTGGTTGCGCCATCTGCTCCCATCTGCTTCCATCCGCTGGGCTTCTGTTCCGCATCCACTTTCCATCCGCCCTGCGTCCTCTCCACATCCATGTTATCCGCTCTGGTTATGCAAATTTTTGCCCCTTTTGAGAGCGGATAACAACGGATGGAACATTTTTCTCATCCGTTGTGTCCGTTTTGCATCCGTTGGCCAGTGTGACATGGTCTTTAGGAATGGAACTGTAATTAAAAGGAACTCACAGTGAAATTTTGATAAGATTCCTCAAAGATACATTTTAATGGAAACTTGGTAACAAAATAATAGAACCCCAGAAAGAGAAAGTGGAAAAAAGAAGCAAATAGAAACAGCCTTGGATTATTTGAATTACTTGGTGATTTTTGGTTTTTGCATCTAGATGACTAAAATTAACTGGGTGGTTGTTTAAAAGTTTTTAAAATTGTATCTCTCTTAGAAGAACTGAAAATGGAAAGAAGATGCACAAGAAGGGAGAAGTTCTTTTGGCTTCATATTTCAATTCTTAGAAATGGAGATCTGGAACTATGAGAAGCAATAAGAAATGCTTGCAGAACAAGAAGATTGGGACAAAGAAGAAGCCATCTTTAATGATCAAATAATTATAAGTGGGGGGAAAAAAGAAAAGGGGGGAAAGAGTGAAAGGTTTAAGACTAAAAGCAATTCACTTGAACCATCCTTGAATCTTCCACTGCTAAAATCACAAGAGCAGTGTTTCCTTCCAAGAGAGAGATTTATTGCCATGCCCAGGTTGAAGCTCTAAGCACTATGTCTTGACATTCATATTTTTCTTTTCATAGCTATATTTCCTTGTGGTGACAATTCTTGGTGAGTTTATAGTCATGTCCATCTAGTTTTCTTGGCAGTAATACAAAAGTAGTTTATTGTTGTCCTCTTCTGAGATCCTTCTTTGATTTAACAACTAATCTAAAGCCTGAGGATTCCTTGATAGTCTGTCATCTAAGCAGTGATCAGATTGAATGAAAAGTTTGCTTGATATTGGCTAAGAACAGCCAAGAATTTCCACATGCTGCAATTTGCTAAAATAGTATGAGCAACAACTGACAAAAAAAGTAAAGATTTTCATTTTCCAAAATGAAAATTTCGCTTGACTTACAAAGAAGGAAATGAAGAAGAAAAGTCATATATTAGAGAAAAGTCATATATTAACTTATTCCCAGAGCAATTTTTACATTGAAAATACTTCATATTACATCAGCAATCAGAAATGCTGCTGATTTGGCACTGTGAAAACTTATGTTCATTTTTTAAAGCCTTTTTAATCTGATAAATAACTATCAATTTATAGATGAAATACTATTTTTAATCTGCATTTTGACATGCACAAGCATTCTGCAACCATGTTTTCCTGACTTTTTAATTGGAGGATGTGCCTGTAAAATTCAAGCATAATTGTACTTCAGTTCATATGCAACAAATGTTCGATTTAGCTATTCTTGGTTTAGCAACATTACCAAATTATAGTTATCTATACACCATATGATTTTGTGCCTGCATAAAATCTATTTGCCATATTACACATGGAAAAATCAATAAAATAGGTGTATAATATGCATTTTTGTAATTTGCAATTTTTTGCATGAATAAAGTATTCATCCTTTAGTCCATGAACTCAGTGCTTTACTGTATTGCTTCAGAAGTCCAAAATAAATTTGGAATAATATTCTTTATTCTTAAAACACAATGACATTGGCTGTAAATTCTGTAACATACTATGGAATAAAAATAACCCTAACAGGTGAGCATTTATCTGTGCTATAACCAGTTCCCTCCGAAGTACATTCCCCTATATATAATTTTGAAGCCTTCTAGATGTTTCTTTTTTTAAAAAAAAATTCTAGCCTGATAAAATGTTGGAAAGAAACAATGTAAACATGTTCAAGATGTTACCTGATCTTCTACTTGTCCATCCACTAACAACATAGTTCTTCATAATGGAACAGATTGGGGCCAATTGCTGATTTAGAATGATAAACAAGCAAAAACAAAGAAACCTGAATTTGGAAATGGATTTTCAAATGGAAATTGGAAACCTGAATTGGCAAATCCAATAATAAAATGGAGTAAGAGAAGGGGGGAGGGGGGAGAGAAAAGGTTTTGAAAAATTTCCCCTATCCATCTTTATGCGAAGTGCAGTTGGGTACAAAGTTACTTAAGGGCCTGTCACATTGGCCGACAGATGTTCCATCCGTTGTTATCTGCTCTCAAAAGTGCCCCGAATTTGCATAAGCAGAGCAGACAACAATGGAAAGGAACGGACAGTGGGAGGACATAGCCAGGATGGAAAGCGGATGATCCACAGAAGCCTAGCAGATGGAAGCAGATGGAAGCGGATGGCACATCCGCAGGGCTTCCCGGGGAGCACAGTGAAGTGGAAGCACAGCAGAAAGAGAGGATGCAGAGCGGATGCCGAGCGGATGCCGAGCGGATGAAGCAGATGCAGAGCAGAAGCCTAGTGGATGCCTAGCGGATGCAAAGCGTTCACTGCGCATGCGGGGAGGATGCATTGTGTTAGCCCCACGGATATAAAGGGAAGCAGCTCGCAAGCAGGTCACCATTCAGAGGAAAGACCTGCTTCCGGACACAGCTCCAGCCAGCCAGCCAGCCAACAACCATGGGGAAGAAGAGAAAGCCTGTGGCATTTGCTGCCAATCCTGGCAAGAGGGACAGGGTCACCATCCCACCCCCTGGCCCTGACTCTGCTTCTGCTGGGGCTTCTGCTGATCGGGTTGACTCTTCTGTTGCTGGAGCTTCTGCTGGCGCTGCTCCAGGTGCTGGGGCTTCTGCTGGAGCTTACTCTGCTGGTGCTGCTCCTGGCCCTGCTGGTCCTGCTGGTGCTCCTGGTCCTGCTAGTGCTGCTGGTGCTCCTGGTCCTGCTGGTGCTGTTGGTGCTCCTGGTCCTGCTGGTGCTGCTGGTGCTCCTGGTCCTGCTGGTCCTGCTGGTGCTTACTCTGCTGCTACTGATCCTGGTCCTGCTGGTCCTGCTGCTGCTGCTGCTGCTTTCTCTGCTGCTGCTGATCCTGGTCCTGCTGGTGCTGCTGGTGCTGCTGATGCTGCTGGTGCTGCTGATGCTGCTGATGCTGCTGGTCCTGCTGGTCCTGCTTTTGCTGCTACTGTTGTTGTTGCTGCTGCTGGTGGTGGTGGTGTGGAGGAGCAGCCCCTACAACCTCGAAGCACCTCTGATGAGGGCCCAGATGGCCCTGCCAGAGGGAGGAAGAGGCATACGCGTGAATGGGAGAGGAGGCAATACTCCATTGAAGAGGAACATGAGGATGAGGTGCTGGAATGGCTGAGGGAGAACGAGTATCTTTGGCGGAAGGGACACAGGCTCTATTGAGACACCAAAAGGAAGCAGGCTGCTTGGAGAGAGAAGGCAGAGAGCCTGGGCTACACTTCGAAGGTGCTCCTCGGCTGGTGGAAGCACATGCACACCTGATATGGGAAGCTGCACCTCAAAAAATCTGACCAGGCCATGGTCAAGCTGACAGACCAAGAGACCTATGTGATGGTCAAATGCAGCTTCTTAGAGGGTGAGATCCGCCAAGGAGCAGCCCCTCTGACAACCCTCTCACTCAGGCAGCCCACAGAGAGACAGACCTCTTCTGGCCAATAATCAGCTCCTGTGTCCAGGCAGGTATATGTGGAGTGAGCCATGACAGAGACCCCCCCAACAGCTGCACTCCCCATGGCAGAGTGCATGGAGGACCCCCTGACGCAGTGGGAGCAAGGAGAAGGCACTTCCACCAGATACCAACCCACATCCACCCCCAGCTCCACCTCCACAGAAAGCAGGCAGAGAGCCAGACCGGAGGGGCAGAGCCACACTGTCCTGCTGAAGATCAGGGACATCTTCAGAAGTAGCGTAGATCTTCTCTCTCAGCTGGTACACACTGACGTCCCATCCCCCAACCGCAAGCCCTTCCTCACTTACGTCAACCACACCCTCATGAACATGTCAGAATCACAGTACCAGGTGATCAAGGACAGGATTACCGGTCTTCTTCACAACCCTCCAGACCCAGCTGAACCTGTTCCCACCCAGTCCAGGTCTGCTCCTCCACCCCAGATGATGTCACTGCCCTTCCAAGGCTTTCCACAGGCCCTCACCTACCAAGGCTACAGCTACCAGGAGTTCCAGCAGCACAGGCAGCCCTTCCCAGTCCAGGCACAGGTACATCGGATGCCACCAGTGCCACCGATGCCACTGATGCCACTGATGCCACCGATGCCACCAATGCCACCGGTGCCACCCACGCCACAGATGCCACCCATGCCACAGATGCCACCCACACCTCACCTCACTCAGCTGCAGACCAGACATCCCCACTACAATCCTCCTTCCTCCACCCCACAGCCAAGCCCGGCCTCAGAACATCTGTCATTGGTATTGGGGCTGACACCCCATATCCTGGAGGAAGGGCCTTTCAACATCACAGGACTGAGCCAGTTCTCTGAGAGCTTCCTCCACACACCATCCCCTGTTGTCCTCTCAGGGCCAGACACCCCAATGGTGCCTTAGACCAGCACTCCAGCAGCTGTCACCTCCACAGTACATGGACCCTTCACCCCTGAGACTATAGGCATGCCTCAGAGTGACTGAGAAGAGTGCCAGAGACTGGCTGGCTACCTGTTGACTTTATCTTTGCTTGGGACACTTGGGTCATTTTGCTTTTATAGCTTGTTATTAATAAAGATTATCTTTGCTTCACACACTTGCTTCATTTATTTTATTAAATAAAGTCTTGGTGGAAACTTTTAGAAATGGTTTAAGCCTTTGCATGCTTGTGGGGTGGATAAGGATAGCAGTGGGATGGGCAGGGATACCTGTGGGATGGGTAATAGCTGTGGGATGGGTTAGTATAGCAGTGGGATGGGTAATAGCTGTGGGATGGGCAGGGATACCTTTGGGATGGGTAATAGCTGTGGGATGGGTTAGGATACCTGTGGGATGGGTAATAGCTGTGGGATGGGCAGGGATATCTTTGGGATGGGTAATAGCTGTGGGATAGATAAGCCTCCAGTGCAAGCATAGTGGGACTGTATGGTCCACCCTCCCAGCTGCCACACCTTTGGCCCTTTATTATCAATAACAATATAATCATTCATCCACACATTTCAACATAAACACAACTCTTTATTAAATGCCCTGTTCATTGTAGGGCCACTCAACATACATGGCACAATCTCATCAGTGTGATGAGACAGGCTGAAGGAAGCATCCATTAATCATCTACCATCCTGTCTTGCCACTCCACTGCTCCAGCTGGGGAGTTGCACCAGTGTTTCAGGAGGTTGCGCTGCTTCTTCCCTTCACGTGAAGCTCTGTTGGGGCCTTGCACATCTACAGTATCTATCAGGTTTTGCCCTTGCCTCCATTCACCAGGCTCCATGTCCCCATTGCCTTGTTGGTGGTCCACGAGCCTGTTCTGCAACACTGGGTAGCAGGTGTGCATGAGATTGTGCAGGATGCAGCAAGCTTCCATGATCCTCCTTACGGTTTGTGGACAATGCTGCATGGTGGTGAGAAGTACCTGGAACCTGTTGGCCAGGATGCCAAAGGCGTTCCCCACCACCTGCCTTGCCCTGGACAGCCTGTAGTTGAAGATCCTCTCTTCACGGGTGAAGCATCTTGAAGTGTAGGGCTTCATGAGGTAGGTTCTGAGGGAGAAGGTGTCATCCCCCACGATCAAGTAGGGCACATCTTGTGTTTCGTTGGGCAGGGGTCTGGATCTGGGAAGCTCTTGATGAGGTTGCATTCCAGCCTCTCCTTGAGGTGACTGGCGTTGTATACCTGGGCATCTGAAGCTGACCCGTTGCACCTGAAACATTGATGTACATGAACTTGTAATCAGCATCGACCATGGCGAAGAAGATGATGCTGAAGAAGCCCTTGTAGTTGTGATAAGTTGACCCTGACTTGGCTGGAGGTTTGCAGGCCATGTGCTTCCCATCTATGGCTCCAACGGTGTGGGGGAAGTTCCACTTCTGATACCACTGCTCTGCAACTTTCTTCCAGCCTTCTTCAGCGGAGGGGCACTGGAGGAGCTCCTCCACTTATTCTTCAATGATGGCCTGCACCACTTATCTGACCATAATGCTGATGGCCTCCAGCCATACTGCATGCTCCTGTACATGGTCCCGGAGGCCAGGTGGCGCAGAGTCAGTGCCACCTTGAGTCCAGGGTCAAGGCTGGTCCGGAAGTTGGTGCTCTGCTCAGTCAACCTGGGTCTCAGCTGCTCCACAACTTCATCAAACATGGCTGGGGGCATCCTCATGAAGTTCTGGAATGCACGAGGGTCTTCATTCCTCAGCTCTACCATCAGCTTGTCATACAGTCCATACTCTGCTCTTCTCCCAATCCATCTTCGGACCCAGACATTTCTTGGCCGCCTCCTTTTCTTCGTGTAGACCAGGTGAAAGAGCCTGTAGAGGACTTTGCACTGTTGTAGAATGATGGCGGCTACCAAAAGGAGTGTGCGATGATCCATGGTGGAGATGACTGGATGATGTGGAAGAGCTAGAGCAAGAGCCAGATGAAGATGTCTGCACAGCAGGGCTGCTGGACTGAAAGTGAGATCCAGGTGATTTTCTCCCCCTTTTTATAGGAAATATAGGTTTTCTGCTAGGTGTCCTTTTGCATCCTCTAGACATCCTGCAGACATCCTAAATATCTGAGATACGTCCCCTATGCGAACGTTTTTTCCATTTTAATGCTTTGTATGTGATCTGTATCCACTTTCATCCTTTCTACATCCGTGCTACTAATGCTGTGTGTCCATTCCGCATCCGTTTCGCTTCCTCCCCTTGTCCGTTTTCCGCTGGAGCGGATGCGAGTTGTGTGGATGCGCAGTGGATATAGCGGATGTGTAACGGATTACGACGGATGTAGAACGGATGTTCCCCATATGCGTTGCAGATGTAGAACGGATGCGTTGGATACATTTTCTGCTCAAAAAGTTTTGTGTAGCTCAAAACTTTTTGAGCAGATGAAATGTCAATAGACGGATGGTGGATGGATAGAGAGGATGAAAAATGGACGCAGTGAGTACAGAACTGAAGCATCGCATTAACCAACGGATGGCAAGTGTTTCTCTCCATTTTACATCCTCTTTCCATCTGTTGGTGCTGTGTGACCGGGCCTTTATTTAGAATATTGCTGTGCTCCTTTCTGATTAAGTTAATTAGTATTTGTTTGAATGTATTAATAATCTAACTCTCTCTCTCCTGCAGTGGAGTTCCTGTTCAGGATCTGAAAAAAAAAATCCAGACTCTACATTGTGAAGGCTTTCACTATCTAGTAATTCCTATCATCCCAAAGGAGTGCTGATATATTTGAATGTAAATATGAATGTATTTGTATGTCTATAAAGAAATTTTAGGTTCTGTGTCAATCAGGAGAAGCTTTCTGTATTTGTTTCTGAAAACAGAACTGGATCAAATTTAGCACAGCAAGACCAGCCCGGAGGAGGGGGGAACAGGCCAAATTAGAGTGAACAAACATATTCCTAGAGAAGGGAAAAATAATCTCCAGTACATAATTGGTTCACTGAAAGAAGCAGTTGAATAGTATCTCAGAATGCTACTAATTGAATGCTCCTTTGTAGCATTCTTCTTGATCACATGGTCAGAAGCTGATGCAGTCTGTACATATTTATTTAAAACATGAGAGGAAATAAATACAACATACATGCACACCAACGGTGGTATTCAGTGTTTCTAACCAGTTCTGAAGAACCGGAAGCAGAATTTTGAGTAGTTCAGAGAACTAGAAAATACCACCTCTGATTGGCCCCATCCCCATCTATTTTGTGCCTCCTGAGTCCCAGGTGATTGGAGAACAGAGCTGGAAAGCAGGTTAGTGGGGTAGGGAGGTAATGGGATTTTGCAGTTACCTTTCCCCAGGAGAGGGGAGTGAATGGTGATTTTACAGTAACCTTCCCCTACCATGCCCATCAAGCTATGCCCACCAAGCCACACCATTCCCACCAAGCCATGCCCACCAAACCACACTCACAGAACCAGTAGAAATTTTTTTTGAATCCCACCACTGATGCACACATCAGATTCAACATAAGAGGAAATCAGAAAATGTTAGGAATATATGTTACTTCACAGTTATTTGGGTTGGAAATATATAAACCAGGATAGACATTTTAATACTATGTCTTTAAGAGCATGCTAAAACTGTAATTGGGTGTGGTTTCTCAAATGGCCATAAGATGGAGCTAGAAATCTGGTTTGTTTAGTCTCTGAAGAGAGTCTCAGTGAGTTTCTGTTTCCTTCTGTTGGAGAGAGTTGCCATTCCTCCTAATGACTGTTACTGATCGTTGATGTAAGTCTGTTACAGAATTGTTTTTTGATACTGGACTTTGACATTTGGATTATCCCTGAACTGAACACTGACTACTTTACCTGTGAATGTCTTGGGCTGCTTGTTTGGACTTTGCTTAAATACTTATTGAAAGTAAAAACCTACATTAACTATACAGTGTATCTATGTGCTGTGTGTGTGTTATTCCTCACTTCTCTCACTAAGTCTCCCTGTATGTGCTCATTCTCCTAATGGGGAATTACCTCAACAGAAAATACTTTCAGGAGCAACTGAAATCACCTTCCTTGATTAAAAGTGCACATACTTGAATGCACACAGAGAGAGAGAGAGGGAGGGAGAGGGAGAGGGAGAGGAAGAAATAGAAATAGAAATAGAAATTAAAATAGAAATTCCATCTTCAAAAGTAAGTATGCATACACAGAAACATGTTATGGTTTTCCACATAAAAATATACTGGCACCTGTTGCGGTGTTGGGAAAAGGAGTTGAAAAGAATTTCAGTGTACTCTGGTTTCCTCCCGATGTTAGTTCTTATCCCAAACACTGCTGACCATGAAAGTGAAACTGGAGCTTTGGTTCATTTTGATCTAGGTTTCCTTTCACCATTACCAGGAGTTTGGCTATCTTTTGAAAGTTTTTAGGCCATTGCTGGAAATGAGGCTTTGATGTATGGGTCATTTAAATACATTCAAACAACCATTGTTAGTTCACTCACCAAGCATGCATTTACTGCAAATACTTGATTAAACTGAAAATATCACAGAATAAGCATTAACAATAAGACAGTCTCCAAAGTTGCCTAAGCATCAGTGACCTGAAATTCTTTAGGTTTATTATTAACTGTTCTGCAGTCTTGAACTTTTACTGGCACTTTGGTTGACTGCCAATCATCTTCATCACTTTACGCTGCTTAAAAACAATACACAACGCATAAAACAGAGGAGATATTGTAAATGCAAAAACATTTAGGTTGATTCTGAGATGCATGCAACTCTGATAAATGCTCCCATGTACCTGACTCTGGTAGATGGAGATCAAAAGGCTGCAGCTTCTAAGCCATATATGCAAGCAGTGTGAGACCTAGAACCCTCTCTTGATATTCTGTGATATTTTTGCAACATATTACATTATATTCCACCTGCTTTTCTATCACCTCTGTCCTCATCTGTCTGTTGCAATTTTGATTCTGCCTTTCATTTTATATTTTGGTTATCATAGTAATCTTTAGCAGACAAACTTAAAGTAATAGATTAAAACTTCACTGTGCCCACATTCTCTCAAGTTCTTTGTTCTTCTCCTTTCTATTAATTTTTCTTCCACTTTCTTTACTTCTGTGTGTTCCAAGAAGAAAAGAAGTAGCATCTCTTGAGTCTTAGCATCATCTATCTCAACTATCTCCATGTGGCATTTCTACTCCAAACTACATGAATATATCATAAGCAAGAGTAAGCTGCTGCTGCTTATAATTTTACATCTTGTTTTTCCATGTCTCTGTCCATCATTTGCTTTTCTTTTCTTTCCCATTATTGCTTTACCAAAAGAATCTTTTATCTACCTACACTTACTTCTTTTCAAACGTTTCCTTTCCTTCTGCAGTTTCCTCCTTGCTGCAGGGAGTGAAAAGGGAGTGGAAATAGTAATCTCTGTCTCTCCCTTCCCCCCCCTCCCTCTCTTACCTCTCCCCTCCCCAAGTATGTATTTGTGTTTATTTTATGTGTCTTGAAAGAATAAATGTTGAAATAAATGAAAATAAATGAAAGAAATCATGTTTATTTCCTGTGGGCATCTAACTGTCCACAGTGAAAACATGATGAATTGTTGGGATTTTGGTCTGATTTACTAGGACTTTTCATTTATTTTAATATTGTCATATATAAAAGTTGAAAAGTACCAGACAAAGCAAGTCATGTTTCTGAAACTAAATTTATTTCACATTCTGCTATTATTTTATATGAGCTGTCTAGTTTCATAATGCTAAGAGAATGTTGTTAGAACTAATTACCTTAACCCCACCTCTCTGGTTTTATTTTTTATTTTTCCAAATAGACCCCAGTACTATGTTTAATAACTTGATGTATTACAAATATAGAGATGCCACATGGATTTTTTTTATATATATTATGTTTTCTTTTTAACAGACACATATAACTTTAAAAGATGTTGCTTTTGTTTTATTCAAAAGAATAAAAAATAGAAAGATAGAGGCCCACCCGCCTAAAGGTGCATGAATCATATAACTATAAATCAAAAATGCCAATAATACATTTAAGGTTAGTGCGCTTGAGATTGTGATTTTATTTTACTTCAAAATGACTGGCTTAGTTCAATATAATACTTGCTTTACAGCTGTCTTATGCAGTACTATTTTCAAATTTGGATACTGTCCTCTTTGTAAAAAAATTACCAGTCTACATGGACATATTACATATCTAGAATCTCTAATCTGTGCTCTCCAAGCAGAAATTAGGTGCCCAATCCAGCTATCTATTGAGCTGCCATGCTACCAGCCTCCACTACCACTAAGATCCTATAGGAAAAGGGCAGTATGGACAATCGTGGGATCTGGCAGAGTGAGAGCTGTGGACCATAAACACAAAGCTTTTGCTGTGTCCCAACACAGGTTATGTAGAGAGTAAATACAATGCCAGACATAAAGAACTCAAGTGCCTGTATACAAATGCACAAAGTCTGGGGAACAAATAGGGTGAACTTGAACTATGAATACATGAAGATAAATATAATACAGTGGAATAACAGAAACTTGGTGGGAGGAAACCCATTATTGGAACATACTGGTAGAAGGATACAAACTATTCAAAAAACCCCAGACCCCATAAAAGAGGAGGTAGAGTTGCACTGTATGTAAAGGCCCAGTCCCACTGGCCAACAGATGCAAAACATATGCATAAAGGACACAGCGGACGAGCAAAATTTCAGGGGTGGCTCCATCCATTGTCATCCACTCCAAAAAGTGGTGAAAATTTGCATAAACAGAATGGAAAAGAACAGAAAAGAATGGAAAAGAACGGACGTGGGTAGTATGTAGTGGGGATGTTAAACAGATGTTCATAGGAAGCCTAGCAGATGGAAACGGATGACACCTCCGAAGGGGTTCTGGGGGATAATTTCAAAGTGGACGCATAGTAGATGAAGCGGATGCATCACGTACGCCTAAAGGAAAGAAAGGGGATGCTGCGCAGATGTATATCGGATGCAAAGCGTTCACTGAGCATCCTTTCTATTTCCGTGCTATTAACACTGTGTAGATGTTCTGTGTACCTTTTGTTTCCTCCCTCTTTCCATTTTCAGCTGCAGCGGATGTGAGTGGCGAGGATGCCCAGAGGATGCAGAGAGGATACAGTGGACGTTTAACAGATGATAAACGGACATAGAACGTTTGTTGCTTGGCAGAAAGTTCATCATACATGGCAGAAAGTTCATCCGCTCACAAAGTTTTGTGCAGCTCAAAATTTCTTGCGCGGATGAAATCGCAGTGGACGGATGCTTGACGGATAGAGCGTATGAAACACGTATGCAATGAGTACACAACAGATGCATAGCGTTTTCCAATGGATGGCAAGCTTTATTAAACATTTTACATCCTCTTTGCATCCATAAGTGCAGTGGGACCGGGCCTTTAAGGATCACTATGTTGCTACAGAAGATGAAAGCTTCCTAGAATGTATATGGGTCAATATAAAAGAAAAAAAGAATGGCATGGCCATAGGTGTATATTATAGGGCACCCAATCAAGCAGAAAAAATAGATGTTCTTTTTGACAACCAACTAACAAACATATGAAGAAAACACACAACAATAGTAATGGGAGACTTCAAATATTCTGATATCAATTGAAAAACTAATTCTGCACCAAGTGAGAAATCAAATAAGTTCCTAAAGGCTAGGTCACACTGGCCGATGGATGAAAAACGTATGCAAAAAGGACACAGCAGACGAGCAAATTTTGGGTGGTGGCTCCATCCGTTGTCATCCGCTCCAAAAAGTGGCAAAAAATTGCATAAACAGAACGGAAAAGAAAGGAAAAGAACGGACGTGGGTAGCATGTAGCAGGGATGTAAAAGGGTTGTTCATAGGAAGCTTAGAGGATGTATATAGGAAGCAAACCGTTCACTGCTCATCCTTTTTATTTCCGTGCTACTAACGTGTAGACGTTCCGTGTACCTTTTGTTTCCCCCCTCTTTCCATTTTCAGCTGCAGTGGATGTGAGTTGCGAGGATGCCCAGAGGATGCAGAGAGGATACAATGGACGTTTAATGGATGATAAACGGACATAGAACGTTTGTTGCTCGCATGTCACAGATTTACATCGTACAAAGCGGAAAGTTCATCCACTCAAAAAGTTTTGTGCAGCTCAAAACTTCTTGCGCGGATGGAATCTCAGTGGATGGATGCTCGATGGATAGTGCGTATGAAACACGTATGCAGTGAGTACACAATGGATGCATAGCATTTTCCAATGGATGGCAAGCTTTTTTTAACTTTTTACATCCGCTTTGCATCCATTGGTACAGTGTGACATGGGCTTAACCAACCTAGCTGACAACTTTGTTGTCCAAAAAGTAGAGGGTGAAACAAAACTGACAGTCATATGGGACTTAATTCTTAAAAACAGAGAAGAAGCGATAGATGTGTGAGCAGAACCGAAGTCATGTTGGATGGCCCATTGAATTGAATAAGGAAGTGTGTCTCAAACTCAGTAGCTCTGCTAAATAAGAAAGTGTTCCAGTTTGTGCACAAGAGAAAAAACAAGATAAGGTTAGAACATTGTGGAATTGTAATAAAGTGCTGCGATGTCAGAAACCGTGTAAATGCTTTTGCTAGATAGGGAGCTAGTATGAACCTTCGAAAATATGTGTCAATTTGAAAACAGAAAGAATGTGAGCCAAGTCCTCGTACAAGGGGGTGGACAGTTAGGGTATAAAAATGCTGCCTGAATTTTGCTCTGTGTTCCTTCAATGCCTGAGGGAACTCGTCTCTGCAGACAAGTGAATAAAACCTTGTTTTCCTTGGATCAACGAATCTTTTGGTGGTTTTTTTATCTGCTTCCACCTCACAATTTGGCACTCAACGTGGACCCCGATGGAATTTCGACTGGAGAAAAGAGACTGGGTAAGTGTGGTGCCACCGCCTCCCATTGTAGAGGGGCCCCTCCCTTGCTTCAATTGGATCCCAGGGTAACTGCACTCAGCAGATGATCCTTGGAAACAAGAGAGAGAGAAGCCGGCCTGATGCTCTGGGAGTGTCATTGATCACCTGAAGTGGGAACGCCCACACTCCTTTCGTCTCCGGGAGACCAGGGGTGTATCAGGTGAGTTTGTTGCCTTTCAGGATAGAAGAAGGGATATACTGTCCTTAAACTCTGGGAATCCAGCGACTGCTGGAGGACAGTGTAAATCCCTGAGTTGGGAATCTCTGGGATATTGTTGGCGGGCAGTGTGGAGAATGGGAAAGGGACAAAGCAAGTGTGAGACGTTCCAAGAGAGAATGGGTATTGAGATAGAAAAGACCCCGAGAAGGCTGATTCCGACTGACTCCCCATTGGGTCAACTACTACAACAATGGTCATTGCCCCATCTGAGGACTTACACTCGGAGTCTAGAGAAAAAGAAAATGATCTACCTATGCCAATATAGGTGGTTGAAGTATCCCCTAGTAGACCCTGAGTTTCCTTACCACTGGGATCTCGAAGGGAATACCAGCATGTACTGGATAACTCAGTTGAAAGAGTATATAGTGAAACACCGGATGAAGGAGCAAATACCCTATGTGGAGGTATGGTATCATGCTCACTTTGAAGGTCCAGTTCCACCAGAAATAGAAGTAGGACAGTTTGTCAGCAAGGTGGAGGAAAGCGAAACTGAGGACTGGATGGGGAGTCCACCGGATCGGCTCCGGCAGTTCCGGCATCACCGCCCCTGCCAGCTCCAGTTGCCCAGGCTCCACCTCCACCTGCATATCCAGGACTCAGAAGGGAACTGGCTCAATTAAACAAGGACCTAGAGAATTTGCCTCTAGGAAGAAGGTTGGCCAATCCCTTGTCGGCCTTCCCTGTCAGATAAGTCCCAAATGGCATGAATGTGCAGGGGAATCCAGTCACCATTTTCGTGGCTGTCCCCATAAAATCTGCTGAATTACGGGATCTGAAAAAGACCCTTCCGAAACTCCATGAGAATGCTCATGAAGTGGCGGAACAGTTGGAATTGTTTCTGGGCCCCAATGAATACACATACCAAGAACTGATGTATATTCTTGGACACCTTTTCACCCCCGAAGAGAGGAACCTCATTAGGAGGGCAGCAATGGCTGCCTGGGATAGGAGACATGCAGGGCAACAGGGAGCAGTGGCTGCAGACATAAAGTTCCCCATAGCCGATCCAAAGTGGAACATCAATAATAACGCTCATAGGGAGCACATGAGAGATAGGAAACGCATGAATCATTGAAGGAATTAAATTGGCCATCCCTCAAAGGAAAAACTTGACCAAAGCATTTGAAATAACACAAGGAAAGGATGAGTCCCCGGGTCTGTGAGTCTGTGCTTCCTTAACCAAGTACTCCAGAGTGGAGCCAGAACCCCTGCCTTCGAGACTCTCCTGAAGATGCAATTCATCACCAAAGCATGGCCAGATATCCAGAAAAAGATCCAGAAGACAGAGGGATGGACTGATTTGGGCATGACAGATTTGATGAGAGCAGCCCAACAAGTTTTTGTGAACCGAGACTCAGTTAAAACCAAACAGAAGTCTCAGATGATGGTAGCTGCTGTGCAAACGGCAGTCAAGAATGAAGTTAGGAAAAACAGGGAGACCCAGATGTCAGATCCAAGGCCAAGGTGGAGAGATGAAAGATCTCCCAGCAGGGAGTGGATACCCCCGGTTCGGTGAGGAGGTCCAGGGGGCAATCGAGGCGGTCGATTCCAACGGCCGTCCCAGAGTAGAACTTGCTTCAAATGTGGGAAAGAGGGACATTTTGCACGCGAATGTCCCAAAACCCCGGAGGAACGAAGCTATGCCCTATACGATTAGGGAAGTTCCAGCTCTCCAAGAGGGACCTGTGGGGAGCCATTGGTAAATATATTAGTGGATCCTGACCATCAGGAACGGCTGTTCCTGATCGACACCAGCGCAAGCCGGACATCTGTATGCGATCCGGTAGAGGGAGCATGCAGGTCAAAGCAGACTTTAAAGGTAGTTGGGGTGAGTGGGAAATCCCAGGAGGTCAAGATTTTGGAAGAGGTGAGATTGGAATTGAATGATGTGGTTACTGAAACTGAAATATTGTATATTCCAGATTCAGCGGTGAACTTGCTAGGAAGAGACTCGTTGGATGTTTTTGGAATAGAATTGTGGGATAGAAGGAAGGAAGTTCGCATGTGTATGTTAACAACAGAAGATGAGGAGAAGATATCATCAGATGTGTGGGCAGGAGGTGAAGGGGTTAGTAGGATGGCAATACAGCCCATTCAGATCAAGATACAACCAGGAATAACTAAACTGTGGACTCCACAATATACTCTGAGTAAGAGAGGTAGGGAAGGGTTGAAACCAGTGATTGACAGATTATTGAAACAGGGACTGTTGGAACCTACTATGTCACCGTTCAATTCACCGGTTTTAGCAGTAATAAAAAAGGATGGGAAGTACAGATTGGTTAATGATTTGAGGAGGATCAATGAGATAGTGGTTCCTAGATTCCCAGTGGTTCCTGATCCCTATACCATCTTGGGGCGGATCCCTCCCAAAGACAAATGGTTTACTGTGATAGATCTGAAGGATGCCTTTTGGGTGTGCCCCTTGGAGGAGGGGAGTAGAGACTTGTTTGCCTTTGAATGGAATGATCCTGAGAGTGGAAGGAAACAGCAGTTGAGGTGGACAGTACTTCCTCAGGGATATACCGAGAGCCCTTTGTTGTTTGGACAGGCGTTGGAAGAAAAGTTGGTGTCGTTTGAGAGAGAGAAAGGAATCAGTACGTGGATGACTTCTTGTTAACTGGGGAGAAAGAGAAGGAAGTGAGAGCGGCTTCTGTGAGTCTGTTGAATTGGCTGAAGGAGCAGGGGCTGAAAGTCTCAAAAGAGAAGCTTCAGTTTGTTGAAAAAAAAGGTGAAATATTTCGGACATTACATTCAGCAGGGGGTGAGGTCCTTGGATCCTGAAAGGGTGAAGGGGATCATGAGCTTGGCTCCTCCCAGGAACAAGGCAGAGGTGCGGAAAGCGTTGGGATTATTGGGGTATTGTAGAATCTGGGTAGACCAATTCACAGTGTTGGCACAGTTTTTGCATAGAAAGTTGCCTGGAAAGTGAGAGCACATAGAATGGGAGGAGGGAGATAGTGAAAGGTGGGAAGAGCTGAAGAAGGCTTTGTCAACCGCTCCAGTTTTAGCCTTGCCAAATCTGAAATTACCATTTCATTTGTATGTGGCGGTGGCTCAGGGAACAGCAGTTGGAGTCCTTGCCCAAAAGAGGGGGGGGGGCAGTCCCAGCCGGTAGCCTTCCTAAGCAAGGGTTTGGAGCCGGTTGTGAAAAGATGGCCAGTTTGTGTTCAGGCTGTGGTAGCAACAGTGGTGTTGGTGGTGGAGAGCAAAATGTTAACCTTTGGGGGAGCTTTGGTGGTGCATTTGCTTCATCAGGTCAACTCAGTGTTGAGCCAGCTGGCTACCACTTGGATGACCTAAAGGAGGATATTGAAGTATGAAACCATTTTGAGAACCAGTCCTGATGTGGTTATAGGGACAGACAAGAATCTAAATCTAGCAGAATTCTTGGAGGGGAGAAGGCAGGCATGGGAACCAGAAGACCATGATTGTCCATTGCAAGTGGATCTCATGACGAAGGTTCGAGAGGACTTGGAAGACACTCCATTGGAGAAGGGAGAGAGGTGGTTTATAGATGGATCTAGCAGGGTGGAAAATGGAAAGCGAAAATCTGGGTTTGCAATAGTAACCGGGGAAGGTGAGGTAATAGAGAAAGGGTCACTCCCAGCTGCTTGGTCAGCCCAGAAATGTGAATTGTATGCCTAGACCAGAGCCTTGGAATTGGCTGAGGGGATGGAAGTAATGATTTGGACTGATTCCAACTATGCATGGGGGGTGGTGCACACGTTTGGGAAAATCTGGAGAGAAAGAGGGTATATCAAGGCGGATGGGAAGCAAATAGAGCAAGTGCAGTTAGTAGAACAGGTCTTAGAGGCATTGTAACTCCCCAGCCGAGTATCAATTGTCCATGTGAGTGTACATCAGAAGGGGAACACATCGGAGGTTGTGGGAAACCGATGGGCAGACAAATGGACGAAGGAAGCTACAGGGGAGATAGAGTTGGTAATGGTATCTATACCAATACTGGAAAAGGAGGACGAGAGGGAGGAATGGGAGCCAGAGAAAAAGGAAAAGTTGGAGTTGGAGAAAGAGGGATGTGTCAAAACCCCAGAGGGATGGAAGACATCGGAGGGAGTCAAGGTAGTGTCACCCATTGTCATGAGGGAAATATTGGAGAAAGTTCATGAAGGAGGACATTGGGGAAAAGAGGCCTTGGTCATGTCCCTTAAACCTCACTATTGGAGTCTGAGGATGTGGACGGTAGCTCAGAGCATCTGCTGGAAATGTTTGATTTGTTTGAAAGTGAATAAGAAAGCGGCACGCAAGAAAGAGATGGGAGGGCGACCCTTAGTGGGTTGGCCTTTTCAGAGAGCATAAATTGATTTCATTGAGTTGCCAGAAAAGGGGGGTTGGAAATACCTGCTTGTGATCAAAGATCAACTAACGGGGTGGGAAGAGGTTTATCCCATGAGAAGAGCCACAGCTCCCACAGTAACCAAGATCTTACTAGAACAGATTATCCCATGATATGGAATGATGGAAGCAATAGATTTAGACAGAGGAACTCATTTCACCCAAAAGGTTCTGCAAAGGGTAATGGAGGTGGTGGGGGTGAGATGGGAATTACACATGCCATGGCATCCTGAATCCAGTGGAAAAATTGAAAAAGCGAACGCGGAATTGAAGAAACACTTGACCAAACTACAACTTGAAAATGGCTTGCCATGGACAAAGAATCTTCCCTTAGCTCTGCTCAGGATCAGAACTTGTCCAAGGAAAGATACAGGGGTTACTCCTTTTGAAATGCTGATGGGGAGACCCTATTTGGCAAAACTAGGCAATCCCATACCAGAGTTCAGGGACTTGTTCCTTCGGAAATATTTGCTGGCACTGTCTCAGTCTTTGCTTTCTCTTCACAAACAGGGACTGTTGGTGCAACAAGCACCTTTGGCTGGTAGCCAACACCCACATGAGGCTGGAGACTGGGTCCTGATAAAGACTTGGAGAAGTGAAAAACTGCAACCTAGCTGGGAAGGTCTGTACCAGGTGCTACTGATGACTGAATCTGCAGTCCGTACTCGGGAAGGAGGCTGGACGCATTACAGCAGAGTCAAGAAAGCTCCAGAACCTGAGAAACCTTGGAAGGGAATCCCAGTGGATGGTCAGCCATTAAAGGTAACCTTGAAGAAATAGCCAGCAGAAACCACCATGGAGATGTCGGCTGAACTCTGGAGAGGACTATTTGTTGCAACTATATTTACATTAATACATCAAAGAAGTTCACAATATGTTGGACCTGCAGGTGACTTGGGAACAGACTTGTGGGATGACAATAAAGGATCTCAAGAAGGTCTCACATTCCTTGAACATCACCAATTGCTGGTTATGCATGCACCTGCCAGGAAGAACAGGTGAAGGATTAATCCTACATGCAATTCCACTTGATCAGAACAGACTAAGACCACAGGGGCACGGGACAGAAAAATATGGTGTAGAACGAAATATAACAGGAAGGATTTTTGTTCATTTAAGGGAAATGGCGTATGTGTGTTTTAGGAGAAATGAAACTAGAGGGCTCCATTTAGAAGATTGGGGAAAATGTAATAAGACTTTTGATATGCCATCATCCTGTAGTCACCATAGCTATACCAAGAGTTATCATAAATTAGATTATTTTGATCAAGATCAGTATCAGATGTGTATGCATTTTGAAGAAATGATCAATTGGACCCGAACATCACAACAGACTTATGCTATGGAAAACTTTAGGTGGGTATTGTGTGGGAAATATGCATACAGGGAGATGCCATCTTACTGGAATGGCACATGTACACTCAGGTATGTGATACTGGTGATATATAAACTTGATGGCCTTCCCCAAGGCCGGATACATAATAAAAGAGACTCAGAATCTGGCCTTACTCGGAGACTCTGGACCCAAATCTCCCATGGTATAATAACACCATTGGGAGTAGCCATGAACTACCGAGATATACATATTCTAAATAACTTCACGGTAACAATGTTCAATGATACAATAAAGAATATTAAAATGATTAACACCGAGCTTTCTGAAGTAAGACAGGTTGCTCTACAAAATAGGTATGCTTTAGACATTGTATTAGCTACAAAAGGGGGTGTGTGTGCTCTGATTCATTCACATTGCTGTGTATACATCCATGATTTCCAACCCAATATTACAAAGACAGTAAAAGTAATGGAAGAACATATTCGCTCTAATCCATTATCACAAAGAGGTGACTCCTCATTGCCAGACCTGTGGGGAGCACTATGGTCTTGGCTTCCCAGTTCCACTTGGTTTAGATCTACCATAATGGGTATTATATTGATTATTATATGCTGTGTATTGTTGTGTTGTTGTGTTCAGCGTCTCCCTGGTGCAATAACAACGTGTGGGAAGATAGGGAAATCCTTGGGTTCAAGATTTGAGAAGAAGCAGGAAGCAGAACTTCTAATGATGTATCAGAGAGAAATCACTCTGAAAGAAGCAGTGGATCTGCTATTTGAGTTTGAGACAAGAGGGGAAAAAGAAAAAGGGGGAACTGTGAGCAGAACCGAAGTCATGTTGGATGGCCCATTGAATTGAATAAGGAAGTGTGTCTCAAACTCAATAGCTTTGCTAAATAAGAAAGTGTTCCAGTTTGTGCACAAGAGAAAAAACAAGATAAGGCTAGAACAATGGGGAATTGTAATAAAGTGCTGTGATGTCAGAAACCGTGTAACTGCTTTTGCTAGATAGGGAGCTAGTATGAACCTTCAAATATATGTGTCAATTTGAAAACAGAAAGAATGTGAGCCAAGCCATTGTATGAGGGGGCGGACAGTTAGGGTATAAAAATGCTGCCTGAATTTTGCTCTATGTTCCTTCAATGCCTGAGGGAACCCGCAGACAAGTGAATAAAACCTTGTTTTCCTTGGATCAATGAATCTTTTGGTGGTTTTTTTATCTGCTTCCACCTCACAGATGGAATTGAAACTGCAGGAACCTTGGGTGAGAATGACCATGTCATACTAGAATTCAGCATAACACAAACACAAGCAATAGAACCTAATTTCACAGAGTCTTGGATTTTAAAAGAGCTGGTTTTAATAAACTCAGAGAGAACTTAGGAAAGATTCCATAGATGAAAATCCTAAAGAGGAAAACAACTCAAGACTCTAGGGAAACTCTGAAAAGTATGTTCATAGAAGCCCAACCAGCACAATACCACTGAGAAAGAAAAACAAGAAATCCAAGATGAAAGCAGCATGGTTGAACAAAGATCTTTCTGGCAAATTGAAAGGAAAAAAAAGGACAAGTACAAAAAATAGAAAGAAGGACATACAATTAAGGCAGAATATCAGCAGAAAGCCAGAACCTGCAAAGATGAAGTCAGGATAGAAAAGGCTCAGAACAAACAAAGACGTGCAACAAAAGTCAAAGATAATAACATTTCTTCCAACATAAAAATTACAATAAAAAAATCAAGGAAACAGTCATCCACTAAAAAAGAGAAGATGGCAAGGAAGCAACAGGCAACAGAGAGAAAGCAGAACTGCTTAACTCATTCTTTGCATCCGTCTTCACGCAAAAAGAAACTATAACTCAACCCACTAAAAACATAACTGTAAAAGACAGACCAGAAATAAAAGTTAAAATAAGCAAAAAAAAAAAAAAAAGGAAAAGAACACCTGTCTGATCTTGATGAACACAAGTCACCAGGGCCTGATGGATTACATCCCAGAGTTTTAAAGGAACTGGCAGAAGTAATCTCAGAACCACTGTACCATATCTTTCAGAAATCCTGGAGCACCAGCGAACTACCAGACGACTGGAAAAGAGCTATGTGGTTCTCATCTTCAAAAAAGGAAGAAAAAAAAAAAAACAGACCCAGGAAACTATAGACTAATCAGCTTAACATCAATATCCAGGAAAAAACTGGAAAAGATTATTAAAAAACAGATCTGCCAACATCTAGAAACAAGTAAAATAATAATTAACAGTCAGCATGAGTTTGTTAACAACAGATCATGCTAAACCAATATTATTTCATTCTTCAATATAGTGATTCAATTAGTAGACTAGCAAAAGTCTAAGTCTACATGGAGGCAAATAAGCAGTGGGGTGCCACAAGGTTCTATCTTAGGCCCAGTACTCTTTAATATCTTCATTAACAACTTAGATGAGGGAATAGAAGGGGATCTTACCAAATTTGCAGATGATACTAAGCTGGCAGCAATAGCTAACATCCAAGAAGATAGGCTCAAAATCCAGATGGATCTTGACAAGCTAGAACACTGGGCTATATCTAATAAAATGAAATTCAATGTAGAGGAAAGTAAAGTCCTACACTTAGGCAAGAAAAACCAAAAGTACACATATAGACTGGGTGAAACCAGGCTCAACAGCAGTAACTGTGAGAGGGATCTTAAAGTCTTACTGGACATCCAGCTAAATATGAGCCAGCAGTGTGCAGCAGCAGCCAAAAAAGCTAATGCAATCCTAAATTGTATTAACAGAGGGATACAATCAAGAACAAGGGAACACTCTATAAAGCCTTAGTAAGACCACACCTAGAGTACTGCATCTAAGTCTGTTCACCACATTACAAAAAAGATGTTGAGACTCTAGAAAAAGTACAGAGAAGAGCAACCAGGATGATTTGGGGACTGGAGGCTAAAACATACAATGAACGGTTACAGGAACTGGGGTTGGCTAATCTAGTAAAGAGAAGGACCAGGGGAGACATGATAAGCAGTCTTCCAATATTTAAGGGGCTGCCACAGAGAGGACAGGGTCAATTTATTTTCTCAAGCTTCTGTAGGCCAGACAAGGAATAATGGATGGAAACTGAACAAGGAGAGATTTAACCTGGAAATAAGGAGAAACTTTCTGACAGTGAGAACAACCAACCAACCAACCTTGCCCTCAGAAGTTGTGCGAGCACCATCACTTGAGACTTTCAAGAAGAGATTGAACTGCCATCTGTCAGAAATGGTGTAGGGTATCCCGCTTGGGCAGGAGATTGGACTAGATGACCTACAAGGTCCCTTCCAACTCTGATTATCTGTTATCTGTTATTCTAAGGTATGGGAAAAACCATAAAAGGCAGAAAACTGGGAAAACAATATTATAATGAAGAAAGTAATCTAACTGTCCTGTCTTTACTAGACTAAAAGCAATGAGTACCTTTCATATAATATTCTCAATGTGCATTTGTGGCTTATTCACTTAAATATAAGTGATAGTTTTGGTTATCAAGAAGGGAATATTATTCTTGAATGTGCGAAGTTGTTTAATACAAGACTATGTTATATATCCATAGAGAAAACTGGACTAAACAGATGAATTTGAATCTGTGGAGAATGTTGAATAAGTTCAGAAAATAGGGAGAGAAGTTTTAAGATATGTAGGTACTTATAGACAGCTAGTAGACAGAATGTGGCCTGTTGCAAAAACAGGGTATTGAAACAAAACAAAACCATGTTGTTCTCCATTTGTTTATGAATGTAAGAGTCAAAAATAAGACAAATAAAGGAATAAGTTTTATACAGTTGGAGTGGATTGTTGAAAAATCGTATGTGGTAAAACAAAAAATAAGATTAGTAATTGTTGTACATGATTGAATGTAAAGGGAGGAATACAAAAGTACATTAGGGTGTTTTGACCCCATAGAATAAATGAACGAGTACTGAATCATAGAGCAAACAGCAAATAAAAGAATAATGGGTTGAAAAGAAGGGGAAGGAGAAGATCAAGGAAGTTATGTATTATGAATTCACAAGAACTCATATAACCCAGCTCATATGAAAATAATGACAGAATGTTAAATGAATCCTCCAACAGAACAAAGTGTTAAAATGTTTAAACAACAAAAATAATGTTTGTGTGTGTGTAAATTCTCTCTCTCTCTCACACACACACAGTGTATATTGCTAATGAGTATGAATATTCTGTTTTTCTTCATGTGAAAAACTCAATTAAATCTTTAAAAAATATTTACAATGAGTTCATAGGGATGATTCATCAGAAATGCAAAGTGATAAATAAATTTGAAACAGACATACAGGTATCAAATACTTTCTGCCATGTACATAAATAAATTTGGAAGCACCTTGAAAGGAAAGAAGGAAAAGGTAATTTTTCTTCAAAGGAAATAAAACCTTTGCCAAATTCTGTGACAGATTTCAAGGTAAAATTAATTGAATCTCTTCCAAAATAACTTCATTTTTCATTGAGCCATGGTATCCCCTGGGTCTTCATGCAATTTTACTGCTTAGCTGTCTAGGAATAGTCAGAAGCTGTGAAGTTACACTGTGAGTCAATCAACAGTTAGAACTGAAGTTCATGTTATACAGTATAATATTACACAGCCAGTGACTCTCGCTAAAGACATCTTTGGTTTACAAATACTAACATGATTTTATATAAAGTATCTCTTCTCCATCATAGTAAAGCCCATGTCACACTGCACCAACGGATGGAAAGAGGATGTAAAACAGAGAGAAACACTTGCCATCCGTTGGTTAACGCGATGCTTCCATTCTGTACTCACTGCCTCCATTTTTCATCCTCTCTATCCGTCCAGCATCCATCTATTGACATTTCATTCGCTCAAAAAGTTTTGAGCTGCTCAAAACATTTTGAGTGGAAAATGTATCCAACACGTCCGTTCTGCATCTGCAACGCATACTGGGAGCATCCGTTCTACATCCGTCGTCATCCATTACGCATCCGCTATATCCGCTAGGCATCCGCTGCGCATCCGCGCAACTCAAATCCACTCCAGCGGAAAATGGACACAGGGAGGAAGCAAAACGGACGCGGAATGGACACGCAGCGTTAGTAGCATGGATGTAGAAAGGATGAAAGTGGATGCAGCTTGCATACAAAGCATTAAAATGGAAAAAACGTTCACAGAGGGGACCTATCTCGGATATTTAGGATGTCTGCAGGATGTCTAGAGGATGCAAAAGGACACATAGTGGAAAACCTATATTTCCTATAAAAAGGGGGAGCAACTCACCTAGATCTCACTTTCAGTCCAACAGCCCTGCTGTGCAGACCTCTGCAGCCTTCATCTGGCTCTTGCTCTTCCACAGCATCCAGTCATCTCCACCATGGATCATCATACACTCCTTTTGGTAGCCACCATCATTCTACAACAGTGCGAAGTCATCTACAGGCTCTTTCACCTGTTCTATGTGAAGAAAAGGAGGCGGCCAAGAAGTGTCTGGGTCCGAAGATGGATCGGGAGAAGAGCAAAGTACGGACTGTACAACAAGCTGATGGTGGAGCTGAGGAACGAAGACACTCGTGCATTCCAGAACTTCATGAGGATGCCTCCAGCCATGTTTAACGAAGTTGTGGAGTGGCTGAGACCCAGGTTGACCAAACAGAGCACCAACTTCTGGCCCAGCCTGGACCCTGGACTGAAGGTGGCACTGACTCTGTGCCACCTGGCCTCTGGGACCACATTCAGGAGCATGCAGCTGGAGGGTGCCACACAACACAATCAGCATTGTGGTCAGAGAAGTGGTGCAGGTCATCACTGAAGAATACGTGGAGGAGCTCCTCCAGTGCCCCTCCACTGAAGAAGGCTGGAAGAAAGTTGCAGAGCAGTGGTATCAGAAGTGGAAGGGTTGTGAAGAAGACCGGTGATCCTGTCCTTTACCACCTGGTACTGTGATTCCGACATGTTCATGAGGGTCAGGGTAGGTGAGGAAGGGCTTGCAGTTGGAGGATGGGACGTCGGTGTGTACCAGCTGAGAGAGGAGATCTACACTGCTTCTGATGGTGGCCCTGATCTCCAGCAGGACAGTGTGGCTCTGCCCCTCCGGTCTGCCTCCCTGCCTTTCTGTGGAGGTGGAGCTGGGGGTGAATGTGGGTTGGCCTCTCATGGAAGTGCCCTCTCTTTGCTCCCATTGAACCAGGGGTTCCTCCACGTGCTCCACCATAGGTAGTGCAGCTGTTATAGGGTTCTCCATCGTGGCATGCTCCACAGATACCTGCCTAGACACAGGAGCTGACTCGTGGCCAGAAGAGGACTGGCTCTCAGCAGGCTGCTTGAGAGAGAGGGTTGTGAAAGGGGCTGCTCCTTGGTGGTGGATCTCACCCTCCAAGAAGCTGCACTTGGCCATCACCTAGGTCTCTCGGTCCATCAGCTTGACCGTGGCCTGGCCAGATTTCTTGAGGAGCAGCTTCCTGTACCAGGTGTGCATGTGCTTCCACCAGCCAAGGAGCACCTCCGAAGTGTAGCCCAGCTTCTCCGCCTTCTCTCTCCAAGCCGCCTGCTTCCACTTGGTGTCTCGATAAAGCCTGTGTCCCTTCCTCCAGAGGTACTCATTCTCCCTCAGCCATTCCAGCACCTCATCCTCATGTTCCTCTTCAATGGAATATTGCCTCCTCTCCCGTTCATGCGTATGTCTCCTCCTCCCTCTAGCAGGGCCATATGGGCCCTCATCAGAAGGGCTTCGAGGTTGTAGGGGCTGCTCCTCCACACCACCACCACCAGCACCAGCAACAACAACAGTAGCAGCAAAAGCAGGACCAGCAGCACCAGCAGCACCAGCAGCACCAGCAGCACCAGCAGAGTAAGCACCAGCAGAAGCACCAGCACCAGGAGCAGTGCCAGCAGAGTAAGCACCAGCAGAAGCACCAGCACCAGGAGCAGCACCAGCAGAGTAAGCCCCAGCAGAAGCCCCAGCACCAGAAGAGTCAGCCCAAGTAGCAGAAGCCCCAGCAGAAGCAGAGTGAGGGCCAGGGGGTAGGATGGTAGCCCTGTCCCTCTTGCCAGGGCTGGCAGCAGATGGCAGAGGCTTCCTCTTCTTCCCTATGGTTGTTGGGTTGTTGGCTTGCTGGCTGGCTCGCTGGAACTGTGTCTGGCAGCAGGTCTTTCCTCTGAATGGTGACCTGCTTACGAGCTTCTTCCCTTTATATCCGCAGGGCTGATGCAATGCATCCTCCCCACATGCGCAGTGAACGTTCTGCATCTGCTAGGCATCCGCTAGGCATCCGCTAGGCATCCGCTAGGCATCCACTAGGCATCCGCTAGGCATCCGCTGGGCTTCCGCTCTGCATCTGCTTCATCCACTCGGCATCCGCTCTGCATCCACTCTTTCCGCTGCGCATCTGCTTCACTGTGCTCCCCCGGAAGCCCTGCAGATGTGCCATCCGCTCCCATCCGCTTCCATCTTCTAGGCTTCTGTGGAGCATCCATTTTTCATGCCCTCTACATCCTCCCCCCGTCCATTTCTTTCCGTTGTTGTCCACTCTGGTTATGCAAATTCGGGGCACTTTTGAGAACGGATAACAACGGATGGAACATTTTCTCATCTGCTGTGTCCTTTTTACAAATGTTTTGCATCCATTGGCCAATGTGACAGGCTCTTAAAGATATATTGGCAATACTGTCTACTATCTCTTCGTTTATGCTTCAATCAACCAATGTATAAATGTAACTTTACAATAAAGGCTGGGGTGGGATTCTACTTGGTTGGACCAATTCTATAGAAGTGGTTGTTATGAGTCTGCTCAGTTCGGAGAACCAGCAAATTGCTGGCCCCTCCTCTCCCAACTCACTCATTCCTTACCCAGCATGCTCGCCATCAAACTTATCTGCTAAATTGCTATTTTTCTTTTCTTTTTCCCTTAACCATCAGCTCTTCTGCTGTGCTGGGAGATTTAGTTCAGCTAGAAAGCAGGAAATTGTTGGATTTCTTGCTTTCTAGCTAATCTAAAAGCAGATATGCTGACTTTCCTTCAAACTGAAGCTTCTATTTTTCAGTGCAGACTCAGGTAGAAGATTGCAGATAGATCTCTGAGTGAATCTGTGATTCTGTGAGCAACTCAATCTTCCTGCCTACTTTGCCTGATTTTGGGTAAAAGTTGTTCTTTTTTAAATAAAAAATTAAATATTTGCAATATTTACATATAAGCCACATCCACCTAGTCACATGACCATCAAGCCACACAGTCAGCAAACCACACCCACCCAGTCACATGATCATCAAGCCACACCCACAAATTAGGCCACACCCACAGAACCAGTTGTCAAAAACTTTGAATCCCACCCCTGAATAAAGATAAGAGTTTGGTTATCTTGCCATGTTTCCTGTCCAATTTACCTTGGAGGGCTTAAATCAATCTTGCAAGTCTGAAGGCATAAATTTGCCACCATAACTTTTAATTTTTTGATCCTCTATGTGGTCCTAGGTTTCTTTCTGAGTGTCGGGCTCTTGTCTCTCTTACCAAGACAGAGCTGGCAGATCTTCATTTGGAAATTGGGCAATCCCTCTTCTGAAAGAACCAAGTCCTTCAACTATAGAAAAATTGAAACAAAGAATAAGTGAACAGAAACATCAGAATAAGGCTGCCTGCTTTGGAAGCTTGTTCCAAAGAAACAGCTAGCACGAAGATTAAAAGACGCAAATACTGCAATATTAATTATAAGCACCAATTCAATGCAAGAAATAAACCATAATATACAGCATAGCTGCTGTTGTAACTGAATAGCTGGGATGCAAATTCAACAAAGAAGAAAAAAAGCCAAACAGTGTGCCACCAAAATGGAAAATAAGATTGGAAAATAAGATCAGCAAGTTGAGATAAGATGCAAACAAGCTAGAACAGATGAAAGAAAAGAAGCTGCATAACAGTAAGACCAAATAATACATAATCAAAAAATACCATTTAGAAACAAGGAAGATTAATGAAACACTGGCAATAATAAAGCAGCAAGTAACAGTTATAACTAAGAAGATCGCAACCTCAAATTTCAATCTAATCAGAAACATTTTTACCAATCCAACAATGGAGAGATTGTTCTGAATCAGTAGTATCTAATAAGGAAGAAACAGTACAGTTCTGGGTGCAGATATAGAATAATCCAAAGAAAAACAACAATGATGCAGCTTGGTTAAAGGAGGTGGAAAAGAATAAAAGAGAAGCTGAAATCAAAGTACTAGTAATAGCAGCAAAAATGATAGAGAAAGAGGAAGGATGATGAATTTTATGATTTTGGTTGAAACATCAGACAAATCTATACCAACAAGTTGCCAGGCAGTTTAACAATATACTGCAAGAAGATGAAATTGAAGAATAGCTAACTGGCAATAACTGATCTGGCATCACTAGGCAATGACAGGTTAATTACTTTCTTAACAACAATTTTCAAATTGACAACTGGTATGGTAGTTGATGCAATCCAACATGTAGTGGAAAACAAGCTCTTTCTACATGAGCAAAAAATAAAACAATTGAGAAACAAAAGATCAACTCTTAAATGACCTTTAAAAACTCCAAGAGAAGAAACTTGAATGTAACATGGATTGGCTACAAGAAGACCATATAACTGGATAATCAAGTGCTTAGAAATACCAAGAGTCAGTAGAAACATCAGAAGCTTTTTGCAAAGAATAATGGCACAATGGAAGACACATTGATGTCACAATGGAAGATGTCAATGGTGAGAGATTGGGAATGGCTGCTATCAGGAATATTTCAAGGAGATTCAATACATCAACCAAGTAAAGATCTTAAGGCCCTGTCACACTGGCCAACGGATGCAAACGTTTGCAAAAAGGACACAGCAGACGAGAAAAATGTTCCATCCATTGTTGTCCGGTCTCAAAAGGGGCAAAAATTTGCATAACCAGAGAGGACAACACGGAAAGGAACGGACAGGGGGAAGATGCAGGGCGGATGGAAAGCGGATGCTCCAAGGAAGCCTAGCGGATGGAAGCGGATGGGAGTGGATGGCACATCCGCAAGGCTTCCAGGGGACCGCAGCAAAGTGGACGCGAAACGGAAAGAGTGGATGTAGAGCGGACACTGAGCAGATGAAGTGGATGCAGAGCGGAAGCCTAGCGGATGCCTAGCGGATGCCTAGCGGATGCCTAGCGGATGCCTAGCGGATGCCTAGCGGATGCCTAGTGGATGCCTAGCGTTCACTGCGCATGCGGGGAGGATGCATTGCATCAGCCACGTGGATATAAAGGGAAGCAGCTCCCAAGCTGGTCAACATTCAGAGGAAAGACCTTCTTCCAGACACATCGAGTGCCTGCCAGTCTTGCTGCCTGACTGCCTGCCAGCCTGCCTTCCAGCCTGCCTGCCAGCCTGCCTGCCAGCCGTACTGCCTGCCTGCCTGCCTGCCTGCCTGCCTGCCAGCCAGCCTTGCTGCCTGCCTGCCTGCAAGCCTGCCAGCCTGCCTACCAGCCTGCCTGCCTGCCTGCCAGGCAGCAACCCCACAACCATGGGGAAGAAGAGAAAGCCTCAGCCATCTGCTGCCAGCCCTGGTAAGAGGGACAGGGCCACCCTCCCACCCCCTGGCCCTCACTCTGCTTCTGCTGGGGCTTCTGCAACACAGGCTCGCTCTTCTGGGGCTGGGGCTTCTGCTGCTTCTGCTTCTGGAGGAGCTGCTGCTGCTGCTTATGGCGGTGGTACTTTTGTTCATGCTTACTCTGCTGATTCTGCTTCTGGTGGTGGTGCTTCTGCTGGTGCTTACTCTGCTGAAACTGCTCCTGGTCCTGCTGGTCCTGCTGGTGCTCCTGGTCCTGCTGATGCTCCTGGTCCTGCTGGTGCTCCTGGTCCTGCTGATGATCCTGGTCCTGCTTGTGCTCCTGGTCCTGCTGGTCCTGCTGGTGCTCCTGGCACAGCTGGTGCTTGCTCTACTGCTGCTGATCCTGATCCTGTTGGTGCTGCTGGTACTGCTGGCACTGCTGGTGCTTACTCTGCTGCTGATGATCCTGGTCCTGCTAGTGCTGCTGGTGCTGCTGGTGCTGGTGCTGGTGCTGCTGCTGCTGTTGGTGTGGAGGAGCAGCCCCTACAACCTGGAAGCCCCTCTGATGAGGGTCCATGTGGTCCTGCCAAAGGGAGGAAGAGGCAGACGTGAGAACGGGAGAGGAGGCAATACAACATCGAGGAGGAACATGAGGATGAGTTGCTGGAGTGGCTGAGAGAGAATGAGTATCTATGGCGGAAGGGATACAGGCTCTATAGGGACACCAAAAGGAAGCAGGCTGCTTGGAGAGAGAAGGCAGAGAGTATGGGCTATACTTCGGAGGTGCTCCTCGGCTGGTGGAAGCACATGCACACCTGGTACAGGAAGCTGCACCTCAAGAAATCTGGCCAGGCCACGGTCAAGCTGACGGACAGAGAGACCTACGTCATGGCCAAGTGCAGCTTCCTGAAGGGTGAGATCCACTACCGGGGAACAGCCCCTTTCATAACCCTCTCTCTCAGGCAGCCTGCTGAGAGCCAGTTATCTTCCGGCCGAGGGTCAGCTCCTGTCTCCAGGCAGGTGTCTGGGGAGCGTGCCACAATGGAGAACCCGCGGACAGCTGTTCTAACCATGGTGGAGCGCGTGGAGGACTCCCTGGTGCAGTGGGAGAAAGGAGACGGCCCTTCCACCACAGTCCAACCCACATCCACCCCCAGCTCCACCTCCACAGAAAGGCAGAGAGCCAGACAGGAGGGGCAGAGCCACACTGTCCTGCTGGAGATAAGAGACACCATCAGGAGCAGCATAGATATCCTTTCTCAGCTGGTACACACCGACTCCTCATCCTCCAACCACAAGCCCTTCCTCACCTATGTGAACCAGACCCTCATGGACATGGTGGAACCTCAGTACCAGGCGGTGAAGGACAGGATTACCGATCTGCTTCACAACCCTCCAGATTCACATGAACCTGCTCCCACCCAGTCCAGGTCTGCTCCTCCACCCCAGGTGATGTCCCTCCCATTCCAAGGTTTTCCACAGGCCCTCACCTACCAGGGCTATGGCTACCAGGAGGTCCAGCAGCACAGGCAGAAGCCCTTCCCAGTCCAGGCACAGGATCATCGGATGACACCATTGCCACCAGTTCCATTGATGCCACTGATGCCACCCATGCCACTGCTGCCACTGATGCCACTGATGCCACCCACATCACCGATGCCACCCATGCCACTGATGCCACCGACGCCAGTCCTCACCCAGCTGCAGACCAGACAGCCCCACTACACTGCTCCTTCCTCCACCCCACAGCCAAGCCCGGCCTCAGTACATCTGTCGTCAGTACTGGGGCTGACACCCCATGGCATGGAGAAAGGAGCTCTTAACATCATGGGGCTGAGCCAGCTGTCTGAGAGCTTCCTCAATACACCGTCCCCTGTTGTCCTCTCGGGGCCAGGCACCCCAGTGGTGCTTCAGACCAGCACTCCAGCAGCAGCCACCTCCACAGCACCTGGACCCTTCACCCCTGAGACTGGGCACACATCTGAGTGACAAAGAAGAGTGCCAGAGACTGGGTGGCTACATGTAGACTTTATTTGGACATTTGACTTGGGTCATTTTTCTTTTACAGCTTGTTATTAATAAAGATTATCCTTGCTTCACACACTTGCTTCATTTATTTTTTTCAATTAAGTCCTGGTGGAAACTTTTAGAAATGGTTTAAGCCTTTGCATGCTTGTGGGATGGGTTAGGATAGCAGTGGGATGGGCAGGGATACCTGTGGGATGGGTTAAGATAGCTGTGGGATGGGCAGGGATACCTTTGGGATGGGTAATAGCTGTGGGATGGGCAGGGATACCTTTGGGATGGGTTAAGATAGCAGTGGGATGGGCATAGATACCTTTGGGGTGGGTTAAGATAGCTGTGGGATTGATAAACCTCCAGTGCAAGCATAGTGGGACTGTATGGTCCACCCTCCCAGGTGCCACACCTATGGCCCTTTATTATCAATAACAATGTAATCATTGATCCACACATTTCAACATAAACACAACTCTTTCTTAAATGCCCTGTTCATTGTAGGCCCACCCAACATACATGGCCCAATCTCATCAGTGTGATGAGACAGGCTGAAGGAAGCATCAATTAATCATCTATCATCCTGTCTTGCCACTCCACTGCTCCAGCTGTGGAGTTGCACCAGTGTTTCAGTAGGTTGTGCTGCTTCTTCCCCTCACGTGAGGCTCTGTTGGGGCCTGGCACATCCTCAGTGTCGATCAGGTTTCTCCCTTGCCTCCATTCCCCAGGCTCCATGTCCCCATTGCCTTGTTGGAGTTCCACAAGCCTGTTCTGCAATACTGGGTAGCGGGTGTGCATGAGATTGTGCAGGATGCAGCAAGCTTCCACGATCCTCCTCACAGTCTCTGGGCGATGCTGCATGATGTTGAGAAGTACCTGGAACCTGTTGCCCAGGATGCCAAAGGCGTTCTCCACCACTCGCCTTGCCCTGGACAACCTGTAGTTGAAGATCCTCTCTTCACGGAAGGCATCTGGAAGTGTAGGGCTTCATGAGGTAGGTTCTGAGGGAGAAGGCATCATCCCCCATGATGAAGTAGGGCACATCTTGCGTGTCGTTGGGCAGGGGGTCTGGATCTGGGAAGCCCATGATGAGGTTGCATTCCAGCCCCTCCTTGAGGTCACTGGCATTGTATACCTGGTCATCTGAAGCTGACCCGTTGCCTGAAGCATCGATGTGCATGAACTTGTAGTCAGCATTGACCATGGTGGAGCAGACGATGCCGAAGAAGCCCTTGTAGTTGAAATAAGTGGACCCCGACTTGGCTGGAGCTTTGCAGGCCACGTGTTTGCTATCTGTGACTCCAACGGTGTGGGAGAAGTTCCACTTCTGACACCACTGCTCTGCAACTTTCTTCTAGCCTTCTTCAGTGGAGGGGCACTGGAGGAGCTCCTCCAGGTATTCTTCGATGATGGCCTGCACCACTTCTCTGACCACAATGCTGATGGTGTTGTGTGGCACCCTCCAGCCGTACTGCATGCTCCTGTAGGTGGTCCCTGAGGCCAGGTGGCACAGAGTGAGTGCCACCTTGAGCCCAGGGTCCAGGCTGGGCCGGAGGTTGGTGCTCTGCTTGGTCAACCTGGGTGTCAGCCGCTGCACAACTTCATCAAACATGGCTGGAGGCATCCTCATGAAGTTCTGGAATGCACGAGTGTCTTCGTTCCTGAGATCCACCATCACCTTGTTGTACAGTCCATACTCTGCTCTTCTCCCGATCCATCTTTGGACCCAGACGCTTCTTGGCCGCCTCCTTTTCTTCCCGTAGTAGAGTTCACAGAGCCTGTAGATGGCTTCGCACTGTTGTAGAACGATGGTGGCTACCAAAAGGACTGTGTTACGATCTATGGTGGACATGACTGGATGCTGTGGAAGAGCCAGAGGCAGATGAAGGTTGCAGAGGTCTGCACAGCACGGCTGCTGGTCTGAAAGTGAGATCCAGGTGAGTTGCTCCCCCTTTTTATAGGCAATATAGGTTTTTCTCTTTGTGTCCTTCTGCATCCTCTAGGCATCCTCTAGACATCCTTAATATCCGAGATAGGTCCCCTCTGCAAACATTTTTTCTGTTTTAAATGCTTTGTATGCGAGTTGCATCCACTTTCATCCTTTCTCCATCCTTGCTACTAATGCTGCGCGTCCATTCTGCATCCACTCCGCTTCCTTCCTGTGTCCGTTTTCTGCTGGAGCAGATGCGAGTTGCGCGGATGCGCAGCGGATGCCTAGCCAATGTAGCGGACGCATAACAGATGACGACGGATGTAGAACGGGTGTTCCCCATTTGCATAGCGGTTGCAGAATGGACACGTTGGATACATTTTCCGCTCAAAAAGTTTTGAGCAGCTCAAAACTTTTTGAGTGGATGGAACCTGAATTGACAGATGCTGGACGGATAGAGAGGAAGAAAAACGGATGCAGTGAGTACAGAATGGATCCATCGTGTTAACCAACGGATGGCAATTGTTTCTCTCCGTTTTACATCCTCTTTCCATCCATTGATGCAGTGTGACATGGGCTTTAAAATCCAAATGCAGTGGAGAAAATCCCATGAAAACAATAGACACCTTGGCATTTCCAGTCCTTAAAGACACAGCTGGAATAGTGGATTGGATTCAAAAACTAAAAGCCACAGATAGCAACATTAGAAAAATAATGACAATGAACCATACCCTTCATCCTTGCAGCAACATTGATAGACTTTATCTACTAAGGAAAATAGGTGGTGTGAAATGTTGCAGGTACATCAGATGGTTGAAGGAAAAAAAAGGACATTGGAAGAATATCTGAAGGATAGTGAATAAGATGCTTTCAAGTTGGCATACTAGAAATGCTTAGTGTCTACTGGAGAGACCAACTAACCAGCAAGAAAGATCAAATGAAAAACAGAGTGGAAGCATGGAAACACAAAGTACTGCATGGACAGTAAATTTAAAAAATAATAGGGAAATCAATAAGAACAAGACCTTACAATATCTGAAAATAGGAGAGTTGAAAAAAAAATTGAGGGATTATTTCTAGCTGCACAAGACCCAGCCTAGGGGTTGCATACAAAGCCAGAATCAAGAAGACAGCAGTAGATAGTAAGTGTCACCTATGGAAAGAAGCTAATGAAACAATGTTGCAACTAGGTTGCTGCAAGATTGCACAAGCAACAATGGCTATGCACTGGCTACAAGCAACAGAATAATAAAATAGCAACAATGGTGCATTGGAAGATCTGCAAGAAATATCATTTTCCTGCAAGCAAGAACTGGTGAGAACATAAAATAGCAAAAATCAAAGAAAATGAAAAAGCTAAATTGCTCCAGGACTGTAGAATTCAAACTTAAAGGCACCTTGCCACATAACACCCTAAACTGAACAATTGTCAACAAGAAAGACAAAAAAATTCTGCATAGTGGACATAGCAGTACCTGGATATAGCAGAATAGAAGAGAAAGAACAGGAGAAGATAACAAAACACAAATGAATTTTCTATAACTGAAAATAGAAATTGAATGACTGTGGTAAAAGCAAGCAAAGGTAGTACCAAGAATGATAGGTGCCTTGGGTACAATCCCAGAACAATCAGAGAACCACTTGAACACCATAGGCATTGACAAATTTATCATTAGTCAACTGCAAAAGATGGATTTACTCATAACAGCTTACGTCCTGCAACAATATCTGTAATATCCACACAATTTATTTCTACTTGGAAATAGGTAGACAAAAAAGCCAAATCAAGTATCCAATATCTGGCTGACTCCGCAATGATCCATAACTACTTGAACACATTGACACATTGGTCAATTGCAAAAAGCAGTTTTACTTGTAAGAGCTTATATCCTGTGATGATACCTTTAACACCATCAAATAACATCTGCCTATCCAAAGTCCATGGGAAGGATTTGATAGTGGATAAAAATATCTAAAATGCCAGTCTAAACAATCAGCTGATTAGGGGACCAACATGATAGTAATAATGAAAATACTTGTATTTGTGGAGCCCAGAGACGGAAGACATAGGACATATATTATTTTAATGTCAACTATAAAAGAAATAAACAGATCAATATTTTAAACTGTGCATTAAACAAATAGCCCATTGGGATACATATATTAAAACATTATATTTCATGTCCTATCAGAATCTCAGTATTGCATATAATGTCATCCTTTGAACAACTGGGAACTGTATATTTAGATCTGACTGGACTTAATTATAGAGTTAACGCAAAAATAATTTTTAAATTTTCTTTTAGTTATGCCTTTGTTTCTATTTTGTAATATGTGATATTATTGCTCTGCATTTTATATTTGTGCTCCGATGTACATGGTGGCTAATCAATACATTATAATGGTTGGTTAGAGAACTAACCAAATGTTTTGATTGGATTTGGCATTTTTGTCCATTTACCAAGTCTTTACCAAGGACCAGGGTTAGGCAGAAATTGTCATTTAACAATATTACAGGTATCATCACAGGGTGTAAACTATTCCAAGTAGAGTTATTTTTTGCAATTGACTGATAGTGATTTTGTCAATCCTAGTGTTGTTGTTCTGGGAATAGCACCTAAAGCCCATGTCACACTGAACGAACGGATGCAAAGAGGATGTAAAACGGACAAAAAACCTTGCCATCCGAAAGTGCGATGTACTCACTGCCTCCGTTTTGCTTCCTCTCTATCCATCCAGCATCCGTTTATTGATGTTTCATTCACTCAGAAAGTTTTGGGCTGCCTAAAACTTTTGCGGGGAAAATGTATCCAGTTTGTCCATTCTGCATCCGCTACGCATCTGTTACGCATCCATTACGCATCTCTATATCTGCTAGGCGTCCGCTACGCAGCCGCGGAACTCCATCCGCCCGGACGCAGGGAGGAAGCGGAACAGATGCAGAACAGATGCAGAACGGATGCAGAATGGAAACAAAGCATTTAAAATGGAAAAAATGTTCGCAGAGGGGACCTATCTTGGATATTAAGGATGTCTAGAGGATGCCTACAGGATGCCTAGTGGAAAACCTATACTGCCTATAAAAAGGGGGAGCAACTCACCTGCATCTCACTTTCAGAACAGCAGCCCAGCGGTGCAGACCTCTGCAGCCTTCATCTGGCTCTTCCTCTTCCACAGCATCCAGTCATGTCCACCGTGGATTGTAACAAAGTCCTTTCGGCAGCCACCATCGTTCTGCAACAGTGCGAAGCCATCTGCAGGCTCTGTGAAATCTACTGCGAGAAGAAAAGGAGCCACCCAAAAAGAGTCTGGATCCAAAGATAGTCCACCAGAAGAGCAGAGGACGGACTGTACAACAAGCTGATGGTGGAGCTCAGGAATGAAGACATTCGAGCGTTCCAGAACTTCATGAGGATGCCTCCAGCCATGTTTGACAAAGTTGTGCAGTGGCTGACACCCAGGTTGACCAAGAGAAACACCAGCTTCTGGCCCAGCCTGGAACCTGGGCTCAAGGTGGCACTCACTCTGTGCCACCTGGCCTCAGGGACCTCCTACAGGAGCATGCAGTATGGCTGGAGGGTGCCATCCAACACCATCAGCATTGTGGTCAGAGAAGTGGTGCAGGCCATCATTGAAGAATACAAGGAGGAGCTCCTTCAGTACCCCTCCACTGAAGAAGGATGGAAGAAAGTTGCAGAGCAGTGGTATCAGAAGTGGAACTTACAACACACGGTTGGAGCCATAGATGGGAAGCATGTGGCCTGCAAAGCAATACCCAAGTTGGACTCCACTTATTTCAATTACAAGGGCTTCTTCAGCATCGTCCTCTTTGCCATGGTCAATGCTGACTACAAGTTTATGTACATCGATGCTTCAGGCAGCGGCTCATGTTCAGATGCCCAAGTATACAACGCCAGTGACCTCAAGGAGGGGCTGGAAGGCAACCTCATCATGGGCTTTCCAGATCCAGACCCTCGGCCCAACGACACGCAAGATGTGCCCTACTTCATCGTGGGGGATGATGCCTTCTCCCTCAGAACCTACATCCTGAAGCCCTACACTTCCAGATGCCTCACCCGTGAAGAGAGGATCTTCAACTACAGGCTGTCCAGGGCAAGGCGGGGGGTGGAGAATGCCTTTGGCATCCTGGGCAACAGGTTCCAGGTACTTCTCACCACCATGCAGTATTGCCCAGACACCGTGAGGAGGATCATGGAAGCTTGCTGCATCCTGCACAATCTCATGCACACCCGCTACCCAGTCTTGCAGAACAGGCTCATGGACCTCCAGCAAGGCAATGGGGACATGGAGCCTGGGGAATGGAGGCAAGGGCGAAACCTGATCGACACTGAGGATGTGCAAGGCCCCAACAGAGCCTCACAGGAAGCAAAGAAGCAGCGCAACCTCCTGAGACAATGGTGCAATTCCCCAGCTGGAGCAGTGGAGTGGCAAGACAGGATGGTAGATGCTTAATGGATGCTTCCTTCAGCCTGTCTCATCAAACGGATGAGATTGGACCATGTATGTTTGATTGGCCTACAATGAACAGGGCGTTTAATAAAGAGTTGTGTTTATGTTGACATGTGTGGATAATTATCACATTATTATTGATAATAAAGGGCCGTAGGTGTGGCACCTGGGAGGGTGGACCATACAGTCCCACTATGCTTGCACTGGAGGTTTATCTATCCCACTGCTATCCTAACCCATCCCACAGCTATTACCCATCCCACAGGTATCCTAACCCATCCCAAAGCTATCCTTACCCATCCCACAAGCGTGCAAAGGCTTAAATCATTTCTAAAAGTTTCCAGCAAGACTTTATTAAAAAAAAAGAAATGAAGCAAGTGTGTGAATCATAAATAGACTTTATTAACAACAAGCTATAAGACAAAAATGAGTCTCTGGCACTCCTCTTGGTCGCTCAGTCTCAGGGGTGAAGGGTGCAGGTGCTGTGGAGGTGGCTGGTGCTGGAGTGCTTGTCATCAGCTCCTCCAGAAGCAGAAGCAGCAGAATCCCCAGCCCCAGAAGAGCAAGCCCGTGCTGCAGAAGCCCCAGCAGAACCAGAGTGAGGGCCAGGGGGCAGGATGGTAGCCCTGTCCCTCTTGCCAGGGCTGGCAGCAGATGGCTGAGGCTTGCTGTGCTTCAGCATGGTTGTGGGATTGCTGGCTGGCAGGGAGGCTGGCAGGAACCAAGGCTGGCACCAAGGCTTGCAGGGAGGCTGGCACCAAGGCATGCAGGCAGGCAGGCAGCAAGGCTGGCAGGAAGGCAGGCAGCAAGGCTTGCAGGCAGGCTGGCAGCAAGGCTGGCAGGGAGGCTGGCAGCAAGGCTGGCAGGCAGACATGCAGGCAGGGCAGGCAAGGCAGTCTGGCAGCAGGTCTTTCCTCTGAATGGCGACCTGCTTCTGAGCTGCTTCCGTTATATCCGCGGGGCTGACGCAATGCATCCTCCCCGCATGCACAGTTAACACCAGGCATCCATTAGGCTTCCGCTGTGCATCCGCTGTGCATCCGCTGTGCATCCGCTGTGCATCCGCTGTGCATCCGCTTCATCCGCTGTTCATCCGCTGTATCCGTTCCACGTCCGCTTCGCTGAGGCCCCCCGTAAGCCCTGTGGTTGCACCATCCACTCCCATCCGCTTCCATTCGCTGGGCTTCCGTTCCGCATCCGCTTTCCATCCGCCCTGCGTCCTCCCCGCATCCGTGTTATCCGCTCTGGTTATGCAAATTTTTGCCCTTTTTGAGAGTGGATAACAATGGATGGAACATTTTGCTCGTCCGCTGTGTCCTTTTGACATTCATTGGGCATTGTGACATGGGCTTAAGCTGCCTATTACCATTACTATAACCTTGCTTTCTTTTGTCATATTTTTTTTTTAACTTGGAGTTACTGTTCTTTACATTTGTGATTTTCTTTAGTTCTTTCTATACTGCCATGTCCACTATTCAGACTTTTTTATCTTTCTTATCAACAATTGTTAAGTTTGGGAGTTGTGTAGCAAATTTATCTCTTTGAATTCTACAATCCCAAGCACTCTAGCTTCTTCATTTTCTATTACTTTCTCTATTTTATGGTCTCGTCATTTCTTGCTTGCTGGCAAATGATATTTCTTTCAGATATTCTGGTTGCTCCATTGACTTCATATTCTATCGAAGGACAGCAGGCAAAAAATAGTCACTCCTGGAAGATGCTTCTAAAAAGCTACATGAAGCTTGATTTTTTTCTGGATCATTTCACTTAAATAAACTTTTAGCTGTTTATTTAGTTCTTTAAGTAAGTCTCAAGGAGAGATTATTCTATCAGGCAGTCCATTTTGCCAGCATGCCTTCTTGATGCAGTAAATCCATTTTTATCTTACTATTTGGATAACTTTTCATTTTTCCATTTATAGCAGCATTGCATCATTATTCTCATTTTCATCTTCATATATTAGTTGTATTTGTACAGACACTAAACTAAAACAGTTATGTAGATTTTACAAATATTATCCTTTATTCCAGTGATGGCTGACCTTTCCGTCCTTGCATGCCAAAAGTGCACATGTACCCATAAGGCAATGCACATGGGCCCCCTTGTCTCCTGTGCATGCATGCGCAACCCCTTGCGCATGCACATGTGTGTCTCTGCACATGCGCGCACAATGAGCAGAAAGGCATGTACCACTTGCCTTTCTGCTCATGCATGTGCAACCTCCTTGCACACCCCACACTTTTCTGCTCATGCATGTGCATCTCCCATGGCCCCCCACATGTGCAACAGCTACAAGTGGCAGTAGACCTGCTCGGGGCGAAGATGGCTCTGTTTCCCACTTGTGGGACACGTGCCTTAGGTTCGCCAAAACGATTCTATGCAGTTAAGGCAATACACCTTTAGACTTTTTAAAATTTACTTTTACATTTATTGCTTCTATGAAATGTCATCCATTTGCTCTTAACAAAGTGAGCTTGGAGTTTGAAAAGTAGAAAAGGTTGGGGCAGGGTGGGAGAATGGGCAGGATAAATTCCTAACATACTAAGATAATAGGTTTGTTGACCATTTTGTCGATAAAACTGCTTACAAAAATCTTAGAGTTGTAAGCTAGTTAGATAAGGTGGGATGAGATACAGGTGAAAACCTGTAACATTTCCTAGAAACAACAACTTCTTCAGAAGTGACAGTGGACTTTATGAGAGGAGCTTTCCTGTCTCTGCTATGGCTTTTTGCCTTTTTTTATTTGCAAGATAGCCTAGAAGGGAAAAAAAATGTGTCTGAACTATTGTAAACAGCTCATTGTGGGAAGATAGTCTTATATAATTACTGTGCCTCAACACCAAAGGAAGATCTTCGGCCAATTCTTTTTTAGACGATTATGATGCAGTCTCCAGCCTTCCCTTTTTAGAGAAGGTATGATACAGCAGGGACAACAACTACAGAGGAATTTTTTAAAAGGTGATTGTCTGAACCCTTTGCAGTCAAATTCAGACCTGGCCATTCTACTGAAAGAAGCATTCATTTTGTTATTCATTCTCCTAGTTGTGTTGGATGTTTTAGTTACCAACACACTTTAGTATCCATAGTATTTTTCTAAATCCTCTACAATGACATTTTGTAGTGCTCCTGTCTCTTTAGTAGACAGTTCCAGTTGGTGTATCTGAGGAGAGAGGGGAGATTCTAGGACACACCAATGTGGGTTACCACTTGGCTTTACCCTCTTCCTTATTTGGTTTAATGACTACATTGAAGCAATTCAACACAGTTCAGTATAGTATCATCAATATGATGACAGTGAATCTAAGACCAGTTGAGAAATGTGGTAGAAGTCTTGGCCAAATATATAAAATTCGTAAGGTCCTGCATGGGAAAGCACAAGTTAGGATTGAACCAAAGCCAATCAGCTGGGACTCAGGAGATAGAGAATAGATGGGGGCAGGGCCAGTCAGAGGTGGTATTTGCCAGTTCTCTGAACCACTCAAAATTTCCGCTATCAGTTCTCCAGAACTGATCAGAACCTGCTGAATGCCACCTCTGCAAATAACCCTGGTGACTCATTGCTACCATTGCATCATCATTACAGCACGACAGTATTACAACATTACAGCAGCTGGTCAGCTATTAAATCATCATTACCCTGACAATAATTATGTATTGAGACCATAGCATTATTGCATTGATTTATATGATCATTACTGTTATATTTTTGTCATAATTTTTTAAAATAATAAACTTAAAAATCAGAGTTCAATATGGTCTTGATAAACTAGGCTTAGTCTAAGTTTTGCTTATTCAAGAAAAATTACTTTGTAATTTTTGGTTTATTCTTCAGATATACCTATAATATACCATAAATCTGTTGGCTTTTTTTGAAGTGGGCTGCTTGTGCAAAACACAGTGAAGGCTGTGTTTTTTTGCTTTGAGTTTCTGGAAGGCAGATTGAATTATAAGTCTAATCTAAGAAATAAGTCTAAGAAATAAGTCAGAGATCCATTCCTTTTATCTTTGTAATCAATATAGAAAGCAGCAAGTTTTACATATCACTAGGCTATAATCAGTGCTCCTATCAGCACTAGGCTATAATCAGTTCTAGTCCTACCTTTGATATGAAGCCAGCTGGATGATTTTGGACCACTCTTTCTTTCTTTCTTTCTTTCTTTCTTTCTTTCTTTCTTTCTTTCTCTCTCTCAGTCTAGGAGAAGAGGCAATGGAAAATCACTTTCAAAATCTTGCCAAGAAAACAAATGGGACTTGTGTAGACAGTTGCCAGGACTCAATACCGGCACATCTTCAATTTATGTCCATAATTGAACCTAGAATTATACTCATAAGTCATGTCGATTGTTAAGTAGGTTATATGTGACAGATTTTATGACTTTCTTGCAGTTGTTCTTAAGTGAATGACTGAAGTTGTTAAGCAAATGCCACGGTTGTTAACTGAATCCCAAAAAAACAGCAATAAATGCCAATTTCCACCAAAAAAACTCATAAATCACAGTCATGTCATTGTATGATGCTGAAAACTGCCATGAATGTGGGCTGCTTCCCAATTGCCCAAAATGAAATCATGTGAGCACAAGGGGAGCATTAGAATTATGAATTCATGTTGTAAGTAGCTTTGGAAAGTCTGACATAATTTTAAATGGTTACTAAGCAGAAGGTTGTAAATGAGGACTATATAGATACATTTAAAATCAATTGATATATATCTAACTTAGAAAGTTCTGTGTACAGGATTTTGTCTGTGGGTTTTCCATAGATTCTTTTCACCGGATAATCTACCAAAATAATATATGTCCTACACAGAAAAGAAACATTTTATAAACTTTTTTTCACAAAACAAACTTCCAAAGGAAGGTTCAAATGCCTCTTAGTTGGTTTTTCATTGTGTCCAGATAAATCAGTATGTAAGTGTTATTACTGTGAAATAAAATGTTTAGGAAGTTAAAGGGGCTTGCTAAATGTAGTCCAAAAGATTATGGAAAGAATAGGAAAGTAATGAAAAGCAACTCAAGGTTTATAACAAACCATCCTACAATCCTGCTATCTGCTTTGATCTTGACTAGCAAGCCGATCAATTTGCAGTATTAGAAAAGTTTTCCATTCAAAAACAAGCAAAAGCTGACTTTAACTTATCTCAAAAAGCTAATTAAAATCAGACTTTATCAGTGATTTCATGTAAAATCACCAGGAAATTCAAAGCAGTATATAAACTGGGAAGATAAATAAAAATTCCTGGAAAAAGGCAATGAGAAAATACTTCTGTTTTGTTGCCAAGATAACTTCATAACTATACAGTCAGCAGGAGCTGAACTCAACTCAAATAAAACTCACTTCCAAAAGACAGGTTATTTTGAATTCTTCCTTTTCATAAATTGTTGCTTATCAAGACTTTTCCTGAGTCTGAAGGAAAATATGTGATATGTGTAAGAGATGAGGAATCTGTTTAAGCAAAGCAGAAATGGGAAGCCATGAAATTCTACCTATAAAAGTAATATCAGATACAAATATCAGCCACAAAAAAGAAATCCACCCTCTAATTTTTTTAGAGACAATATTTGATTATGTAGATCAATATTTGATAAAACTGGAGAGATGAAGAAGAGAGTATCTTCTGATTTCTCCCTTTCAAGCAGGCTGGAGAAAAAGGGTCCAATAATTTTCATGTTCTTCTGACTGACGTAAGAGCTACTCCGTTTGAGTTTGGCATTCTGATCAAAGTGATGGTTGACAGAGCTAAGGTACCACTGTTCAAACAACTGCTCTTGGACCCACCTGAGCCATTATGGTGCGATATGATAGCAACTTCATGGCAGAGAAGAGCAGAAGAAAAATATATTAGAGGATTACAAGACTGAAGGAGCAGAAGGTGCCTGTCACAAATTCTCTGGCAAGAACAGTGTCAGCTTCAGCTTAGCAAGTGGAACTAGCAAGCCTTCCTACATTTGTTATCTCCTGTTTACACCTGTCCCTGGACCAGCATGTTATACCAGCAGGTACAAAGTCATTATTACCTCCCTCAGAGTAAAAATGGTGTGGACTGATAGCTTTTGAAAATGACAAATAACACACAGTAACCTCCCTCTATTATTAAAGGCTTAATATGGTGATGATAAGGAAGACTAGGTGGAAAGGTATTCCATGAAATGGAATTATTTAATTGAGCAGCAGAATTGCTTCAGATGTGGGAACCAAAAGGAAAGAAATTCCTCATTCCACTGATGTCTAGAAACTATAAAAATGGGAATATTTTCATCTTCCAACAGCTTTCCAGGCAGGAAAAGCAAGCTTATTATTATATCTAGAAACCACGTTTAATATATTTGCGTGGAAAGAAGTCATGTTTCTCAAGGAGAAGCATTACGCATTGCCCAAGAATGACACATTAGTTCAAAATTGTACTGCAGTTTGTGTGTTTATTTATTTGCCACCCATCTCACCATAATCAGGCAATTTTCATGAGCCTCCAAATGATGGGGATGATTCAAATGATTTTCATTTGAAGAAATCTAAGGGTAGGCATTTTGCCCTGTAAGTAATGGTTGCCCATTTCTCTATAAAACCATCTGGCATGAATAATGACTATTAAATTAGAGGCAACAGAACAAATGTGGCAAGAATTTGTTATCTTGAAAAACATATTCCACCAGCTTTTTTATTTGGTTACAAATAATTCTTATTTAGTAGCCATAATTTGGACTAGCAATTTCGTCATCAAATGAAGTGGCTTCTAAGTAGGGTTGAAGTAAGTGAAACCATGATTATGGTTACTTCAGCTTTCCTTTGCTTATTTCAGCTTTCCTTTGGTTTTGCAAACCTGCAAAGGTTGTGAAAACCAGTATTAGTTGCAAAATTATATTTTCATCATCTGTGAAAGTTACTGAAGCAGTTGCAAAGCTGTCTGCAAAAGACAGTTATGAAGCAATTGCAAAACTGTCTGCAAAATAACCTGTGTTCACATCTTCTATTATATTCTATTAACTTTTAATAGAACTTATTAGAACTTTAAAGAGATTTGTGGTGGATGTTCAGTTGCTTATCCAACCACTTTTTTGCATTTGTTTTGCATACTGATGCTTAAATTATTACTTTATCTTTACCTTTTTAATAATTCCATCACATGCTCTGTGTTTGTTTTTGTTATAAGTATCCAAAAGAAACAATCAAGAGAAGCATTGTTTAGTGTTTCCACTTCTCTTGGTATACCTTGCCAAATGTACTGTATGTAATGAGAAAGTTTGAAAGCAATTTTTCTGCTCTTTTATCCATACTCCAATACATGAATGTCTGTGAATATGCAGCATGACATTCTTAAAAGTACACATTTTGATATACATGGGTTTTTTTTAAATTGTGGGGTTATGTAATATATAACTAGAAAGAGGAAGAGAGAAAGCACCTTCTTGTTCTTCCTTTCAACAAACTGGAAAAAATTTCATCCAATTTCTCCTGCTGTTCAACAACCATTTCTAGTTCTTTCATTTTTATGTAAGCAGTTGTAATAGAGTTAGAAAATAAGACAGTAGCATTCTGTATCATTTGAAAATTATTCAGAAGGGGTGCTTCATACTCGCAGGAGTACAGCACCTCTTGACTACTAATTAAGATGGTTGACATTTTTCTTGGTTTCTATGGAATCCTGAGAATAGTACTGCTCCTTTAAGAGGCTCATTAACTTTAAATAATGGATTCCCTAATGTGTAAGCCTGTTAGCACTGATGGGGAATTCCACAGGTTAGTTCTTCAGTCTGTAAATCAATGCTTTCATTTGTTTGTTTTAAATCTCAAATCCCAGGCAACTTCAGTGTATAACTTGTGTTTTTGCTATCTAAGCATGATTGGTCAGAACTATCATCAGTTATAGCAAACTGCAAATGTTCAACTCCATATATAATTCAATGCAAATAAGCCCTGAAATCAACAGCAGCATGTGATTATCTTTACTATCTAGCTATTGTGAACTCTATCAGTAGAAATTCTTTAAAATATTATAAGGCTTAGACATAACTAGACATATCTTATACATATCTAGTGGTCTTCCAAAACAAACCAACAAACCATAAAGCTACTTCAAAAAAAAAAACACACACAAAAAACCCCCCAAGATTGGTGCGGTAAAAAGAGGGCATAGTATGAAATGGATGAGAATTCTCTCTGTACTTTTCTTTCCTATTTATAATCTGCCTTCTGGGCTACCTAACTGAGATTAATGATCATTAAGAAGACAGTTAGAAGTTTATACAGAAACAGCTGCCTGACTGGCCTTATGCATGGAGATAAAAGCAGGTTCTGACCAGTTCTGGAAAACTGGTAGCAGTAATTTTGAGGAGTTCGGAGAACCAGCAAATATCATCTCTGACTGGAGATTTTACACTATCCTTCCCTTGCCACGCCCACCAAGTCACGCCCACAGAACTGGTAGTAAAAAAAATTGAATTCCATCATTGGATACAAGCGACTACACAAGTGGCTAAATCTTTTGCCCCAGCTATCTGCCTATATTTATCCAGTTCTGCCCCACTGTACATAAGATAGCTGTTTTTCTGCTGACAAATGATGCTCAGTGAAAAGATAAATTAAGTCAGTATAATGCACCAATTTCTGTTCCTAATTTGTCCTACATTGAAATTGTAAAGACCATAGACTTATTAGTTTCATGAGTGAGGTAGATTGTTGCTTGGCCATAAGGGCATTTTGGTTTAAATTTGCATACTTTTCTGCAATATCAAGGACTAAAGAAAAATTACTTAATCATTTAAATGAGAGATGGTTATGACCCCAAGATCTTTCTAATTAGGGATCAGGCTCTTTCAAGGTCTATGAGAAATTAGGAATTTGTTTTGTCACAGATTGTATTTCTTTATATTGGACTTCATCTGACCTTGGGCCAATGGATCATTTACCCACTTTAAAGAAACATTTTTCAGAGCTCTTCACAATCACTTTAGAGTTTTACAAACTTGAATCTTCTGCAAACTTGGTCAGACACTGCCTATTCCTGAGACAAGATCATTTATAAGCAAGTGTAAAAATATTGGTTCCAACATAGATCATTAAGGGATTCCATCTCTTTTTTTTCTTATTGAGAAAATTGTCTATTAATTCCCACTTTTTGTTTTCTGCTTTTTAACCAGTTAGCAATCCATAAAAGAATAGACCATTCAGTTTATGAAGAGTATTTAATAAGAAGTTTTATGAAATGTTCATTTTAAAATCCATGTATATAGTGCCTACAAATTCACCTTCCATCGTCTGCCATTGACAGCCTCAAAATAAGGTTGGAGAGAAGACGTATCCTTATCTAATTTTTAAGTAATGTCTGAGGTTTTTAAAAAATATTGTCTTATGTTTTGTGGCTTTGTATCATCTATGTGATTGTACAGAATTCCATAATGCTAACATAGATAGCACTATATATTCTTCAAGCTGCAGGAATACCTTTTTCTGAGAGATAATGGGAGATGATGCTTTAGGCTTGCTGAGATTTCCATAATGCATGTTTATCACTAATTTATACAGCTTGCTTCATAATTATATTGCCTCTCATATGAAAAAACAGATCTAACATCCTTTCTGAATTATTTAAATTGTTGTACATGTAATAAAATTGATAGAGCATGCTTATGCAAACTGCTTATAGTTTATGGCTATATCACACAAGATATTTCATTTTGTGATACTATAATAGTTAATCCAAATGTACAGCTAATTGTTATTTACACAAAAACTATGAAGGGATATATTCAAATAAAGACAAGTAGTAAAGCCCCTCACAAAATATAATATTATAAATTTCATGAATTTTAAATTCTCCTTTATTTAATACCAGCATCCAATAAACAGCTATTGTCAACAATAACATAGTATTGCAATCTAAGTAAATGCCATTTCCATGGTAATAGAAGTTCTTGTACATTTGGCTGGTCTTGCTCCTCTATGGAGCAACTCATTTGAAGATATGTCAGGTTTAACTCATAAAATTCATAACATTGCAATAAATGTACAAACTAAAAAGGGAAATCTAAAGCAAAATACAAAAACAAAGAACAATCCTGATTTTTCTCTCTTTGGTTTTTAGGATCCATCATGTAATACATCAAATATTAAAATGGGTAATTTTTTTTTTTTACATGGATGCTATAACCCTGGCACATGAATTTCAACCATGACTATAAAAAGTAGAATTTTAAAAAGTGAATCATTGGATCATTTCAAACATATTTTTGCATACTATGAAATTGACTGTGCTGGATCACTTCAGATATTTTTTTTTTCTTCATGGATATTTATCCATGTAGAAATTAAATTCCTTCATGTATGATGAAAGTACACTGCTCAAAAAAATAAAGAGAAAACAAAAATAAGACATCCTAGATCTGAATGAATGAAATATTCTTGTTAAATATTTTGTTCATTACATAGTTGAATGTGCTGACAATAAAAGCAACAATTTGTTGTTTACAACAAATGTTATAATTTGTTGTTTATAACAATTATTAATGGAAATTAAATTGAGAAACCTATGGAGGTCTGGATTTGGAGTTACACTCAAAATTAAAGTGGAAAAAAACACTACAGGCTGATCCAACTTTGATGTAATGTCCTTAAAACAAGTCAAAATGAGGCTCAGTATTGTGTGTGGCCTCTGCATGCCTATATGACCTCCCTACAATGCCTGGGCATGCTCCTGATGAGGTGGTGGAGGTCTCCTGAGGGATCTCCTCCCACACCTGGACTAAAGCATCCCCCAACTCCTGGACAGTCTTTAGTGCAACGTGGCATTGGTGGATGGAGCAAGCCAGGATGTCCCAGTGTGCTCAATTGGATTCAGGTCTGGGGAACGGGCGAGCCGGTCCATACCATCAATGCCTTCATCTTATTAGAACTGCTGACGCACTCCAGCCACATGAGTCTAGCATTGTTGTGCATTAGGAGGAACCCAGGGCCAACCGCACCAGCATATGGTCTCAGCATATGTCTGAGGATCTCATCTCAGTACATAATGGCAGTCAGGCTATCTCTGGCAAGCACATGGAGAACTGTGCAGCCGCATAAAGAAATGCTACCCCACACCCTTACAGACCCACTGCCAAACCGGTCATGCTGGATGATGTTGCAGGCAGCAGAACATTCTCCATGGCATCTCTAGACCCTGTCATGTCTGACACATATGCTCCATATGAACCTGCTTTCATCTGTGAAGAGCACAGGGCACTAGTGGCAAATTTGCCAATCTTGATGTTCTCTGGCAAATGCCAAATATCCTGCATGGTGGTGGGCTGTCAGCACAACCCCCACCTGTGGACATCGGGCCCTCATACCACTCTCATGGAGTCTATTTCTAACTGTTTGAGCAGCCTCATGCATACTTGTGGCCCACTGAAGGTCATTTTGCAGGGCTGTGACAGTGCTTCTCCTGTCCCTCCTTGCACAAAGGCAGAGGTAGCGGTCCTGATGCTGGGTTGTTGCCCTCCTATGGCCTCCTCCACATCTCCCGATGTACTGGCCTGTCTCCTGGTAGTGCCTCCATGCTCTGGACACTACGCTGACAGACACAGCAAACCTTCATGCCACAGCTCACATTAATGTGCCATCCTGGATGAGCTGCACTTCCTGAACCACTTGTGTGGGTTGTGGACTCCGTCTCATGCTACCACTAGAGTGAAAGCACTGCCAGCATTCAAAAGTGACCAAACCATCAACCAGAAAGCATAGGAACTGAGAAGTGGTCTGTGGTCACCACCTGCAGAACCACTCCTTTATTGAGGATGTCTTGCTAACTGCCTATGCTTTTCACCTGTTGTCTATTCCATTTGCACAAGAGCATGTGAAATTAATTGTCAATCAGTGTTGCTACCTAAGTGGACAGTTTGATTTCATAGAAGTGTGATTGAGTTGGCGTTAAATTGTGTTGTTTAAATGTTCCCTTTATTTTTTTGAGCAGTATATATATTCTTAATCTCTTCATACCTAGGTAATATCAGCCCTACCCTTATTAAATTGCTAGTGCAGTTGAAGGAGAAAATTATAGAAATGCAACAAATGTTTGGAATTTAGGTTTACTATTGGAAAGGTATTGTTTGCAGTATGTTTTGCTCACATGGCCAAAATATTCTGGAGTAACCTAAACAGAAAAATGCAATAAAGGAAGTAGGTGTTGAAGAAAAATATGGAGTTTGAGGAAAAAATTAAAAGTCTACGTAAAATGTAACTAATGTTGATTACATATCACATAATTCTTTTAATGTATCTTTTCTCTGTTATTTATCATTCAAAATGTTAATTTTATAGATATTGCAAATTTGATGTTACTGAAAGCATTTTTTTTCAAAAAAATAGAGAAAACATTTTCATGAAAATACAGTGGTTCACATGGAAAGCTGACTATTTCTTTAATGACATGTTTTAATAGCTGAAACACTGGAAGTTCCAAGTGACAGAATTTCTGTTTCTATGGTTACCTTGATTGTTTTTAATAGCAAGGGGGAAAACAACTCCCTTAGACTGACAGCTTCCCTGAACCTGTGCTAATGTATAAATTTATCAAAAAGCATGTTTGACGATTATCAAAAGTATCAGTAGGTTAGCCATTAAAATACCTTGAGGAAAACAATTATGACAGTTTACAGTATTACAAAATGCACCTACAAATTAAAAACAAAATACATCTGTCTATCAATAATGACTAAATGTGCATTCATAAAAATATCTAACTTTTTTTATATTTTCTTCTGTTTTATTCTGCGTATAAAAGAAAGTTTATAATTTTTATTAGCCAGTCATAGTATTTCTATTTGTCTCATTTATTTATCACTACTTTTATTACACAGATTGTTCTACTAAACTTCTTGCAACCACGCGAAGCTAATTTGAATCTCCACATTTTGTTCTGCATTGGAAGAATGGGATGCAAAAAATGCATGGAGCCTTTGGTCATGGTGGTCAATGACTGAACCAAAAAGTACCAAAAGAAGTTCAAGATACTTGTTATGGTCAGACTAACACTTGGCTGCTTTGCTTCAGGTGTTGGCCTAAGACCTGGTTGCATGGGGTATAAGAGTTTCCAGGGTTTCAGGAATGTCCACAAGAGAAGAGTCAAAAAAAAACTCAAGTTGGTAAACATGACTATGTGATCAAGGTTTCCATATATCACATTTTTTACACAGAATTTTGTTAAAATGGGCATGATTTTTATTTATCTCTGTGTTTAATTCATTGGATTCAGAGGCTACCTGTAGAGATAACCCAACAAGTATAACTAGCTTACATCTCAAAAGTAAGAAACAGTCAAATGAAGGTGGGAAACCATATATGTCTGTGGGAAAAAACTTGTTCAACACATTACATAAATAAGCAAACAAAACCCACCATAACAATAGCCCGTGAATTGGAGGTTGGGGAAACCAAGCCTCCAAAGTGGAACAAGTGCAGGGTGACAATGTGTTTTACATTTCCTAAACTATATTATATATTCTATAAGCCTCACTGAAAAACACTGAGAAGGAAACCATCTCAGTTAGAGGGCAAATAGCAGAAGGGCTGTTCCAAAGTTTGCTGGTCAAGGGAACTTGACTGCAGCAAGATTTGATTTGGGTGCCATGTTTACTGCTACTGAGGCACCACATGAAATTGGGTTAGTGAGATTGAGCAAGAGCCTTGTGCTTGGAAGGGACATCTTCCCAAAGGTGAAGATGGTAAATTAGAAAGAGTTGGACTTCATCTCACTCTATTGGCTAAATACAAAATCAAAACAAAGAATATAAGCCCATATCATATAATGGAAGTAATGAAGTATTTAATTTGGTTATTGTTTCCAGAGTAACAGTGAAGATATACTAATAAGGGAGAATATTTTTAGTTTAGGATTGATATGAGAGATTGTTGCTTGTTTATGAGCTTTCTTGTTTTCTTACATATGTTTCATTCAATGCACACATGATGTTACCTAGTTTGGGTAATGAAATGTCTGCAAGAAAACAAGCAAGCTCAGAAGGCACCAAGGATCACTCATATGAATCCTGAGCAACACATATTCTTGTCATAATGGGAGTTTCACAGCTTGGCAATGTCCAAGTACCATTTTTCCAAAAGACAAGATATGAATTTCTTATCTCTATGTTCGTAATCTCTGTTGATGGCAGAAGCTTATTTATATTTTCTGCTTTCCCATTCCATCATATTAAGATGGAATTTTCTAGCCCCTATTCATTTAACTTTCATTTTCCCCTCTCCACATTTATGACTTTTGAACTGTGTAGATCAAAATGTTTCATATCTTACTGGTTTTATCTGAATAACAGAACCAAATTTCATAGAACAAGTATATGTTTTACTGAGTGTAGTTTTTCTAAACCCACTTCTGAATATATTGGAGATATTCATTCCTTTATTATTTTTTCAAGAAAAAAAATAAGGGAAGTCACTATCTCATTACAGAGCAATGGTTTGCTCATATAGAGAAGGTATGTGGCATTTGCCTAAAGTGCAAAGCTCAGATATTAATATTAGCCTACTCAGTGAGCTGCTGAGTTGGCTGTAGACCATCAGCCAACTAATTAATGAAAGAAAGGGGAAGTGCAAAGAGTTCATTTCTAAGAATATTGAAAAAGTGCAAGTGGGGAGACAGAATTAAAAAGAGAAGATTGGATATAAAGTATTCCAATAAACTGTACAGTGTTTGATGTACATTGAAAAATAAGTGTTGCATTAAGTTATTAAATTAGCAGTTTCTTACATTTCTTACATTTCTTTAAATATATATTGCGGTATCTGCTATCCCGCATCAGATGGGCGCCTCATGACAGGGAG
>BLBF01000019.1:47792925-47819171 GCA_015471245.1 Laticauda colubrina
ATATATATGCTGTTCAGCTTCCTTCGGGTATTATCCCACGTCATTGTAGTGCTTTTAAAGTTGTAGCAACGTTTCAGCAGAATCTCATCTGCCATCATCAGGCTTCTGTATTGAGTTCGTATGTGGGTCAGGCAGTCTGTCAATCATTTGGAAGCCTGCACTCTCAAATAGAAAGATCTCCATGCCACAAGCCAGGCAAACACCTGGGCAAAAACAGATTCCCTCTGATAGCTCCAACATAAACACCCCTCCCACCAGGCACACAGGTGAAACCCAGCTTGCTAATGAATAGCAGCTTGCTAATGAAGAGCAGCCGTCCCTTCACACGGAGCCAAGCTGCACTGAAAGCCTCCAACACAAGAAAAGAGGGTTGCCAGCCGATCAAAGCCACAAAACAGACAGAAGAAACCAGAAACACCAATCAATCAAACTCCAAGTCCAATGAACACAGATCCAGGCTCCCAGCCAATCAGAATGGACCAGCCTCAAATTTGAAACCAGGAAGTAACTCTATACAGAAGCCTGAGGATGGCAGATGAGATTCTGCTGAAATGTTGCTACAACTTTAACAGAACTACAATGACGTGGGATAATACCTGAAGGAAGTGGTATGAGTTTTGTACATACGAAGCTGCGGTTTCAGCATGGGGCTGTAGTTGTTTTGCTAAGTATTTAGCTAGGTTTTGTAATGGTGCTCCTATGGAGCTGACTATGGGTCTGAGAGGTATGCCTTCTTTGTGTATTTTTGGGAGGCCGTATAATTTGGGGCATCTAGAAGATTTTTCTCTTGGGATGATCGTCTGTTGGATTTCTTTGCTTATGTGGCTGGTTATAATTTTCTTCTTGGTTGATTTTTCTAGATATGTGGTTGGGTCTGTATTTATAGGTTTGTATGTGGAGTCTTGGAGTAGGTCTGTCAATTTTGTTTCATACTCTTTTCTGTCCATTACTACTGTGGCATTTCCTTTGTCTGCTGGGAGTATTATTATACTATTATCATTTTTCAGGGTTTGTAACGCTCTGAATTCATCTTTTTGCAAATTATTTTTGGGTGGTTTCGTTGTGCATAAGATGTGAGTAACCTGATGTCTTATTCTGTCAGCTTCATCTGTATTTAATTTGGTTAGGCTGGATTCTACTGCACATATGATGGATTCTGTTGGGATTTTTTTGGGTGCTATGGCATAATTGAATCCTTTGGATAGGACATCTGTTTCTGTTTTGTTGAGTTCTCTGTTGGAAACGTTGTATACTAGTTGTTTCAGGTGTTGTTGTGGGTTATTGGGAATTTTCTTGTCATTTTCTAATTTTTTCAGTTTTCAACAAAACATGGAAACGGAAATAAACAAACAACTACCATTCCTAGATGTACTAATCTACAAAAGAACAGATGGCACACTGGGACACACCATATACCAAAAGAAAACACACACCAACCGCTACCTCAACGCCCAATCCCACCACCACCCAGCACAGATAAATTCTGTAGCGAAAACACTAATTACCAGAACCAAATGCCTGGCAGACAAGACACATATAAAGACTGAACTATGCACCCTGACTGAAGTATTGACAGCCAATGGCTTCCACAAAAACAAAATCATCAACTTGATCCACAAAAACACACCAAGACATAACAGAGACCTAGAAGATCAACAGATCCATGGAACAGCTGTCCTGCCCTACATAAGAGGTACCACAGATAAAATCAGTAAGATACTACACAGGCATCACATCAAGACTGCCTTCAAAACAGACAAAAAAATAGCAGCCATCCTGAGGAACCCCAAAGACAAAATTGACCTGGAAAACCAAGGCATATACGAAATTCCCTGTACATCATGCCCGGCCACATACATTGGACAGACCAATAGAAGAATAAGTACCCGCCTAGAGGAACACAAAAATGCAGTAAAAAAGCTGGAACACACCTCCTCACTAGTCCAACACATGAAAACCACAGGTCACAACATCAACTTCAATGGCACTAAAACCCTGGCCACTATAGAAAACCCCAGCCACAGAATCATCAGAGAAGCCATAGAGATTGAAAAAAGACCTGACAGCATGAATAGAAGAGATGATTCCACCAGACTGTCAATCATTTGGAAGCCTGCACTCTCAAATAGAAAGATCACCACATCACAAGCCAGGAAAACACCTGGGCACAAACAGACTCCCACTGATACCTCCAGCTCAAACACACCCCAACCAGGCACCCAGATTTAACCTAGCTTCCTAATAGATAATAGCCGTCCTTTCATGCGAAGCCAAGCTGCACTGAAAGCCTCCAACACAGGAACACAGTTTTGCCAGCCAATCAAAGCCACAAAACAGACAGAAGAAACCAGAAACACCAATTAAACAAATTCCAAGAACAATAAACACAGACCAAGACTCCCAACCAATCAGGATGTAGGAAAAATAACATCCTGCCACAATAATATGCTAGCCTCAAATTTAAAACCAACGGCTGTGAGACCCTGACCCACATACAAACTCAATACAGAAGCCTGATGATGGCAGATGAGATTCTGCTGAAACATTGCTACAACTTTAAAAGCACTACAATGATGTGGGATAATACCCGAAAGAAGATGAACAGCACACACACATATATATATATGAAGAGAGAGAGAGAGAGAGAGAGAGAGAGAGAGAGAGAGAGAGAGAGAGGGAGAGAGAGAGCGCACCTGTTAATATAATCACACACACACAAACATTATAAGTTTTTTTGTTGGTACAAGGACAAAATTTAGTATAATATTAGATGTTTTGCAGTGCTTCTTTCACATAAATTTGCCTTCTTGAATTTATGGTGAAGAATAAAGCAGCATCCGGAACTTCTAAGTAGATATGGTATGTGTTTGCTTTTGTTTTTTGTTTATAGTAAATTTATCCTTCTTTTCCTATTCCTCCTCCTCCTTCATATTTAGATTAGAGCAATTAAAAATATAGTCCAGAATAAACTTTATTGTATATTGTTTATCTGAGTTCAAATGAAGGGAAGGAGGGAAGAAGGGTGTGGAAAGAAGAATGGGAAAAGAGATGAGCAGAAAAAAAGAGATGGGTAGAACATAAAAGGGACATTATGAGAAAATGGCAGTCATCAGTTGCTGGCTTTGGGAAGAACATTTGTTGCCAGCCTAAGTGTAAAAGATGACTAGTAATGTTGAAGAATAAAAAGAACTGTGATGGCCAAAGTATCTTTCCAAAGTAATTTTTTTATTTTGGTTTTCCTTTTCCAGCTTTAGGCTCTGCTTATTTCTCCTCTTCCTGCCTCTGAAACTTTGCATTTTCTTCTGGAGGACATAGCTATGCTATATATTTCTACATTTCTGTCCTATACCTATTGATTGAGTTTTCAAATTCTTTGAAACATTGATAAAACTACAAAGCTCAGTGGTAGAAGAAAACCATAATGTCACAAAAAAATAAACATTGAGGCAAAGTCGGTCTGACAACACAGTAGTACTAGACTTTTGAGACAATACTGATTTAATTTAGTTATTATTGATTCTTGCATTCATCTTTTGAATTCCCTTCTATAAATTATATTAAGGTGGTCAAATCCTTAGTTGTTTTACCACTACTTTATTAAGATACGTGCTTGCTATCAATGTTTTTGTTTTGAAAACTGAACTGTCATAAAGATACATTTCATGAAGTTTTGTCTCTAAGGTAAGTCAAATAATTTGATAATTCTGAAAAGAATAATAAGTAGGCTGAAATGTCTGGAGCATTTCATGGTGATTACAGATTAAGATCTATTCTTAGCAAAAGGCTGTTATATAAAGTATTTTATACTTTAGAATCAAGAATGCATTCAAATATTGTTTTCAAGCACAAAGTAAAAGTCAGTATTCTCTACACACATGTTTAAAGCATGTGTAAATATCCCTAAACAAGCACTGTCAACTCTTGCTTTGAAATATAAGTAGATTAATAAGATGACAATTGTTTTTTTCTTTGCCACAAATCCCACTAGGGAGATTATTCCTGGGGGCATTGCATCTGATTTCATAGAGTAGTAAGGATGCTAAAAGTATACTGTGGTACTTTATGCCCATCAGAAAAGGACAAAAATTTGTTGCAGAGATTTAAAACAAGCCCAGTACTTGCCAATACATTTAAAATTATCTTGGTGCCTGCTCTTGGAGCCTTTAGTCACAACACAGGAGCAGCTGGTCATGTAAAGGCTGGTTAACTCTATTAGAAGCCTATTGTTCTCCACGGAGAACTGCAATTTGTGCCTAAAAGAGTATAGTCCATTTGGTCCAACAGGCAGGGAATATAAAAATGAGGCTGAGAAGCACAAATAGTTGCTAGTACCTGAAGATTTTAGAATTATAAAAATACATTCTAAATGGATTTGATATGGGAAAGGTCACTGGGGGGGAGCAATATCTAACCCACATCACTAGAATTCAGTAAGAATTCACAATTTATTATTATGATTTATTTTTTTTCCTATTTTTCCAACCTTAAATTTGTCCCCTTGAGACCTGACTTCAGATTATCAGACAGGAATTTGGCATTTGGACAACTGGATAATAAAATTGGAAGTCAGATTTGATGACAAATATATAAAGGATTTATAGAAATTATTTAATCAATCCCAGACAAGCTAAAGGATGCAATGCCCTCTAAAATGTCAAAAACATAGTTCATAAAATGTTATGTTTTGCCAAACAAGTACAAAATTATTACAGAATTGTAAGTAAACCTTTATCCAAACTCAAAAATGTGGAAAAATATTCAGCATATGATCCTCAATTATGTTTTAGTCATGTCAGTGTGTGTATGAGAGAAGGAGAGGGAGAGAGGGAGGGAGAGTGAAAAAAAACAAAGAATTATATTCCATGTTCACTCCAGCACTTGAAGAATGCAAAGCTCATTTATGAACATAAGCATTTGGGAAAGTTGTATTTAGCAAAAATTATCATACCATTTATATTAGAAATTTAGCTCTGACTATTATTCCTGAAATGTGAATGAAGGATAAATGGAATGGATTCACACACACACACACACACACACACACACACACACACACACACACACAAAATTTTGAAATCACATTTTTTTAAAGAAAGGAAAGAAATGGGAGTAATTCCCTGCAGAAATACATTCTTCAAGTACTTCAAAGGGTTGACATATTTTTTCACTATAAACGGACATCTGTAGTCTAAGCTGGTATAAGTAAGATGAGCATGGTTGTCATGTCAAATCTCAATAGGCTGTCTCTGCTCATGTTCTTGAGTTAAGAAATTCTGCTTGAGCAGAGTGAAACATAACCTTTAATATTACATTCTGTGATACAAGCTTCAGTGACATGTGCAGCAAGTGAGTCTTATCCCAGGATCTCAATGGGTTTGGTACAAGACAGTCTTTTGTCAGCTGAGAGTCCCTCCCCAAAGGGAAAAGGAACTTTTTTTGTTATTCATTTTATATCTTATCAGAGGATAAAAGATACAAAACACTAATATACCCATCATTTAGCTTGACTTTGGAGCTCAGATAGCATGGAACCATTGTACCCTTTTTATTGCCACTGTCAGTCAAAACTACCCAAAAGTATTATGTCAGGAATTAAAAGAGGAATCTAAAAAAAGAAAAGAAAAGAAACCTGAGATAGGAACTGCAGATGAACTTTTAAACAAAAGTAGTTAATAGACTTTGCGTAACAATTTCTTCTAAACAAAATAAATTATTGCTTTAATGATCAAATTATCTTATTAAATATAGTAATACTAATATTTCTACCACACACCCATTCCAAAACATAGCCTTCAGTGACATGTCAAACTCTGAAATGAATTCCAAGAGGTGGGACAGTTGAAATTAGTTGAAATTAGGAAATATTGGAGTCCATTAACCTCTCTTCAGTCTTCATTAAGGTATTTGAAAACACTGTTGATATGGATGAGTAAAATGTCACCAACTACCAGAATCTACAGAGACAGGAGTCTGATCAAAATGATATACAGTAGCTTCCCCTGCTTTCAATCCACAACATATATATTGTATTACTGTGGTTTGATTTATATTTATAGTTTTTCCTCTTCCAATTTTCACCTACCACAATAACACTGTGATATGACTTGAACTGAGAAATCATTACTGGCTTTCAGAGACTTGAACCAGAGGGTTTTCCCCCCTAACTCTACTCAGAACTTAATCACCAAACCCTAAGTGTTCCCTATATCTCACTAATATCCACTATATATCTATTATATTATATATAGAGCCTAAGGTATAGCACTATGATAGAATAAGCAATGAGGGATCAGCCATTTGTAAGAATGCCCAAAGTTTCTGTTTTTCCTGCAACCAGTTCATCTGGGATGATGTTTTTAGCTCTTCTATTTATGGCTCTGTTCATCCAGAATCTATACAAGTTTAGAATTCTCAGTTCTTCAGCAGATTTGTCAACAAAATGGATTCTAGTGCTCATAATATATATGCAGTGGCATAGTTAATTAAAGGGATTATGTGATGGAGACCAAAACATCATTTAAAAAATCCATTCTTCCAATATTGACTGGATAATTATTATATATGACTTTTTATACTTGACTTTACTAGACTTTGAAAGATCTTGAAAACATGATTTTACCAAAGGGTACAAGGCCCAGGAATGTGGTACAGCAAGCATAGAACTGGACTAAGTGTTATTAGCAGATGTGATTACTTTGGCTAATTTTATGAATTGTTTATGATTATATGTTTTTTGTATTTTTTATTGTTTCAAACTGTTGCATTATTGGTTGTTTTATATTGTTTACACTGTTTATTACACATCAAGAATCTTATATAAAGAGCCTCTTATATATATAAATAAAATTTATATATTATATATTACATATATATAAAATTTGGATGGATGGAGATGATAGTAATCCTAAAATATTGTTTCTGTTAGACTTGTAGTGACAGCCACAACAGGCCCCCTGGTGGTGCAATGGTTAGAATACAGTATTGCAGGTAAACTCTTCCCATAGGCTGAAGTTCAAATCTGACCAGCTCAAGGTTGGATCAGCCTTCCATCTTTCTGGGATCAGTAAAATCTCTGATTATTAGGGACAATATGCTGATATTGTAAACTGTCAGAATGTGCTATGAAGCATTTTGTATAATGTTGGTATATATATCGAAGTGCTATTGCTATTTCATCCTACATACATCATATTTTAGCCATTATCTATTCACTGCAAGATAGAGGCCTCTTCCAACCTATATGATATAAGTTTTATTTTGACAATTGAGCCTGTAATACTTGCTAATATCATCAATCCATCTTGTTTTAGGTCTTTCTCATGGATGCTTTTCATCAAGTGAGATCCATTCTATGACTGCCTTGATATTGGTTCTTCTTGCTATGTGACCAACCCATTTCCATTTCAATGCTTTTAATTTGATATATACTTTTATACTTGTATACTTTTATACTTTCATTTGATATATACTTTTTTTAAATTTGATATGTATACTTTTCTTTATTCTGTAATCCACATGCAGGTCTTTCTACCTTGCCTTGTAATGCTAAGCATGTACTTTTCCATGGCTCTTTGTGACTTATAGCTTTTGTATTGATCATGAGGTTAATGTTCATATTTCACTGGCACATGTCAGAGTAGGTAGCATATACTGATTGAAAACTTTTGTATTCAGAAATAGAATAAGATTTTTTTCTTAAAAATTATCCTTAGCTTACTTAATGTCTATTAACCATATTTAACACACCATTCAATTTCTTGTATTATATCATCTTCATTAAAATCTGTTGGTAAAGGTAAATGTAGTGGTCTATTACATCTAGTTCTTTTCTAGATATTTTTTTTTTCTTTAGTTAATTTATTACCTGGCTCTTTATCAGGTTTGTTTTTAAGCCAAATGGATCTTCTGCTTTGTGCATCTCTTTGTAGCTCTTCTGGATCTTATGACAAGAGAACAGCATTATCTGCAAATCTTAAGCCCATGTCACACTGCACCAACGGATGCAAAGAGGATGTAAAATAGACAAAAAAGCTTGCCATCCGTTGGTTAACGCGATGTACTCACTGCCTCCATTTTGCTTCCCCTCTATCCGTCCAGCATCCGTCTATTGACGTTTAATCCGCTCAAAAAGTTTTGAGCTGCCCAAAACTTTTGCCCGGAAAATGTATCCAATTCGTCCGTTCTGCATCCGCTCTGCATCAGTAACGCATCCGCTATATCCGCTAGGCATCTGTTCCACATCCGCGCAACTCACATCCGCTCGGACACAGGGAGGAAGTGGAACAGACGCAAAACGGATGCAGAATGGATGCAGAACAGATGCAGAATGGATGCAGCACAGAAACAAAGCGTTTAAAATGGAAAAAATGTTCACAGAGGGGACCTATCTCGGATATTAAGGATGTCTAGAGGATGCCTAGACGATGCCAAGAGGATGCCTAGAGAATGCAAAGGGACACCAATACTGCCTATAAAAAGGGGGAGCAACTCACCTGCATCTCACTTTCAGACCAGCAGCCTAGCTGTACAGACCTCTGCAGCTTTCATCTGACTCTTCCTCTTCCACAGCATCCAGTCATGTCCACCGTGGATCGTAACACAGTCCTTTTGGCAGCCACCATCCTTCTGCAACAGTGCGAAGCCATCTACAGGCTCTATGAACTCTACTACGGGAAGAAAAGGAGGCGGCCAGGAAGCGTCTGGCTGCGAAGATGGATCGGGAGAAGAGCAGAGTATGGACTGTACAACAACCTGATGGTGGAGCTCAGGAACGAAGACACTCGGGCATTCCAGAACTTCATGAGGATGCCTCCAGCCATGTTTGACGAAGTTGTGCAGCGGCTGACACCCAGGTTGACCAAGGCAAACACCAACTTCCGGCCCAGCCTGGAACCTGGGCTCAAGGTGGCACTCACTCTGCACCACCTGGCCTCAGGGACCACCTACAGGAGCATGCAGTATGGCTGGAGGGTGCCACACAACACCATCAGCATTGTGGTCAGAGAAGTGGTGCAGGCCATCATCGAAGAAGACCTGCAGGAGCTCCTCCAGCGCCCCTCCACTGATGAACGATGGAAGAAAGTTGCAGAGCAGTGGTATCAGAGGTGGAACTTCCCACACACGGTTGGAGCCATAGATGGGAAGCATGTGGCCTGCAAAGCAATACCCAAGTTGGACTCCACTTATTTCAATTACAAGGGCTTCTTCAGCATCGTCCTCTTTGCCATGGTCGATGCTGACTACAAGTTTATGTACATCGATGCTTCAGGCAGCGGCTCATGTTCAGATGCCCAAGTATACAACGCCAGTGACCTCAAGGAGGGGCTGGAAGGCAACCTCATCATGGGCTTTCCAGATCCAGACCCTCGGCCCAACGACACGCAAGATGTGCCCTACTTCATCGTGGGGGATGATGCCTTCTCCCTCAGAACCTACATCATGAAGCCCTACACTTCCAGATGCCTCACCCGTGAAGAGAGGATCTTCAACTACAGGCTGTCCAGGGCAAGGCGGGTGGTGGAGAACGCCTTTGGCATTCTGGCCAACAGTTTCCAGGTACTTCTCACCACCATGCAGCATCGCCCAGAGACTGTGAGGAGGATCGTGGAAGCTTGCTGCATCCTGCACAATCTCATGTGCACCCGCTACCCGGTCTTGCAGAACAGGCTCGTGGACCTCCAACAAGGCAATGGGGACATGGAGACTGGGGAATGGAGGCAAGGGCGAAATCTGATAGACACTGAGGATGTGCAAGGCCCCAACAGAGCCTCACGTGAAGGGAAGAAGCAGCGCAACCTCCTGAAACAAACAGTGGTGCAACTCCCCAGCTGGAGCAGTGGAGTGGCAAGATAGGATGATAGATGATTAATGAGTGCTTCCTTCAGCCTGTCTCATCACACGGATGAGATTGGGCCATGTATGTTGGGTGGGCCTACAATGAACAGGGCATTTAATAAAGAGTTGTGTTTATGTTCAAATGTGTGGATTATTATTACATTATTATTGATAATAAAGGGCCATAGGTTTGGCACCAGGGAAGGTGCACCATACAGTCCCACTATGCTTGCACTGGAGGCTTATCTATCCCACTGCTATCCTTACCCATCCCACAGCTATTAACCATCCCAGAGGTATCCCTGCCCATCCCACAGCTATTACCCATCCCACAAGTATCCCTGCCCATCCCACAGCTATCTTAACCCATCCCAGAAGCATGCAAAGGCTTAAACCATTTCTAAAAGATTCCACCAAGACTTTATTAAAAAAAAGAAATGAAGCAAGTGTGTGAATCAAAGATAAACTTTATTGAACAAAAAGCTGTAAAACAAAAATGACCCAAGTCAAGTGTCCAAATAAAGTCCACACATAGCCAGCTACCCAGTCTCTGGCACTCTTATTGGTCTCTCAGAGGTGTGCCCAGTCTCAGGGGTGAAGGGTCCAGGTGCTGTGGAGGTGGGTGGTGCTGGAGTGCTGGTCTGTATCGACATTGGGGTGCCTGGCCCCGAGAGGACAACAGGCGACGGTGTGTTGAGGAAGATCTCAGACAGCTGGCTCAGACCTGTGATGCTGAGAGGTCCTTCCTCCATGCCATGGGGTGTCAACCCCAGTACTGATGAGAGATGTACTGAGGCCGGGCTTCGCTGTGGGGTGGAGGAAGGAGTAGTGTAGTGGGGCTGTCTGGTCTGTAGCTGTGTGAGGACTGGCATGGGTGGCATCGCTGTCGTCGGTGGCATCATTGTCGTGGATGGCATCGGTGGCATCAGTGGAACCGGTGGCAACGGTGTCGCCCGATGACTCTGTGCCTGGGATGGGAAGGGCTGCTGCCTGTGCTGCTGGACCTCCTGGTAGCCGTAGCCCTGGTAGGTGAGGGGATGTGGGAAGCCTTGGTATGGGAAGGACATAACCTGGGGTGGAGGAGCAGACCTGGACTGGGTGGGAGCAGGTTCCTCTGGGTCTGGAGAGTTGTGAAGCAGCTCGGTGATCCGGTCCTTCACCACCTGGTACTGGGGTTCCTCCATGTTCTTGAGGGTCTGGTTGACATAGGTGAGGAAGGGCTTGCGGTTGGAGGATGAGGAGTTGGTGCTGACCAGCTGAGAGAGGAGATCTATACTGGTGCGGATGGTGTCCCTGATCTCCAGCAGGACAGTGTGGCTCTGCCCATCCTGCTGTCTGGCTCTCCGTCTTTCTGTGGAGGCGGAGCTGGGTGGTGGTGGATGCGGCTCTGACTGTGGTGACTTGATGTCTCCTCTCTCCCACTGCACCAGGGAGTCCTCCACGCGCTCCACCATGGTGACAACAGCTGTCCGCGGGTTCTCCGCCGTGGCACGCTCCACAGAAACCTGCCTGGAGACGGGGACTGACTCTCGGACAGAAGAGGACTGGGTCTCAGCAGGCTGCCGGAGAGAGAGGGCTCCTGGTACTCCTCGGTGGTGGATCTCACCCTCCAGGAAGCTGCACCTGGCCATGACACAGGTCTCTCTGTCCGTCAGCTTTACTGTGGCCTGGCCAGATTTCTTCAGGTGCAGCTTCCCATACCAGGTGTGCATATGTTTCCACCAGCCGAGAAGCACCTCCGAAGTGTAACCCATACTCTCCGCCCTCTCTCTCCAAGCAGCCTGCTTCCGCTTGGTGTCCCTGTACAGCCGGTGTCCCTTCCGCCACAGATAGTCATTCTCTCTCAGCCACTCCAGCACCTCATCCTCGTGTTCCTCCTCAATGAAATATTGCCTCCCCTCCCATCCCCACATACGCCTCTTCCTCCCTTTGCCAGGACCAGATGGGCCCTCATCAGAGGGGCTCCCAGGTGGTAGGGCTGCTCCTCCACACCACCAGCAGCAGCAGCACCAGCAGGATCATCATTATCATCATCATCATCATCATCATCATCATCATCATCATCATCATCATCATCACCAGCAGGATCATAATCATCATCATCATCATCAGCAGCAGCAGCAGCAGGATCATCATCAGTAGGATCATCATCAGCAGCAGCAGCAGCAGCAGCAGAAGCAGAAGCAGCAGCAGCAGCAGGATCATAATCAGCATTATTATCATCATCATCATCAGCAGCAGCAGGATCATCATCATCATCAGCAGCAGCAGCAGCAGAAGCAGCAGCAGCAGCAGGATCAGCAGGATCAGCAGGATTAGCAGCACCAGCAAGACCAGGAGCACGAGCAGGACGAGCAAGACCAGGAGCACAAGCAGTACGAGCAGTACGAGCAAGTTCAGGAGCACGAGCAGGACGAGCAAGTCCAGGAGCACGAGCAGGATGAGCAGGACCAGCAGCAGCTTCAGCAGAGTACGCAGCAGAAGCACCACTTCCAGGAACAGCTTCAGCAGAAGCCCCAGAAGTAGCAGAGTCAGGGACAGGGGGCGGGAGGGTAGCCCTGTCCCTCTTGCTAGGGATGGTGGCAGGTTGCTGAGACTTTCACTTCTTCCCCATGGTTGTTGGGTTGCTGGCTGACAGGGAGGCTGGCAGGCACCAAGGCTGACAGGAAGCCTGGCAGGAAGCCTGGCACCAAGGCTGGCAGGAAGCCTGACACCAAGGCTGGCAGGAAGCCTGGCACGAAGCCTGGCACGAAGCCTGGCAGGAAGGCAGGAAGGCAGGCAGGCAGCAAGGCTGGCAAGCAGGCAGGCACCAAGGCTGGCAGGCAGACTGGCTGGCAGGGAGGCTGGAAAGCAGGCTGGCAGCAAGGCTGGCAGGCAGGCAGACAGCAAGGCTGGCAGGGAGGCTGGCCAGGAGGCTTGGAGGCTGGCTGGCAGGAAGGCTGGCAGCAAGGCTTGCAGGCAGGCATGCAGGCAGGGCAGGTAAGGACTCGATGTATCCTGCAGCAGGTCTTTCCTCCGAATGCTGGCCACTTGCGAGCTGCTTCCCTTTATATCTGGGGGGCTTGCGCAATGCATCCCCCCCGCATGCGCAATTAACGCCAGGCATCCGTTAGGCTTCTGCTGTGCATCCGCTAGGCTTCCGCTCTGCATCTGCTTCATCCTCTGTGCATCCGCTCTGCATCCACTTCATCCGTTCCGTGTCTGCTTTGCTGAGGCCCCCCGGAAGCCGTGCGGATGTGCCATCTGCTCTCATCCGCTTCCATCCACTAGGCTTCCATTCCGCATCCGTTTTCCATCCGCTCTGCATCCTCCCCACGTCTGTGTTATCCGCTCTGGTTATGCAAATTTTTGCCCCTTTTGAGAGCAGATAACAACGGATGGAACATTTTGCTTATCCGTTGTGTCCATTTTGCATCCGTTGGGCAGTGTGACAGGGCCTTTAAAAGATTTAAATAGGTGCCATTGATTTTTATTGCATCTTTTGCCTAGTCTCGTTTGTAAAATACTTCTTCAAGGCAGGCTGAGAAAAGATAGGTGACATTGTATTGCCTTGTCATACCTCTCATTCTATGCTGATTTCTAATTTAAGATCATTAAGGCAAATTATCACCATTGTTTTTTCATATATTGATTGCAGTAAGTTTATGTAAGCAGTTATCTATGCCTTGTTTGAGCAATGCATTCATTATTGCTTGCTGGAATACTGAGTAAAATGCCTTTTCAACCTGGATCTGATCCATTATGCTTAGTCACTTCTGAATCCTGCTTGCTCCTTTGGCCATGCATCATCTAATGTTTTCAATATTCTTTTGTTATATTTATGACTTTTGCATAGAGCTAACAATCTGAGTATTATTTTATTTCTGTCTTATTTATGAATGAAATCAGGGGGTCTTTAAACCACTTTTGTAGCTTTTGGAAATGTTTCATAAATGTAGGGTTGGGTTTGTTTGTTTTTTCATTCTTCTGCAGCTGTGCCAGACAACATATAACCTACCATTTCAATTCCATGTGGAACAATACTGAGGGAAGAGTTGAGTTGTATAATGGTGACACTAAGCAGCAGGCCAACAAGATTTAGTACCATATGCCTCTTAGAGTTTTTGAGCTGGAAGAGTTGACATTGATTTGAGCTTTATTCACTTTATCAACTTCTTAACCATGATCAGCCTTGAGCCTTAACTGTTCTCTCTCTTGTGCTAATGAAATATTATAGTTCTATTCTGGTCCTGCAAGCATGCCTAGAAATACAGTTCAGCTCTCAACAGTCTGAATATGCATTCTTGGCACAAACCTAACTTAAATTCTACATGATTGGGCTAGACTTAAATCTCTTGCCAGTCAGTGAATGGGCTTCAGGCTAACATTTCCAGGTTCTGTTCCAAAAGCTTAGTGTACAGGGTATAAGTCTATAAGAACATAGATATTTTTTTCTTTGCCAGCCTCATTTTATGATTTGCCAATCACAATGGCAATGTCCCAGCCTGCTTCTATTAACACTGCCAAATAACTAATGTAAATTGTTGCTAGAAAACCATAACTCTGATATAAATGAGTCTGCCAAGGATGGGATGGGTAGTTTACAGAAAGAACAAGTTTGCCAAGCAGTTTGGCAAAGTTTTTTGGCACTTTTAAAAACCAATGAGCTAAGGCAGCAATGATAGTTTGTGGTCAGTTTCCTGTATCCTGCCTATAAGAAACCAGGCTTCACTATATTATTAAAAGATCCTTGCCAACCAGCAGGCATTATCTACCTGGGCACTTTAGGAAACTCAGTAGTCAGAGGCAGCAAAGTACATTGCATCACAAGGGCAGGTTATAATTTTTCTATAATATACCAAGCTTGACATCCAAAAGAGCAAGAAAAGCTTATTTTTAAGCTTTTAAAAACAAATTTCTCTTATCTTTATTTTTAAGCTGGTTAAAAAAATATTGTTGCACTTGATCTGCTTAATAAACATTCATTTTTCTAAATAATTTGGAAATTGCTTCTTACCTGGACTAAACAGAAATTTCCTAACGATGAGCACAATTAGCCAATGGAATGACTTGTCTTCAGAAGTTGTGGTACTCCTCCACTGGAGGCTTTTAAGAAGATAATGGATAACTACTTTTCTGGAATTGTATTGGATATCCTGTTGGAGCAGGAAGTTGGATAAGAATATCTCCAAAGTCCCTTCCAACTCTGTTATTCTGTTATCCTTGCTATCTCTGTTTTAAAATGGATTTAGAATACATAATTGAAAGGGGAAAATTGTAATGAAATCCAGATCATATTCAGCTGCAATTTGCTAGATTTATTATTCTATGAGGCATCTAACCCTCTTGTTATCTTGTAAAAAAGATTTCAAGACTTGGAAAAAGTTCAGAGAAAAGCAGCTAAGATGATCAAAGGCCTAGAGACTAAAACATGTGAAGAACAGCTGCAGAAGTTGGGTTTGGTTAGTCTAAAGAAAAGAAGAATGAGGGGATCACACGATAGGAGTATTTCAGTATTTGAGGGACTGCCACAAGGAAGAGATGGTCAAATTATCCTCCAAAGTACCTGAAGGAAAGAAAAAAAACAATGGTTAAAACTAATCAAAGAGAGAAGCAACCTGGAATTAAGGAGAAACTTCCTAACAGTGAGAATAATTAACTAGTGAAACATCTTGCCTCCAGAAATCACGCTCCATCGTGCTCCATCACTGGATGTTTTTAAGAAGAGTCTTAGACAGTCACTTATTTGAAATAGTATAGGTTCTCTTGCTTGAACAGGGGACTGGTCTAAAAGATCTCCAAGGTCCTTTCCAGCTCATTCATTCTATTGTATTCGACTATAATACTCAAAAAAGTTCATGTGTTCCCATTACAACATATGAAACAACAGGAAAAAAAAACCTCAATCTCTAAGTGACTAAGATAAATGATTGTCCAATCATTTGGAACTGCAGACTCAAATCTGAACCATGGTTGTTTTAAATCTTCAATCTGCAATGGGAATCACAATAGGGCTGATTTGCAAAAGACTTTTGATTAGGTTAGTATCTATAACACCTTTTCAGGCATTCAGCAAGTAACTTGGTGGTTCTCAAAATTAAATTGTGAAGTTGTTTTTAAAACTATTTTTGTTTCAAAACCCATCTCAAGACTGAGATACATAATTAATATAAAAAATAGGTTTTGTGAGGCTTCAAAGTATGAGAATCATTGTTTTTATAAATATCATAGTACATAAAATAGAATAACAATACACATGAAGAGTGGAATAGTCTTGAAAGTAAGAGTTGTGCTGCCTGAAAGAACCAATAGTGCCATGGCATCATATACATTCATCCCTGTGGCAAATGGTCTCATGACACTACTCACATTCCTGTTTCCCCACCTCCTTTTCTACATCCATTTGCAGAAAAAGAAAACAGAGGTTTAATTGGTTGGCTTGGGTGAACATAATATAACCTATACAATAAATTATGTTGTCTATTATACCCAGAGAAGTACTTTTATCATACATTAGGCACTTCTAGCAAATAAAAGGCATTAAATATAATGAAAAAAAAGGAGAAGAAAATTAGAGCAATATTAGTTGTTTGCAATGCATTCTTGTGTGATCAAGATTGATGTTGAAAATGTGCTCCTCTGTTCTGCTATGCCTGAATACTGAGAGGATAATATAAAAGGTTGACAATTAAAATAGCTATTGGAATTAACAACAGAGAAAGAAGTAATGTTTGAAGATTTTGATAACTGGACAATAGAATGATAGATGATCAAAGGCCTAGAGACTAAAACATATGAAGAACAGCTGCAGAAGTTGGGTTTGGTTAGTCTAAAGAAAAGAAGAATTAGAGGATCACACGATAGCAGTATTTCAGTATTTGAGGGACTGCCACAAGGAAGAGGTGGTCAAATTATCCTCCAAAGTACCTGAAGGAAAGGAAAGAAACAATGGTTAAAACTAATCAAAGAGAGAAGCAACCTGGAATTAAGGAGAAACTTAAAGGAGAAAGGACAATAGAATGATTTCAAATAAAAGCAGCAGATCAAAAGCAATTTCTGACTGTTCTTCAGAATGCCATTAATGCACTTTGTTCCATATTGATATATAGGACATTAGATAATCAGAACTGGAACATTTTGTTGCACATAGACTTAAGAACCCATTATTGTTTAGGTGTAGCTTCCAACACATATGTAATATCTTGCCACCCATGAAAAAGGCATACATAAGTGATATAAGCCCAATTGCCTTAAAGTACAAACATGATGATGTACATATGAAGTAACTGATTAAAATTTCAGATTTCTGGACTGTAGCCAGTAATTACAATAATTGATATATCAGAAATAGGCAACTTTGTATCAACCTGATGTATCCTTTGACATTAGCTACCTTGAGTGAGAGTGATGGAACCAAAATTCCAAACACCTGAAAGATATCAGATTGCTTGTATCTGATGTATAGCAGTGCAGATATATTATAACACAATATAACAGTGCCATTATTATGGGAATCTGTCACATCGCCCTTTTGCAACTGAAGTTTGCAACTTTTCTGACACTTGGAAGCATGTTCTACAGGAATTAAGCACAAAATCAGTTTTGAAAGTTATTATTCATTAGAAATTGCCTTCTTAAATTTATTCTTAGTGGTTGATGGGAAATACTCTGTGTATTGATAAAACCATTAACGCCATTGTCATCAAAAAGATTTTGCAATGCTAAAAAAACAACTAAATAACTTTATCAAAAAAAAATAAGACAATGAAACAAAATGTTACATTGGATAGGCAATTTGGGCCACTTCAAATGTTACTAAATTAAAGTTCCAGAATTCTTTGGAAACACGATCAATAGTGAAAAATAGGACTTGTATTCATCAACATTTTCAAATTGTCTATCTATATATACATTGCTCAAAAAAATAAAGAGAACACAAAAATAAGACATCCTAGATCTGAATGAATGAAATATTCTTATCAAATACTTTGTTCATTACATAGTTGAATGTGCTGACAACAAAAGCACACAAAAATTATCAATGGAAATCAAATTGAGAAACCCTTGGAGGTCTGGATTTGGAGTTACACTAAAAATTAAAGTGGAAAAAAACACTACAGGCTGCACTACAACTTTGATGTAATGTCCTTAAAACAAGTCAGAATGAGGCTCAGTAGTGTGTGTGGCCTCCACGTGCCTGTATAAGCTCCCTACAATGCCTGGGCATGCTCCTGATGAGGTGGCGGATGGTCTCCTGAGGAATCTCCTCCCACACCTGGACTAAAGCATCTCCCAACCCCTGGACAGTCTGTGGTACAATGTGGCATTGATGGATGGAGTGAGACATGATGTCCCAGATGTGCTCAATTGGATTTAGGTCTGGGGAATGGGTGGGCCAGTCCATACCATCAATGCCTTCGTCTTGCAGGAACTACTAACACACTCCAGCCACATGAGGTCTACCATTATCGTGCATTAGGAGGAACCCAGGGCCAACCGCACCAGCATATGATCTCACAAAGAGTCTGAAGATCTCATCTTGGTACCTAATGGCAGTCAGGCTACCTCTGGTGAGCACATGGAGGGCTGTGCAACCCCCCAAAGAAATGCCACCCCACACCATTACTGACCCACTGCCAAACCAGTCATGCTGGAGGAAGTTGCAGGCAGCAGAACATTCTCCACAGCATCTCCAGACCCTGTCATGTCTGTCACATGTGCTCAGTGTGATCCTGCTTTCATCTGTGAAGAGCACAGGGCTCCAGTGGTGAATCTGCCAATCTTGATGTTCTCTGGCAAATGCCAAAAGTCCTGCATGTTGTTGGGCTGTTAGCACAACCCCCACCTGTGGACGTCGGGCCCTCATACCAGTCTTATGGAGTTTGTTTCTCCATGGTTTGAGCAGCCACATGCACATTTGTGGCCCACTGGAGGACATTTTGCAGGGCTGTGGCAGTGCTCCTCCTGTCCCTCCTTGTACAAAGGTGGAGATAGCGGTCCTGATGCTGGGTTGTTTCCCTCCTATGTCCTCCTCCACATGTCCCAATGTACTGGCCTGTCTCCTAGTAGCGCCTCCATGCTCTGGACACTATGCTGACAGACACAGCAAACCTTCATGCCACAGCTCACATTGATGTGCCATCCTGGATGAGCTGCACTACCTGAGCCACTTGTGTGGGTTGTAAACTCTGTCTCATGCTACCACTAGAGTGAAAGCACTGCCAGCATTGAAAAGTGACCAAACCATCAGACAGAAAGCATAGGAAATGAGAAGTGGTCTGTGGTCACCACCTACAGAACCACTCCTTTTTTGGAAATGTCTTGCAAACTGCCTATGCTTTCCACCTGTTGTCTATTCCATTTGCACAACAGCATGTGAAATTGATTGTCAATCAGTGTTGCTACCTAAGTGGGCAGTTTTATTTCACAGTAGTGTGATTGACTTGGAGTTACATTGTGTTGTTTAAGTGTTCCCTTTATTTTTTTGAGCAGCGTATATTTTTCCTTCAGGATATTCTGACATTGAAGCAATATAAACTTGTCCTGTTACTGTTAAGTGCAGTAATGGTTAGCTTGTTTGAGAAAATGCTTTAGACTGTTAGTCAGGATCCTACTCAATTTTCCCATTCTTTGACTATCAACAGATAAAAATACCATAGATGCCTCAGTCTTGCTCTCTTTGAGGTCAAATACACATATATCGTCCTGTGAAATCCCAAACAGATTTCAAACAGGTCAGTAGTGGATAAAATGCTAAGGATGTTTGGAATATACCGTATATACTCGCATTTAAGCCGATCTTGCATATAAGGCGACCCTTAAAAAACTGCCCCCAAATGAGGAATTTTGCAAAAACTTGCATATAGAGGGAAAAATACAGAGGGAAAAGTCGGCAAGGCAAAAGTTGCGGCTCATCATCCATCCAGGGAGAAAGGCTGCAAAGGTCCAGGCGAGGGCTGCAAAGGAGGGCTGCAAAGGTCCAGGCGAGGGCTGCAAAGGGCCATGCGAGGGCTGCAAAGGGCCAGCTGAAAGGGAGTGTGAGAGCCAAGACTCTCATCGCGCGAAGTCGCTGCCCGACTTCGCGTGATGAGAGCCAAGACTCTCATCGCGCGAAGCCGCCACGCTAAGTCACTGCTCCAGCGCAAATCGAGGCACGGCCACCTATAAATCAGATTTATGCGCATATAAGCCGACCCCCAAATTTGGAAAAAAAAAAAGCATTCTAAAGTCAGCTTATATGCGAGTATATACGGTAACTGGAATTGTTTCTTCATGAAATTTAATACTAGCCAATCTGATCAATAACTCCATATTAAAATGATGGTGGGAATGCAGTATCTTTAAAATTTCTCTCTCATACAAATTTAATTCATTCCTTATTCAAAAACTATCAATATAATTTTTCAGGGTCTCCGAATATACATTTCTTATACATATTAGAATAACATGCAAATTATTGGGCTCATCTTTGTCATGTTGGATAGAATCCAATATTTAAGGACAAATCTGACATTGAAATATTTTTTCCCTCATGTCTTTATTGACTTCGTATTTCTGTTTTCCTTCATCAGGAAATTCTTGCCTTGGAAACTCTTCCAAGAAGATGTGCCAGGTTTAGAATGAGAAGGGCTCAGGATTCTAAAAAGCCCCAAGTGCTTTTCCACAAATATAACTGAGGATAGGATAGACAAGCCATTTGGCAAGTCCACGTGATTTTCTTTCCCTTGCACATAATGGAGAGAGAACTGCAAAATGAAAGCTTTCATCCAGCTGGAGGGCAGCTAAGATACCATTTGAAGTAATTGACATGTGGCACTATTGGAGCCTAATACTCTATATTCAAATATAGCATAGGAGCATAATGCACACTTCTTCCCACTCCTTTCAATCTAGTAGCAGAAAACTAAGTCTTTTGCTTCCTCTAATAATTTTTTTATTATTACTATTTTTTATACAATAGTAAAATGATACAAATAAAAAAAGAAAGAAAGAAAAAGTGTGAACAAAAAAAAAAGAGGAAGAAAGAAAAAGTGAAAAAAAAGGGAAAAGTATAAAGAAACTGCTTCCGATCTTTATAGCAGTGACAAATAAAATCACATTTCTCTTCCCTCTTTAAAGTTACATTGTAATTCCATCCTTCCTGTTGTACAAATTTCTGAGAAAATTTTCACTTCTGTTCATTGTCAGCTGTCCATTTTAAAAGTTTCATGATAGGGTCAAGATTGTATGAATAAAAATTTAACCAAAGAGCAAGTTTATAGTCCAGAGATAGATTTTCAAGGGGTTCATAAAAAGCATTCAAAGTTCAGTGAGCTTTATTGTATTACATTCTTGTGCTTAAACAAGTTTTAATGTGTCCATAAAATTAAAATTTTCAATACTTAGAATCCAAATTATTAAAATAAGGCTATGGCACACAGTTTTAAGATGCCAAAGAGCTGGTAGTTATTCTTCATGCTTTACACATTAAAAGAGCAGTAAAACAAAATAAGAGGATTGGTTAATAGGATGCTTATCACATGTTCACAACTGGAAGGACAGACGTGAAAATGAGTCATTCCAATTCTTCAGATTATGCGTCTGCTTTCTCTGTGCCCTAATTCTTTCATTTCAGCATAGGAAAAGTTGGCATAACAAAAATTCATTTGAAATATGACTTTATTCCTTACTTAATTTAGCTCTGAAAGGCAAACTGTCAATGAGTAAGATCAAATATAGGAGGACGGGTGAGAGCCTTCCAAATCCACAAAAGAAAACCTGTGTGGTGAATTGGTGACAAACTGGATTATGACCAGAAATGTCCAAATTCAAGACACCAGAGCATGGAAGCTCAGTAGCTGTCTGAAGTACTAGTCACCGTTGTTCTTGATCAAACTGTTGATTTTCCACACCCTAGGACTGTTGTGGAAGAAAAACCCAGAAAAGGGTACATTGTGGGAATCATCATGAGCTCTAGGAAAAAAGACTGAACATAAATCTGAACAATCAAGCAACTGCATTAACTTTTTTTCCCCTCTGCTTTGGTGCCATTTGTCAAATATAGAGTCATCCAATGACAAATTATGAAGGAAACTTGGAAAATTGAGGAAGCTGAGCATTTTATCATCCTCAAAAGAGAGAATTCCGCTAAATGTTTATAGGATTGCTAAGTTATGAAATAATGATAGTTTATTGTAAATCCATTACAAGTAGCTTCCACTAAGAAAAAGAAAGATAATATGTATTGCTAGTGAAGAACAATCTCAATAAAATTCCAGTATTTTAAAGTCAGACAATTCAAATTCAGGTGTAAAAAGTGCCCTTGAATTTTATTTGGATAAAACTGCTTGCTTTCTTTAAAACTGTAATATATATCATATATTTTCAATGGTGAAAGACAAATATATAGTGTATCTCCAATTGCTAAATGGAGCAAAAGGAAAATATTACAATAATCTTATCTAGTTTGAGACTCTTGGAACTTTTAACTGGCTTATATTTCAGTTAAGATCAATGAAGAAATATCAGAATATAAAGAACTAATATTTTTGAATGATGCATCAGTAATAATCTGTATTTTAATTTAGCACAATCACATATTTTCTTCCTCCAGTGAATCCAGAATCCTTAAAACATGGCAGATTTTTCTTGTTAAAAGATGCACTTGGAACTCCATATTGAGGCCACAAATAGGGAGAGTTAGACCAAAGAAATAAATGGTTCTGGAATAAATACTAAATTTGATTTATTTTATATTTAATTAAAATTAAATTAAAGTAGTGTCTTCAGTAAGACTGCTGCTTTTAATAGGTTTCTCTTTTTCTTACAGATAAAATCACAATTTAATCATAAATTTTGGAAGAGTAATGAATACCCCAATTTAGTGATTCAGAGGGCATAGGCAACTCTGCTATACAAAGTTGCTATGCAGTGAGATCTTATCCTCCTTTTCAAGATTAGTCATTAAACATGTTAAGATAGATCTCACTGTTTTGTTTTGTTTTTGCATAGTAGAAAATATTTGAGAAAAGCAGAAAACAAGCTCATTCTTTGGGGGTCCAAACCCTAAACTCCTTCAAAAATATAAATAGAAGTATAGATCTCATTTTCAAAACAAACCCAAAATACCTCAATTTTTATGGCAATAGAATGACAGAGTTGGAAGGGATCTTGAAGTTCTTTTAGTCCAACTCTCTGCTCAACCTTAGGGAGTAAGCTATTGTATAAATGTCGTGAGTGTTTCTCGCTCAGTTTCAGTAAATGAACATTTGTTTGTTTATTATGAAGAATAATAGATAAATTAACAAATACACCTAGCTAGCATTAAAAGACAGTAGATGGGTGTTAAAACAAGTATGTGACAAAATGAATCAGATGGTCCATAAGAGCATCTAATATCAGGTGCAAAAATTCAAGTCCACAAATGAAGGTCCAGTTCAACTGATTTATTGCTAATCATGCCTACATACAGGAACATCGTCAACCATCAATTAGCATCTGCTTGGAGTTAAATAAGGATCAACAGAATTCAAGAGAAGTTGGGCTCAGTTCACTGGTAGATCTTTCTTTTAATTCTCCCAGGTTCTGCCAGTCCTTCTCCTATATCTAATTTCCAATAACTTTATTTTAAAGATGGAATCCATGCTATGTGTTCTGAAATAATACATCACTGCTATATTTTAAATAAAAAACAAAATGTATCTAAGCTACAATTCTGTTCTGAAGATTGCACAGTGAAAAATAAAATCGTAGCTTTCTCTGATATAGATGGAGCCCCAGCTGTACATATTTGCTCCCATTTTATCTTATTTCGGCTCATTGACTCTTTTTCTCTTGTTGCTGATGTGAGCTCTCAGCAGCAATCACCAGATTGTCCATACATCTTCTGTACTGATTCAGTCAGTGAACTATAACCCTGCAACAGGGCTGTAATGTTTCTAGCACCCAGGATACTAGTTGCTTGTCAGTATGACATATAACTTGCAAGATGTGTTTAAGAACAAATAACCTCAAAATTGCTACCATGCCATCTGTCTTAATGGCCAAAAGTACAGAAAGATCTCAAAAATGTAAAAAAATAAAGAACTGGGCTAAAATGGATAGCTTGTAGAATTTACATTGTATTCATGACCTATTTTAATCTACATCCCAATCCACTGGTATGTATCCCTCCCTCTAAGTTGAACATAGAAGGTTATAATCTGCTGCTTCTATGTAGGATTCTTTCCAACAAATGACAAAGTAAGTATAGTATGAGAATCTATGAAACAGGACCAAGAAATGAGTAATACCTAGCCACCTACAGATAGATTATATTATAAACCACATCATAACTAGACATAACTGCTATTGACTTGGAATTGTAGGGCAATCTATCACCAGACTATAGAAAGCTAATATCACTATTTAAGTTATACTCATATAATTAAGCTTTAATTTATTCCAATGTTTAAACATGATCTAACAAAGGCTCTAAAGTAGGAGTGAAGAACTTGATGTTCTCCAGATGTTGCTGAATTACAGTTCTCAGCATTTTTTACTATTAAACATGCTGAGGTTTGATGTACGGAAATATTTGTAAAAATTGGTGCTGTGGAAGAAATTTTTAATCCCTACATTAAATTACAAAGACAGATTGGAAGTCTACCATTTAGCTTGCCCCAGGCATCTTTTTTTAGTAATTACTTATGTAGATGTCTTATTCATTTGTTGTACAATGTATTTAATGTTGTTAATTATTCTCAATTTATTCTCAGCTAGTGAAATACTGAACATATTCATGTCCTGCCTCCCAAGAAATAAAAAAAAGAAACCTACTAGCAAAATTCTACTGAAATGTGGGTATATGTTCATACAAGAAACAGAGTGAATTATGTTGATTCTTACATAATCCTAGAGGATTTATTTTCAATAAATCAACTGATCGACATTGTAGCTTCTATTTCCCAACCACTTTGATTGACTGATCAAGTCTTATTGCCAGGGTACTGACGGGTGTCCTAATTAGTTTATGAGCCTCAAGCCAAGTTTCAAAAGAAATCCAAGTATTTATTAGGAGCAACATGTCAGCACTTTCTCAAGTGCAGTCGGCTCTGCCCCACATAATTTACTGCCCACCTATGATCCTGTTTCTCCCCTCCTCCCAGGGTATGTCATAAATCACATTCTCCAATGGAGCATTTTCACTGGTGGCTTGCTTTAGTAACCTGGGGTACAGTCTGGAGAAAGGTATCAACCAAGCTTCTCTCCCGAACTCCTGCCTATGTTTTATGAGCTGACAACAGTAGTCATTGATAATTCAATGTAGGAAAGGAAGTTAAAATGATAGTTTAAGAAGGTAATGGAAAACAAAAGGCTTTTGATGAATAGTTGGGACCATATTTAGCGATTTGAATCAGCTTTCATCTCTTCTTTTGCTATTTTTGATTGCCACAAACTAAAAATTCCATAAAATTGTTTTGATAAATTTATCTTGCTCTTGAATTATCTGACTTACTTTTTTTTAGTAACTCATCATAGTAACTGGCACTTCAAGGTTAAAACTACAGTTTGAGTCATTCTTTCCTTTAATAGGCTTTCTCTTGTTCTCCTTGGAGAGCTGTACACTACCTTAAGAAGTGCTACAGCACTGTACCATGACTTAACTCGTGTGCCTCTCAGTAGGATATTAAATCCATGAAGTCTATCTCAAATTCTGCAAATAGCTGCTTGAACTGATGACTGCATAGTGATTGGCTTTTAATATAGCTCATATTTTCACTACAGTAAATATCATTCCTGGCATACTTTTTGTTTAAAGACTATAAAAAAAAATTCTTGATGCAAGATAGAGTAGCACATGATCAGTCAGTTCTGTCTTTCTCATGTAGGAAGAGAAAGTTATAATAACAGACAGGGGAGTTAGTGCATTAATAATCAGAACAAACAATTATAGAAGATAGCTAGAATATTAGAAAAGAAGGAGAAATGATGTTTTCAGAGGGTTATGATTTGATGGCAAATCTGAGTAGACGAAGCATGGGCACTAGAATAGTTACAGAAAAAAATGGCTGTAAATTATCATAGCAAGAAGCAGGAATGAAGGAAAGAGCTGAACTAAGGAGTAGAAATTCCTAGAAATTAGAAAGAACTAAGGATATCTGATTTTGGTCAAATATTTAGCATGTAAGCCAAGGAAACTCACCAAGAAAAATAGTAAAATTGGCAAAAAGGCAACAATTTGCAATTCTTGCAAGTTCAGCAAGAATCTTCGGGTGTATTTGGAGGTCACAGATAAAATGTTGGAGTGTACATTGACTTTGAATTGCCTGTTCCTGGATTTAAGAAAGATATTTGCCCTAGGTATGCCCTAGCACACACAATTAACAGCTAATGGGTGAGGATACAAGTTTAACAATCTATCTATCTATCTATCTATCTATCTATCTATCTATCTATCTATCTATCTATCTATC
>BLBF01000019.1:47828870-47840141 GCA_015471245.1 Laticauda colubrina
AACTTGTAGTCAGCATCGACCATGGTGAAGAGGATGATGCTGAAGAAACCCTTGTAGTTCTGATAAGTGGACCCTGACTTGGCTGGAGCTTTGCAGGCCACATGCTTGCCATCTATTGCTCCAACGGTGTGGGGGAAGTTCCACTTCTGATACCACTGCTCTGCAACTTTCTTCCATCCTTCTTCAGTGGAGGGGCACTGGAGGAGCTCCTCCTTGTATTCTTCGATGATGGCCTGCACCACTTCTCTGACAACAAAGCTGATGGTGCTGGGTGGCACCCTCCAGCCGTACTGCATGCTCCTGTAGTTGGTCCCTGAGGCCACGTGGTGCAGAGTGAGTGCCACCTTGAGCCCAGGTTCCAGGCTGGGTGGGAAGTTGGTGTTTGCCTTGGTCAACCTGGGTGTCAGGCGCTGCACAACTTCGTCAAACATGGCTGGAGGCATCCTCATGAAATTCTGGAACGCCCGAGGGTCTTCGCTCCTGAGCTCCACCATCAGCTTGTCGTAAAGTACGTACTGTGCTCTTCTGGCAAACCATCTTCGGAGCCAGACTTTTTTGGGGTGCCTCCTTTTCTTCCCGTAGTACTGTTCACAGAGACTGTAGATGGTTTCGCAGTGTTGCAGAAGGATGTTGGCTGCCGAAAGGATTTTGTCGCAATCCACGGTGGACATGACTGGATGCTGTGGAAGAGGAAGAGGTAGATGAAGGCTGCAGAGGTCTGCACCGCTGGGCTGCTCGTCTGAAAGTGCGATGCAGACGAATTGCTCCCCCTTTTTATAGGCAGTATAGGTTTTCCGCTAGGCATCCTCTAGACATCCTTAATATCCGAGATAGGTCCCCTCTGCAAATGTTTTTTTCCTTTTTAAACGCTTTGTTTCCGTTCTGCATCCACTAGGCATCCGTTCTGCATCTGTTCCACTTCTTCCCTGCGTTCGGGCGGATGCGAGTTGCGCGGATGCACAGCGGCCGCCAAGTAGATATAGCGGATGCGTAACGGATGCGTAATGGATGCCTAGCAGATGCCTAGCGGATGCCTAGCGGATGCAGAACGGACGAACTGGATACATTTTCTGCGCAAAAGTTTTAAGCAGCCTAAAACTTTTCGAGCGGATGAAACGTCCAAAAACGGATGCTGGACGGATAGAGAGGAAGCCAAACGGAGGCAGTGATTACATCGCGTTTTCAAACGGATGGCAAGGTTTTTTGTCCGTTTTACATCCTCTTTGCATCCGTTGGTGCAGTGTGACAAGGGCTTAAAAGAAGATTATTTTCTATTTAAAGACTAGATATAGAGAAATTATTATGAATGCTTCATCACTGGAAATTTTCAAGAAAATATTGGACAACATTTATTCAGAATGAAATGAGGATTCCTGTTGTCCACAAGGGTTAGAATATCTCCAATGTTCCTCTGGCCCAATGATTCTATGATCTAGGAGTGGGGAGGAAGGGAGGAAGGGAAAAAGGAAGGAAGGAAGATTATGTATTGGTTTTCTAGATCTTTACACTCAGAATATTTTGAGAGATTGTGGACATGTGAACATGCATAATTGGAAGAGAAAGAATTTGAAATGAGGTTCTGAAGGCTACATCGAATCACTAACTAAATATTGTTCCATTTAATCCATTGTAATAGGAAGAAGATAGGCAACACACTTTAAAACATAATAAATTTTATAAAGGAGAAAGGTCTGTGAAATATTATTCTAAAATGACACAATTTGGACAAAACAGCAAATTTGACTCCCAGTAGCTTTCATTTTACCAGGTTAATGGAGGTTGTTGATGTGTGGCAACATTGTGAATCTAATCAGATTGATAATTTGTTGTGCACAGGATGCTGTAAACTCTTCCCATGGATTCACCTTGGATGAGCCTTTTTTCCCCTCCTAATTTTTAGTAGACTCCCATTTTGAATCAATATTATTTGCTCAATATGCGTCTTAATTGTCTTCTTAGTCTATGTGCATTGAATGAAATAGCTCTGGAGCAATAACAAGAACTGAAAAATAAATTGATAATGAAAAAGCTATGAACAATAGAAATAACTAATTTGTTTATCTTCTATCAATGAATTTAATTCCTGAACTTAAATTCCTAATACATCATTGACTTTATTTCTCTACTATGAAAAAAAATACTTTTTATCCCAACTTTATGTCAATAGGAAATGGAAATACTTTCTGAAGATAATATACTGCACTGAAAGAAAGGAAAAAGGCAAGCTGTTTTTTTAATGATAATGTTGATTGATTAGATGTTGTATTTCATCACTGGAGGAATTTTATTAAATATATAACAATAATGATGCTGTAGGAAGCAAAATTTCTAAGTAATTTCAAATTAAGGGGAACAATAAATAATGAAAATCAATGTAATCAATAAGGCAAATAATAGATGATAAATGTACTTGGGATTAATGTGGAGTAATGGTTTTGGGAACAGAGTAAAATGAAATTGAATCAGAACATCTATTAAACATGGAAAGATAATTCTGCATGAGACAAATTTCTCTTTCCAAAACAAGTTCTACAATTCAGTTTGATTCACTGACTTCTGTCTCCAACTTGCCATCTGGTATTCTACCTTTCTAATAAGTCAGCCACTTACAGCAGGCAAATGTAAAAAATAAGCATAGAGAAAAGAATAGCCAAAAACATTTTTATTTATTTATTTTGATTTGTCAATCACTTACAAAATAATAGGTATAAGTATAAACATGAGTAAGACTACAGAAAATAGGTATGATTAAATGAGTACAATAGGACAGAGATGGGAGGCACAATGATGCACTTATGCATGCCCCTTACAGACCTCTTAGGAATGGGGTGAAGTCAAAAGTGTATAGTTTGAGGTTAAAGGAGTGGGGGTTTGAGGATGCAACTACAGAGTCAGGTAGTGCATTCCAGGCATTGACCACTCTGTTGCTCAAGTCGTACTTTCTGTAATCAAGTTTGGAGAAGTTAACATTGAGTTTGTATCTGTTGTGTGCTCTTGCATTGTTGCAGTTGAAGCTGAAGTAGTCATTGACTGGTAGGACATTGTAGCAGATAATTTTGTGTACTATGCTTAAGTCCAACCATAGGCAGCATAGTTCAAGATTGTCCAAGCCCAAAGTCTGGTGATATAGGGTATTCTATTGCAAGCAGAGGAGTGTAGTACTCTTCTCGTGAAATATTTCTGGACTTGCTCAATTGTATTTTTTTTCAATCAATTGACTAGATAGTGGTACAAACTCAAAAATGGAGGAAAAGACCATAAATACACACAAAAAAGAAACAATTGTTAAATCCTAAAAAAGGTGGAAGAGTGAAAAATAAAAAACTAAAAAAAGAGAAAAGAAAAATTCTTCAGGTTCTTCAACAACTTAATCCAATTAAGAGGTCTCAGATATAAAAGGATGCATAAGAAAAAAAAGAAGGCCACAAAAATAAAAAAGAAACCAATATGGAAGATAAATGGAAAGAAAAAAATACAAGAGAGGGAGAGAGAAAAAAGAAAAAAGACTACTCCCTTAAAAAGAAAAGGAAGGAAATCATTAATACTAAAGCTTTTCCTTTAAAATAAAAAGCAAATGTGGGAATTTAACTTCAAAAGACAAAAACAAGTTCCAAAAGGCCCAAAAATCCAAATAGCTATTACAAAAAGTAAACTGATAAGGAGGGATAGTGCAGTTTAGAAAAAATAAAAAGAGCACATTGCACTTTGTTTAATTATCCAAGGCTCTTGTTATAACTCTCTTCTCTAGAGACTTGTCACCTTTTCTTTTCCTATAAGCTTCAACACCAGACTCCAGCTGTTGATAAAAACCGAAAAGAGCACCTGTAATAATACTCTCCCGTGCTTTTCCCTCTATCTTATCAAATAGCAATGTCCTTGAAAAGAAGTCTCAGTTCTTTCTCAGCTTTGTCTGGTCAAGAAAAAGAAATAGAATATTTCCAAGCCTCTAGTTGGCAGTGCTACAAAGTTTCTTTTGCTTTCACTTTCCCCCTCCTTTTCCAAACAAAATATAATAAGAATTAATTACAAAGGGAAAAAGATATTTTAAAAAAATAACTAAAAGGGAGTCTCTAGCCTAGAATATTATAAAGTCAAAAAGGAGAACAAGAGTAGATGAAAGAGGAGAAAAAAACAGTCCAGTTTCAAAATATAAAATCATGTGTAGAAAATCCAGCAATGAGGAAAAAAAATAAAAACATTTCTTTGACATTCCTGTTTAAAATCGCCACTTAATCATTTCTGTCAAAATTTTACAGTTTCTTTCTTTTCCTTATTGTGTCCTTTCAAATCTCATCAAACTGGCACACTTTCTCTTTCCATTCTCTTTTGTTTCGGAGCTGTTGCAACTTCAGCAACTTTAATGACTGCCTCTTTGCCGCTGGCAAAAAGAGCTTCTCCTGGATCTACCAGGGACTTTGCGGTATCCCTGGGATCGACAGGATGCGGTCTTTATATTCACCATCTCTTCAGGATGGTTTAGATCCGATTGGACCGTCCAGGAGCAAAGATATTGGCAGCGATCTCAGACCTCCAAGATCGCATGCCATATTGTTGCGATGCCTGTTCAATTGTATTAATATCCGATATATAGTGTGGATTCCAGATAGATGAGTGGGTATTCAAGCTGTATTGGTCTAGCAAAGATTTTGTATGCCCTAGTTAGCAATGCAATATTTCCAGAGGAGAAGCTTCGTAAGATTAGATTTACAACTCTTAATGCCTTTTTGGCAATGCTGTTACAGTGAGTTCTGATGCTTATGTCATTAGATATGAGTACTCCTAGGTCCTTGAAAGAGTGAGGGTCATCAAGGAGGTCATATCCACCTAGTTTGTATTTGGTGTACTGATTTTTTTTTTTTTTTACCAATGTGTAGGACTGAGCATTTGTTGGTTGAGATTTGGAATTTCCAATTGTTTGACCATTCAGACACATAATCAAGGTCACTTTGAAGAGCAGTAGCATTGTTGGTGATGTTGAATAGTTTTACATAATCCACAAAGAGGATGCAGTTGCTTATAAGGTGATCACAAAGGTCATTTACATAGAGTATAAAGAGTGTGGGTCCTTGAACATTGCCTTGGGGGACACTACTGTTAATTGGAGCAGGGTTTGATATAGCGCTCCCTATATTTACTATTTGTTGCCTGTATGACGGGAATGCAGTAATCCACTTATGAAGGGATCCGGAAATGCTATAAGAATTTAGTTTTAACAGTAGTTTGTCTTGTACCACTTAATCAAAGGCTTTGCAGAAGTCTATGTAAATTGCATCTATTGCTTTACCCTGGTCAAGTAGAGTAGTCTATATATTTTTGCAGTGTAGGAGTTGTAGGCTGCAGGACAATTTTTTCCTGAAACCAAATTGTTTTTTGGAGAGTAGGTTGTTTGATTCTAAGTGGAGGGTGATGAATTGGTTAATGATTGATTCCATGACTTTGCAAGTGACACCACACAGTGAGATTGGACTGTAGTTTTCAACCAGGCTGGGGTTATCTTTTTTGAAGATAAGGATAACCTTAGCTAAGGACCATAGGTTCAATAAGGAGCTGGTTCTGAATGATATATCATGTATAATGCTTAGGGATTCTGCTATGGCAGAGGAAAGCTTTTTTTAAGAAGTATGCACACAATAGGGATGGTTTTAGATTATGTAATGCCTTTTCTATGTTATCTTCTGTAAAGTCAATATGTAGTAAATCATTGCAGTTAGTTGTTGTACGACTAGGAAATGTGGGGCATGAACCATTGCTATTAACAAAGACTGACCTGAATAATGTGTTGAAGAGATTGGCCTTAACAGCTTCATCACTGCAGTCTTTCCCATTTGGTCCATTTACAGGTGGGATGGTTCTTGAGTCTTTAACTTTGGTGTTTACAAAATTATAGAAGGTGCGGATATATTTTGTACGTAAATGGTTTTCCTCTTCTTTGCAGTAATAATTTGTGCATTCTGCCTTTATCTGTTGGCATAAGGTGTTGTATCAGTTTTTAAAAGTTTGCTACATAGCTAGTTTTGTTTTTACGCCATAGTGATTTTTTTATTGGAGTTTTCTTATTGTTATGGGTAATTATTTTTTAGGGGTTACTATTGGTACATATAGTTGAATGACTCTTTCAAGTTCAAGTAAGAATGCATTATAATGGTCTTCTGTAGTATTAAAATTGGAGAACAGAATGTGCCAAACAAGAGATGATAGGTCAGCATCTATGAGATCATAGTTGGATTTTTTGAAATTGTATTTTGGAGATCCATCATTATGATCTTCTTTGTGAGGGCATAAATTGAGGCAAAGTCAATCATACTGTGGTCACTGTTTGAAAAAGGATCTTGTATTTGTAGACCATAAATTGAGTTTGAGCTGTTGCAGAAGATGAGGTTGAGGCAGTTGTTGAGTCCAGTGTTACTAATTGATCCAGTCCCAGTGTAGTAGCTGCATTGTACAAGGTTGCATGTATGGGTTCGGATGTACATTCGTTTAGGCCCAATCAATAAGAGATAGATTGAGGTCATCAAGGAAAATAATAGGGTGTGGACAAGAGCCAGCGCGCATCAGCAGTGAAGTTAGTTTGTTTGCATGAACTATGTCATAATCAGGGGTTCTGTAGCATAGTAAGAGGTGGATAGTGGTATTAAGGTTCACAAATGATGATTTGTGGACAGTTCACAAATATATGATCTCTGGAAGAGCAAGCTCTTGTGTAATTTGAATCTTTCTTAGATTGTATTTTTAGATTGCAAACTTTTCTTAGATTGCATTTTTTATAGAAGTTAGCAACTTCACCTCCTCCAAGGATTTTGTGATCTGATCAATAAACGTGATATTCTCTGACTGTGGAAATGGAATCTGGAAAAGATGCATTCAACCACATCTCACAGACAAATATAATATCGAATGCGGCTGTGTTTAGTAAGATGAGGAATTCATGCATTTTGTTTGAGAGGCTTCTTGTGTTGAATAGTTTGCATTTTATCTATGTAATAGTGAGTCTGGAGGAAGTAAGGGGCGTGCATGCCTTTTGTTGGATGTTGGGGTGATGGTTCTTGGGATTTAAGTTGAAGGTCTTGCTTTTGATACATTCTTTGCGGTAGTCAATGTATAGGTTAGTATTTCCTTGTTCTTGAAGTCTTTTGAGTTCAGATCATAGTTCACGGGACTGTACATGTTGCTGTAAAGTTAGGTCAGGGCAAGAATGGAGATTCTTATGGTAGATGTTGCTCTCGGCAAGTAAGTTTATAGTGTAAATGAATTTTTGTTTGTTTAATTCATTTTTGCAAACGATCCTGCAGAAGCTTGGGGCCAATGAGCCATCACTGTTTTTGAAGTCTGGGCCAATGCAGGAAATGTTGAGTATTTCATCGGGGGAGATGCTTGATGCTTGATAGCCACTGATGTTGCAGACATTTGTGATGTCATCATTGTCATTGTTGTCTTCAAGACCAAATAAGATGGCATTGGGATGTTTCCTTTCGTACTCGACAGCTTCTTTGATGAGGATTGGGATATCATTATTTGTTGGATTTGTGTTTTTTTCTGGAATGGGTTGTGGTTGTGGTTGTGGTTGTTGAGTAAAGATGTGGTTTGCAGCTATTGGATGTTCATTTTTTGTGTGTTGTATCTTTTTTTTTTCAAGGTTAGTGAACATTCAGTTAAGAAAATCTGCGCACTGCATCTACCCTCCAATTCTAAGAAGGTTGCCCTAGGATAGGTGTTATTCATTCCAACTGCAGTGGTCCCAGCTAGCAGGACAGTGCTAGATAAATTGGATAGCATCTCCCATCAGTCAAGCAGTGTAAGCTGATAGGGACTAGAAGATAGACTTTTTCTGCAGCTGCTCCTATTCTGTGGAACATCCTCCTTTCAGAGATTAGAATGGCCCTACCCCTTTTACCTTCAGTAAAGTTTTAAAAAGCTATACTCTTGAGCCATGGGACTATTTATGTCAAGGGCAATGCCCCCGACTATATTATTAACAGGCCAGATGTCTTGCTTTGTTTGCACTCAAATTAGGCATTTTAATGTTTTTATTGTTTTAATGATTGCTACTTGATAAAATCATCCACAAAACATTTTTTTGGGGGGATGATTAAAAATCATCTACTAAAACAAGATAGAGTGATGACATCAGCAAGTATTGTGGGCCCAGTTAGTAAAAGAAGGCTTTGGACCATATTAGTTGGAAACATGTGGAAGAGACTTTCATCCTGCAGTGAATAGACATTGGCTAGAATGATGATGATAAATGGTTTTTATTCTTATTGTTTTAAAAAGTTTTTAAGATTTTAATTGTAATACATGTTTTTGAATTGTAAGCTATTCAGCATTGCTTTCTGAGATGAGTGGCTATAAACAAATAAAATAGATATACAGGGAGGGTGGGAGTTCTAGTAAAAAAAAATGTCTGGAAGTAACAGGTCATAGAAATCCGCAGGAAAATAGCCAAAGCCATCTACTCTTCCTTTGAAACTTCCATTACTACAGTTTCTGTGTTGAGCCCTTCACTGTACACATTTACTCCCAAAAACAACATTTATAAGGGATCCTTTCAAACAGAGGTGTGATCTTGCCTCATTGCAATATAGATCTCAATTATGTAACTTACAAACTAGAAAGGAAGCTTTCATTCTTTTTTCAGGAACGCAGAGTGATTTAAAAAGAAGAACTTAAAATTCTGGAAGTGACTAAGTTTGGACTGAATAAGAATTTTGATTGGTCCATTTCTTCATCAGCATATACCAACTAATGATAAATTTCCTTTAAAGCAAGATTGAGATCATCAACCATAGAAAACATTTAAAATAGATTCATTCATTCAAGAAAGATATTTGCTTGGTTTCTTCAAAGAGAGATAAATAAATATTATATAGATAATTGTAATCAGGACCTTGTCAGCATTACAGATTTTATATATAGTACTGTTCTATTTTTTCCAATTTAAAAATGAAAAACAAAGTCTGAAAAATTTATGTTCTCTTTTGTTCTCTACTTTCCTTACAGTTGATCATTTTGCGTGTACATTTTCTTTTAAAGGAGACATTTTTCAAGTTTGCCCTTAATAACTGTTTTTCTTCAATACTATAAAGTACATTTTCCGAAGCAATTATGTGGAATGCATCTTCCCCAAATATGCATCATTATGAACACATATTTAGCAGAATGTAATAGATATTAATAGACTCAGTTCATTGTTTCCCATCTGTGTCAGATGGAGCCTGTTTTGCAATATGTGGCAGATTCATTCTGCATTTATAGTTTGGATACCTATGTATTTTTAATTGTATTTGTGGTACTGCCGAATTGTAAGTGACTTCCATCTTTTGCTGATGATTGCCTCATTTTTAATCAATAAATGTGTCTCTTCATGCCAGGAATATTTAGTACATTTTGGTCTATATAAAATATGTACACACACAGAGAAACACAAACACACACACAAGTATGTATGGTTTCTCAGCTTACCCCAACAGTAATTCTAAATTGGTGTTGAATTGTTAACAGCTAATTTTAATTATTTCATATGGTATTGGTTCTTGTAGATCTTATTTCTTACCCTCTCAACCCACATTATTTTTTATTAGAAACCGAATACATTCCACTGTCATGGATGATGGCCCAGTAAAATCTTCCTCAACTTGGTTGCCTTCCAGATGTATATATTCAAAATCTCCAGCTTCCCAGTCATCAGGATATTTGCAGGAATTGTGGGAGCAATAAAAGTTAGGTATCTCAAGGTTTTGGCCTGTAAGGCTTGTTCAAAATTACTTTTGCCTATTCTAAAATTGTATATGCTTTCATAATGCCTTTATTCATCATATAATTTGCTTGTTGTGACATTACAATTATTTACTTATCAATCAAATTTACACAGTTATTTATAACTATTAAAGAAGAACTTTGTTACAGCCAGTGATAACTGATGAATAGTTCCATTTTCTATGTGTTGTAGTGTGGCAGGGAGTTTAGATTAGTTTAAGCTAATCATGTCACACTGAACCAACGGATGCAAAGAGGATGTAAAACGGACAAAAAACCTTGCCATCCATTGGTTAACACGATGTATCCGTTCTGTACTCACTGCCTCCATTTTGCTTCCTCTCTATCCGTCCAGCATCCGTTTATGGACATTTCATCCGCTCCAAAAGTTTTGGGCTGCCTAAAACTTTTGCGCGGAAAATGTATCCAGTTCGTCCGTTCTGCATCTGCCACGCATCCGCTATGCATCCGTTACACATCCGTTACGCATCCGCTATATCCGCTAGGCATCCACTATACATCCGTGCAACTCCATCCACTCCAGCGATAAACGGACGTGGGGAGGAGGCAGAACGGACACAGAACGGATGCAGAACGGATGCCTACCGGATGCAGCATGGAAACAAAGCGTTTAAAATGGTAAAAAGGTTCGCAGAGGGGACCTATCTCGGATATTAAGGATGTCTACAGGATGCCTAGAGGATGCCTAGAGGATGCCTAGCGGAAAACCTATACTGCCTATAAAAAGGGGGAGCAATTCGCCTGCATCGCACTTTCAGAACAGCAGCCCAGCGGTGCAGACCTCTGCAGCCTTCGTCTGTCTCTTCCTCTTCCACAGCATCCAGTCATGTCCACCGTGGATTGTAACAAAGTCCTTTCGGCAGCCACCATCATTCTGCAATAGTTCAAAGCCATCTGCAGACTCTGTGAACACTACTGCGAGAAGAAAAGGAGCCACCCAAAAAGAGTCTGGGTCCGAAGATGGTTCGCCAGTAGAGCGGAGGACGGACTGTACAACAAGCTGATAGTGGAGCTCAGAAGCGAAGACACTCGGGCATTCCAGAACTTCATGAGGATGCCTCCAGCCATGTTTGACGAAGTTGTGCAGCGGGTGACACCCAGGTTGACCAAGGCAAACACCAGCTTCCGGCCCAGCCTGGAACTTGGGCTCAAGGTGGCACTCACTCTGCGCCACCTGGCCTCAGGAACCTCCTACAGGAGCATGCAGAATGGCTGGAGGGTGCCATTCAACACCATCAGCATTGTGGTCAGAGAAGTGGTGCAGGCCATCATCGAAGAATACAAGGAGGATCTCCTCCAGTACCCCTCCACTGAAGAAGGCTGGAAGAAAGTTGCAGAGCAGTGGTATCAGAAGTGGAACTTACCCCACACCGTTGGAGCCATAGATGGGAAGCACGTGGCCTGCAAATCTCCAGCCAAGTCGGGGTCCACTTATTTCAACTCCAAGGGCTTCTTCAGCATCATCCTCTTCACCATGGTCGATGCTGACTACAAGTT
>BLBF01000019.1:47840541-47902028 GCA_015471245.1 Laticauda colubrina
CTTCAGATGCCCAGGTATACAAAGACAGTCACCTCAAGGAGGGGCTGGAAAGCAAGCTCATGGTGGGCTTCCCAGATCCAGACCCGCTGCCCAATGACATGCAAGATGTGCCCTACTTCATCGTGGGGGATGACGCCTTCTCCCTCACAACCTACCTCATGAAGCCCTACACCTCCAGTTGCCTCACCCGTGAAGAGAGGATCTTCAACTACAGGCTGTCCAGGACAAGATGGGTGGTGGAGAATGTCTTTGGCATCCTGGGCAACAGATTCCAGGCACTTCTCACCAACATGCAGCATCGCCCAGAGACCATGAGGAGGATCGTGGAAGCTTGCTACATCCTGCACAATCTCATACGCACCCGCTACCCAGTCTTGCAGAACAGGCTCGTGGACCTCCAGCAAGGCAATGGGGACATGGAGCCTAGGGAATGGAGGCAAGGGCAAAACCTGATCGACACTGAGGATGTGCAAGGGCCCAAGAGAGCCTCATGTGAGGCGAAGAAGCAGCGCAACCTCCTGAAACAGTGGTGCAACTCCCCAGCTGGAGCAGTGTAGTGGCAAGACAGGATGGTAGATGCTTAATGGATGCTTCCTTCAGCCTGCCTCATCACACAGATGAGATTGGGCCATGTATGTTTGGTTGGCCTACAATAAACAGGGCGTTTAATAAAGAGTTCTGTTTATTTTGGCATGTGTGGATAATTATCACATTATTATTGATAATAAAGGGCCGTAGGTGTGGCACCTGGGAGGGTGGACCATCCAGTCCCACTATGCTTGCACTGGAGGTTTATCTATCCCACTGCTATCCTAACCCATCCCACAGCTATTACCCATCCCACAAGTATCCTTACCCATCCCACAAGCATGCAAAGGCTTAAACCTTTTCTAAAAGTTTCCAGCAAGACTTTATTGAAAAAAAGAAATGAAGCAAGTGTATGAATCAAAAATATACTTTATTAACAAGAAGCTATAAAACAAAAAAGAGTCTCTGGCACTCCTCTTGGTCGCTCAGTCTCAGGGGTGAAGGGTGCAGGTGCTGTGGAGGTGGCTGGTGCTGGAATGCTTGTCATCAGCTCCTCCAGAAGCAGAAGCAGCAGAAGTGCCAGCCCCAGAAGAGCGAGCCCGTGCTGCAGAAGCCCCAGCAGAACCAGAGTGAGGGCCAGGGGGCGGGATGGTAGCCCTGTCCCTCTTGCTAGGGCTGGCAGCAGATGGCTGAGGCTTTCTGTGCTTCCGCATGGTTGTGGGGTTGCTGGCTGGCAGGGAGGCTGGCAGGAACCAAGGCTGGCAGGGAGGCTGGCAGGGAGGCTGCAGGGAGGCTGGCAGGCAGGCTGGCAGGCAGGCAGGCACCAAGGCTGGCAGGCAGACATGAACCAAGGCTGGCAAGAAGGCAGGCTGGCAGGGAGGCTGGCACCAAGGCTGGCAGGAAGGCTGGCAGGCAGACATGAACCAAGGCTGGCAGGAAGGCAGGCAGCAAGGTTGGCAGGCAGACCGGTTGGCAGCAAGGCTTGCAGGCAGGCTGGCAGCAAGGCTGGCAGGGAGGCTGGCAGCAAGGCTTGCAGGGAGACTGGCAGCAAGGCTGGTAGCAAGGCTGGCAGCAAGGCTGGCCCGCAGACATGCAGGCAGGGCAGGCAAGGCAGTTGATGTGTCTGGCAGCAGGTCTTTCCTCTGAATGGCGACCTGCTTCCGAGCTGCTTCCATTATATCCACGCGGCTGACGCAATGCATCCTCCCCACATGCGCAATTAACACCAGGCATCCATTAGGCTTCCGCTGTGCATCCGCTAGGCTTCCGCTGTGCATCCGCTTCATCTGTTCGGCATCCGCTATGCTTCCGCTCTTTCTGTTCCGTGTCCGCTTTGCTGAGACCCCCCGGAAGCCCTGCGAATGTGCCACCCACTCCCATCCGCTTTCATCCGCTGGGCTTCCGTACCGCATCCGCTTTGCATCCGCCCTGCATCCTCCCCACGTCCGTGTTATCCGCTCTGCTTATGCAAATTTTTGCCCCTTTTGAGAGTGGATAACAATGGATGGAACATTTTGCTTGTCCGCTGTGTCCTTTTTGCATCCGTTGGCCAGTGTGACATGGGCTTTAGATTAATTTTTAATCTAAATTTTGAAATCTAAATTTTAGATTTTTTGAGCCAAGATGGTGCCGACGATGGCTGACTCAGTGAAATGCTCTCTAATGGTTTCTTTATTCCTTATTATTACCTGCAATTCACTACAGATTTCATACTCAGAAGAACATCTGTTAAGAATTAAGCAATGTTTTCTTGAAAAGTAGCTTTCTGATTCCTCATCCCCATCTGTGTTTGCAAGCCCAGAGGAGATTCTAACCAATTCCCAGTGCTATGGATTACAACAAAGAAAGCAAAGAAGCAACCACACTGGAAGACGAGATGAGCTAAATGAGCAGGAATTTTAAACAGACTAAGGAATAAGGGGAAAAAAAACTCCTCTCCCTTCAATCTTTCTGACTAATTTACACTCACTGGCTAACAAGATGGATGAAATTCATCTCTTAAATAGATGGAATTCTGATTTTTATAATTCAATTGTTCTTTGTTTTACTGAAACCTGATTTAATCCACAAATTTATTGGGACAACACCATATACATCCCAGGATTTCAGACATTTAGATCAGACAGAATTGAAGAGACATCAGGTAAAACAAAGGGTGGAGGATTATGTTTATATATCAACAACAGCTGGTCTCAGGATATATCTAAAATATATAAGTTTTGTGATGAAAACTTAGAGTCTTTACACATCAACTGCAAGCCATTTTACTCTCCACGTGAGTTCTCCTCATTTCTCCTAATAGCTGTGTGTGTTCCTCCACAAGCCTGTGTAAACAAGGCATTATAAACTTTTGCTGATCAAATTATGGAGGCTGAACCAAATACCCAGGTTCCCTTCCCATCATTTTAGGAGATTTCAATCAAGCAAATTTAAGGAAAGAGCTTAAATTTCTAGCATGTAAATTGTCCTACCAGAGCTAAAAATACTTTAGACTACTGCTACACAACAGTAAAAGATGCTTATAGGTCTTTACCACAAGCAGCTGTGGGACACTCTGACCACTGCATGATTCACCTTGTACCTGCCTACAGACAAAGACTTAAAACCATTAAACCAACAATTAAATCAGTGAAGACTTGGTCGGATGAGGCAAAGCTGAAACTCCATGCCTGCCTTGATTGCACTGATTGGAATATTTTTGAAGATGCCTCTGCAGACTTAGATGAGCTTACGGATACTGTAACATCATATGTCAGCAACAAGGAACCTGCAAATATATAGTAACAATAAACCTTGGTTCACAGCTAAACTTAAGCAACTTAACTAAACTTAAGTTGTTCCAAAGAGGAAGCCTACAGAAAAGGTGACAGAATATTATACAACCAGGCCGGAAACATATTAACAAGAGAGATCAGTGCAGCAAAAGGAAGCTACTCTGAAAAATTAAAGAATCAGTTCTCCACAAATGAACCAGTAAACATGTGGAAAACTCTTAAAAACATCACTGGCTTCAGCAAACCTCCTTCCCAGGCAGAAGGAAATCAACAACTAGCAGATGACCTGAATGTGTTTTACTGCAGGTTTGAAAATAAACTACAGCCACCTATTTCCACAACCCACGTCTCAAACACACCAACAATAGCCAAGCCTCCTACAACTGGCCCCAATCCATTGCGGTTACAACCTCTGGTGATCACAGAAAAAGAAGTGCAAGATCTATTACACAGAAAAAAGCCAGGAAAAGCACCAGGGCCAGACAAGATAACTCCTTCTTACTTAAAAGTCTGTGCTTACCAATTGGCCCCCATCTTCACTCAAGTCTTCAATAGATCACTAGAAATGTGCTATGTTCCTTCCTGCTTCAAATGTTCTACCATCATCACAGTGGCAAAAAAGCCCTCCATCAAGGAACTGAATGACTACTGACCAGTTGCTCTAACATCTGTAGTTATGAAAATCACTGAAAGGCTTGTGCTGTCCCACCTGAAAACCATTACGGATCCGCTGTTAGATCCTATTCAGTTTGCATACTGAGCAAATAGATTGACAGATGATGCTGTTAACATGGCTTTGCATTACATCCTACAACACCTTGAATCTCCAAATACCTACACAAAGCTCCTCTCTGTAGACTTCAGTTCAGCATTCAATACCATCATTCTAGACACTCTTCTAAATAAATTAAACCAAGTAGCGGTATCTGAACATACCTGTAAATGGACCATAAGCTTCCAAACAGACTGGAAGCAGCAGGTGACGCTAGGCAGAATCACATCTGACACCTATACAATCAGCACAGCCCCCTTCTCCAAGGCTGTGTTTATCTCCACTTCTCTTCTCCCTATATACCAATGACTGCATCTCAAACAATCCACCTGTTAAAATACTGAAGTTTGCTGATGACACAAGAGTGATTGGTCTCATTCGAGACAACAATGAATCTGCATACAGACAGGAGGTTATCCAACTTGCCTCATGGTGTAACCGGAACAATCTGGAACTGAACACACTCAAAACTGTAGAAATGGTGGAAGACTTTAGAAGAAACACTACCATACTACCACCTCTTACAATACTAGACAACACAGTATCAACAGTAGAGACCTTCAAATTTCTAGGTTCTACTATATCACATGACTTAAAATAGACACCTAACATCAAAAATTTCATCGAGAAAGCACAAAAAGAATGCTCTTTCTGCGCCAACTCAGAACGCTCAAACTGCCCAAGGAGCTGCTGATCCAGTTCTACAGTGGAATTATTGAATCTATCATCTGAACCTCTATAACTGTTTGGTTTGATTCTGCAACCCAACAGGACAGATATAGACTTCAGAGGATAATTAGGACTGCAGAAAAAACAATTACCACCAACCTGCCTTCAATCGAAGACCTGTATACTGCACAAGTCAAAAAGAGGGCTGTGAAAATATTTACAGACCCCTCACATTCCAGACATAAACTATTTCAACTTCTTCCCTCAAAACGACATTATAGAGCATTGCACACCAGAACAACTAGACCCAAGCACAGTTTTTTCCTGAAAGCTATCACTCTGCTAAACAAATAATTCCCTCAACACTGTTCAACTGTTTACAAAGTGTGCACTACTATTTCTGTTAATCTTCTCATCATTCCTTACCACCTATCCCCTCCCACTTGTGATTGTAGGACTGTAACTTTGTCACTTGTATCCTTACAATTTATATTGACTGTTTTCTAGTATGATTTGATCGTTGATTGTACCCTATGATTATCATTAAGTGTTGCATGTTATGATTCTTGATTCTTAACGAATGTATCTTTTCTTTTTTGTATACTGAGAGTGTTTACACCAGGAAAAATTCTTTGTGTAGACAATCACACTTGGCCAATAAAGTATTCTATTCTATTCTTAAGGTTTTGAAAAATTATATTCTTTAAATATCATATTCTGAACCCACCATCCTACTTTCGCTCTTTCTAGATGGTTATTTTCTCTTTTTCTAAAATCATCTTCTTATATTTCTGAATAAAACTACATTTTCTAGGGGGATGATAGATCTCTGTACATCTTTTCTCATTTTGAAAAGCTTGGACATAAGTACATAATACTCTTGAGCTTTCTTTTTCTTGAAGTGATAAAAAAAGGAAATTATATAGAAACCAACTCCTTGTCTGATGCAGCAATCTCATGTCTGTTCCCCAGAGTACCCACTGAAAAATTATTGCCATTTCAGCAGCTTAGTAATTTCGGAATTACCTTTTCTTCTAGCCTCAAAATGCTGAGTCTGCTAACAGTTCACTTATCTAGCCATTAATCTTTTGTCTCCTGAAAGATGTACATGAAAAGATTATAGTGGCCAACATAAAGGTAGGATTAACAACACACACACACACACATGCTTCTATTGTTAAATATATTTACATATATGGAAATTTGTATGAGCTTCAACAAAACTGATAAATAAATATATTAACCTTAAAGCCATGTTTTAAAAGATGATCAAATTAATAAAAAAGAAATAGAAAATATTTTGATCTATCCAAGATGTATACAATCTAAAAATGAGAATCTAGAGAATTCCCATTCAAAAATATCTCATGGATAGGTACAAAATTTTTCAGGGAATAATGTTTAGATGATTTGATACCATTTTCTACACCTTTCTTATAACATGATTGAAAAAATTTTGGGGAACTCCAAAGAGTTTTCATTATTTATTATTTTAGAATAAACATTCTGAAAATGTTTTGCAATAATTATTTTAAAAACATAAAATTGATAAAAACCTGATGAGGCAACAAGGTAGAAATATGTGCTGATATAACAAGCATTAATAGGCAAAGTAAGGTGTTAGGAAGAATATGTCCATAACATTTCTTGTACAGTCCATTCCTCCATGATCATTATGACTAATCTAAAGAGTAGTTTCCACAGCTACAGGTTAGTATTGTCTGAAGAAAAGCCAGCGTCCTTGTTAATGAGAACAGGCAGTATGAAAGTCCCTATTGGGACATACTATTTTTTCAGAATATATCCCACTGGAAGTGATAAGATTTTCTGACCAACACAGATAGTGTTGCTTATCTAATGATCCAGTCAGATATGGGAGTTAATTTGTTAAGTTAATAGTTCAAATCTATATGGAAGCCATGGTGATATTCAGCCATTCATTATCCAATAGCCCAGATTGTTTGACATGGTGTAACATGGAGTATTGATATGGAGCTGTATACATGTTACTCCATGATACTTTTTAAGGATCATGTGGGAAAGGCAGAATATACATCAAGCAAATAATTAAAAGTAGATGTAAACAGTTGACTTTAATAGAATGCCATTAAAGCAGCAACAAAATCAATCACTGAAAACCTCTGAAGGAAACTACAGAAAACAAAAGCACTTTTTTACTAATGGAGAAAACATAAAGTCTGATAACAGAAGCATTGTGGAGAACAAATAAGAGTGATATAATCTTTATTCAATTCTAGAAAAAGAATTATATAGTTCAAAGGAAAAGAGAACATAGTGGAAAATCAGATCACTGAGGAAACAAGTAAAATAATTTTGGCAGTGATTATATTTGAGAGAAGGCAAGTTAATTTATAAAGTGTTTACTCACATACAATTAGGTGGTCATTTTTGGCTCTTCTATGTGCAATTTGTAGGATATAAGTGGCAGAGATGTGATAGATATGCTAATTGAATATGACAACAGAAAAGGGATTTAGTGTGTGGTTGCGAGTAATTTTAAAAGATGCCATCATTTATTTTAGGTTGTTTGCAAAATTCTAAAATCAATTATTATGCAAATCATATACTAGTATTGAAGTTGACCAAGTATTCTATGAGTTACAGAGATGAATTTATTTTTTAATGATGAATATGTTTTCCTTAACAAATAGCAATGAACTTTTTCATTGTGTACTAATTCTTTAAAAAGAAATGAGAGAGAGAGAGAGAGAAAGAGAGAGAGAGAGAGAGAGACAGACAGACAGACAGACAGAGAACACATGTGACTTCTAAAAGGGAGACAAAATTTAAATTAAACAAAATTACAATTGGATTTGGGAGGTCAAATCAGTGAGTTAGGTTGAATTGAATGAGAATGAGTATCCCAGTATCACACATGGCTTTCTGGCTGAGCATGGGTATGAACTGTGTCTCTCTTTGATCTAGTCCATCACCTTAAACCACACTGATATTATGCTGCAATTTTTTCCTGTGTTCCTATTTTTATTAATTTTTTCTTCAATCTAAAGACTTTGATTATCAGGCTTTATAAAACAGGAGAATTGCTATATCCAAAAGCTAATTAGGTTCAGATCCACATTTTATTCTCAGAGATGTGGATCAGGTCAGTTTTCATCAAAAAGCGCAAAGGTCATAGTCCTTAAGCATCATCATAGTGAAGATACTTCATATATCCAAGTCTTTTAAATGCCATCTATAATTATTCTGTTCAAAATGAATTTTCTAGTTTAAAATGTCACAAAATAGATATTGACTCTGGAATGAAAAAGCATAGGTATAAGCCTTCATTCTTTTTTCTTACTTTAATATATTGCAGAATTATATGCATTAACCTGTGAATTAAAAAATAAATCAAGTGTTTAATACAAAATCAGTTTTAAATGATTCTGGTTTTGAATAATAAAATAAAAACATAGTAGGCACCAACTGTTTTATATTTTTTGGGAAACACAGAACCAGATATATTAATCTACATATTAGAAAAGCAGAATCCATACAGATTAATTAGAATAATAAAATGAATTCTGCATTCTATTTATAAACTCAAAACTATTGTTTTTATAATAAATGATCCTGAACTCTTCATTTGAAATGATGAAGTGAAGAAAAGATTAAAGCACAGATTTGGTGTTAATATAAAAAAATTATTTTTTTAACGATCGCTTTTCTCAGGAAAGACTAGAGGGTCCTTCTCAAATAAGGATGGAATTACAGGATCCCCTTTCACTACTTTGTTCCTGAATATACAAACTTAATTGTTTGGGACAATTTAACGTCTGTGCAAAGATCTCCATCAGTAACAGGTTTTCCAGTAATCATATTAGGGAAGTTGTAATATATTGGAATTAATGTAGGCATTATTTACATTAATAATGTTAATTGGTATTATACGAATTTTGGAACACTCTAAGGACACAGTAGATGAATTCATTCATATCCCAATTCAGGGCTTCCCAATTTTTTGGGAATGATTGATACTTCATATCTTAACCCAGGAAATCAATCAGAACTCATGTAACCCAGAGTTATTAAAAAAAAAAAAATTTAAAATACAACATAATATGCTAAATATATTTAAGGTAGCTACTAAAGCCCATGTCACACTGCACCAATGGATGCAAAGAGGATGTAAAACGGACAAAAAAGCTTGCCATCCATTGGTTAACATGATGTATCCGTTCTGTACTCACTGCCTCCGTTTTGCTTCCTCTCTATCCGTCCAGCATCCGTTTATGGACTTTTCATCCGCTCAGAAAGTTTTGAGCTGCTCAAAACTTTTGTGCAGAAAATATATCCCATTCCTCCATTCTGCATCTGTTATGCATCCGCTACACATCCGTTCTGCATCCGTTACGAATCTGCTATATCCACTAGGCATACGTTCCACATCCGCGCAACCCGCATCCGCTCGGATGCAGGGAGGAAGCGGAACGGACGCAGAACGGATGCAGAACGGATGCCAAGTGGATGCAGCACGGAAACAAAGCATTTAAAATGGAAAAAACGTTTGCAGAGGGGACCTATCTCGGATATTAAGGATGTCTAGAAGAAGCCTAGAGGATGCCTAGAGGATGCAAAGGGACACCTATACTGCCTATAAAAAGGGGGAGCAACTCACCTGCATCTCACTTTCAGACCAGCAACCCAGCTGTGAAGACCTCTGCAGCCTTCATCTGACTCTTGCTCTTCCACAGCATCCAGTCATGTCAACCGTGGATCGTAACACAGAACTTTTGGCAGCCACCATCCTTCTGCAACAGCGCGAAGCCAACTGCAGGATCTGTGAACTCTACTATGGGAAGAAAAGAAGGTGGCCAAGAAGCGTCTGGGTCCGAAGATGGATTGGGAGAAGAACAGAATATGGACTGTACAACAAGCTGATGGTGGAGCTCAGGAACGAAGACACTCGTGCATTCCAGAACTTCATTAGGATGCCTCCAGCCATGTTTGACGAAGTTGTGCAGCGGCTGACACTCAAGTTGACCAAGGCAAACACCAACTTCTGGCCCAGCCTGGAAACTGGGCTCAAGGTGGCACTCACTCTGCGCTACCTAGCCTCAGGGACCACCTACAGGAGCATGCAGTGCAGCTGGAGGGTGCCACACAACACCATCAGCATTGTGTTCAGAGAAGTGGTGCAGGCCATCATCAAAGAATACCTGGAGAAGCTCCTCCAGTGCCCCTCCACTGAAGAAGGCTGGAAGAAAGTTGCAGAGCAGTGGTATCAGAAGTGGAACTTCTCACACACCGTTGGAGCCATAGATGAGAAGCACGTGGCCTGCAAAGCGCCAGCCAAGTCGGGGTCCACTTATTGCAACTACAAGGGCTTCTTCAGCATTGTCCTCTTCGCCATGGTCGATGCTGACTACAAGTTCATGTACATCGATGCTTCAGGCAACGGCTCATGTTCAGATACCCAGGTATACAACGCCAGTGACCTCAAGGAGGGGCTGGAACGCAACCTCATCGTGGGCTTCCCAGATCCAGACCCCCTGCCCAACGACACGCAAGATGTGCCCTACTTCATCGTGGGGGATGACGCCTTCTCCCTAACAACCTACCTCATGAAGCCCTACACCTTCAGATGCCTCATCCGTGAAGAGAGGATCTTCAACTACAGGCTGTCCAGGACAAGGCAGGTGGTGGAGAACGCCTTTGGCATCCTGGCCAACAGGTTCCAGGTACTTCTCACTACCATGCAGCATTGCCCAGAGACCGTGAGGAGGATTGTGGAAGCTTGCTGCATCCTGCATAATCTCATGCACACCCGCTACCCAGTCTTGCAGAACAGGCTCATGGACCTCCAGCAAGGCAATGGGGACATGGAGCCTGGGGAATGGAGGCAAGGGAGAAACCTGATAGACACTGAGGATGTGCAAGGTCCCAACAGAGCCTCACATGAAGGGAAGAAGCAGCGGAACCTGCTGAAACACTGGTGCAACTCCCCAGCTGGAGCGGTGTAGTGGCAAGACAGGATGATAGATGATTAATTGATGCTTCTTTCAGCCTGTCTCATCACACTGATGAGATTGGGCCATGTATGTTGGGTGGGCCTACAATGATCAGGGCATTTAATAAAGAGTTGTGTTTGTGTTGACATGTGTGGATGATTATTACATTGTTATTGATAATAAAGGGTCATAGGTGTGGCACCTGGGAGGGTGGACTATACAGTCCCACAATGCTTGCACTGGAGGTTTATCTATCCCCACAGCTATTACACATCCCAAAGGTATCCCTGCTCATTCCACAGGTATCCCTGCCCATCCCACAGCTATCTTCAACCATCCCACAAGCATGCAAAGGCTTAAACCATTTCTAAATGTTTCCAGCAAGACTTTATTAAAAAAAAGAAATGAAGCAAGTGTGTGAATCAAAGATAGACTTTATTGAACAACAAGCTGTAAAAGAAAAATGACCCAAGTCAAGTGTCCAAATAAAGTCCACAGGTAGCCAGCCAGACAGTCTCTGGCACTCCTCTTGGTCACTTGGAAGTGTGCCCAGTCTCAGGGGTGAAGGGTCCAGGTGCTGCAGAGGTGGGTGCTGCTGCAGTGCTGGTCTGAAACCCCACTGGGGTGCCTGTCCCTGAGAGGACAACAGGTGACATTGTGTTGAGAAAGCTCTCGGACAGCTGGCTCAGACCCGTGATGCTGAGAGGTCCTTCCTCCATGCCATGGGGTGTCAGCCCCAGTACTGATGACAGATGTACTGAGGCCGGGCTTGGCTGTAGGGTGGGGTAAGGAGTAGTGTAGTGGGGCTGTCTTGTCTGCAGCTGGGTGAGAACTGGCATGGGTGGCATCGGTGGCATGGGTGGCATTGCTGTCGTCGGTGGCATCATTCTCGTGGGTGGCGTCGGTGGCATCAGTGGAACCAGTGGCAATGGTGTCGCCCGATGACTCTGTGCGTGGACTGGAAAGTGCTGCTGCCTGTGCTGATGGACCTCCTGGTAGCCGTAGCCCTGGTAGGTGAGGGGCTGTGGGAAGCCTTGGAATGGGAGGGACATCACCTGGGGTGGAGGAGTAGACCTGGACTGGGTGGGAGCAGGTTCCTCTGGATCTGGAGGGTTGTGAAGCAGCTCGGTGATCTGGTCCTTCACCACCTGGTACTGGGGTTCCTCCATGTTCCTGAGGGTGTGGTTCACATAGGTGAGAAAGGGCTTGCGGTTGGAGGATGAGGAGTCGGTGCTGACCAGCTGAGAAGGGAGATCTATGCTGGTCCGGATGGTGTCCCTGATCTCCAGCAGGACAGTGTGGCTCTGCCCCTCCTGCTGTCTGGCTCTCTGCCTTTCTGTGGAGGTGGAGCTGGGGTGGTGGTGGATGCGGCTACGGCTGTGGTGGAGGCACTGTCTTCTTTCTCCCACCGCACCAGGGAGTCCTCCACGTGCTCCAACACGGTTACAACACCTGTCCGCGGGTTCTCCGCCATGGCACGCTCCACAGAAACCTGCCTGGAGACAGGGACTGACTCTCGGCCGGAAGAGGACTGGCTCTCAGCAGGCTGTCGGAGAGAGAGGGTTGTGAGAGGGGCTCCTGGTGCTCCTCGGTGGCAGATCTCACCCTCCAGGAAGCTGCACTTGGCCATGACGTAGGTCTCTCTGTCCGGCAGCTTAACCATGGCCTGGCCAGATTTCTTGAGTTGCAGCTTCCCGTACCAGGTGTGCATTTGTTTCCACCAGCCGAGGACCACCTCCGATGTGTAGCCCAGATTCTCCGCCTTCTCTCTCCAAGCAGCCTGCTTCCTTTTGGTGTCCCTGTAGAGCCGGTGTCCCTTCCGCCATAGATAGTCATTCTCTCTCAGCCACTCCAGCAACTCATCCTCGTGTTCCTCCTCAATATAGTATTGCCTCCTCTCCCGTTGTCGCATACGCCTCTTCCTCCCTTTGGCAGGACCAGATGGGCCCTCATCAGAAGGGCTCCCAGGTAGTAGGGGCTGCTCCTCCACACCACCAGCAGCAGCAGCACCAGCAGGATCATCATCATCATCATCATCATCATCATCATCATCACCAGCAGGATCCTAATCATCATCATCAGCAGCAGCAGCAACAGCAGCACCAGCAGCACCAGCACCAGCAGCACCAGCAGCACCAGGATCAGCAGCAGCAGAGTAAGCACCAGCAGCACCAGCAAGACCAGGAGCAGGAGCAGGACCAGGGGCATGAGCAGGACGAGCAAGACCAGGAGCATGAGCAGTACGAGCAGTACGAGCAAGTCCAGGAGCACGAGCAGGACGAGCAGGACGAGCAGGATGAGCAGGACCAGGAGCAGCTTCAGCAGAGTAAGTGTTAGGGATAACATTGTTCACCCTAACTGTTTTAGGTGAAATACTAACTATAAATCATAGTTAGTGTATGCAGCTTTAAATGTAAAATAGCAATTGTGGGTGTGGTTATGAAAACCATATAAAAGTAGCAAGGCTACAGCTTGCTCTCTCTCTCTCTGGCTTTGATGATCCCTGATTACTGCTTGGAAGCAAGACTGCATTGCTCGAACGGGAGAGACAACAACGGACTGATTTATGTGAACTGACAATAGGATATTCTACATGGACTTTGCTAACTGAATATCCCTGAATGGACTGACTACATGGTAAATGAATATTGGACTGTTTTTGACTATGCTATAAACTTATACTGGAATAAAATATATTCTTGATAGCACAAGCGTATCTGTTATTTTTACTGTATGTTAATAAACATTCAAGCTTAGCTCACTCATTTATCTGTGTGCCTATCTGACTAACGCTGCACATTCTGTTTAGCTTGTCTACCTAACCCTGGTTGGGGAACCCAGGCTTAACAGTAAGCACCAGCAGAAGCACCACTGCAAGGAGCAGCTTCAGCAGAGTTAGCACCAACAGAAGCACCACCACCAGTAGCAGCTTCAGCAGAAGCTCCAGCACCAGAAGAGCGAGGCCGAGCAGCAGAAGCCCCAGCAGAAGCAGAGTCAGGGACAGGGGGCAGGAGGATGTCCCTGTCCCTCTTGCCAGGGATGGCGGCAGGTTGCTGAGGCTTTCACTTCTTCCCCGTGGTTGTTGGGTTGCTGGCTGGCAGGGAGGCTGGCAGGGAGACTGGCAGGCACCAAGGCTGGCAGGAAGGCTGGCACCAAGGCTTGCAGGAAGGCTTGCAGGCATCCAGGCATGAAGGCTGGCAGGCAGGCAGTCACCAAGGCTGGCAGGAAGCCTGGCAAGAAGCCTGGCAGGAAGCCTGGCAGGCAGGCAGGCAGGCAGGCAGGCACCAAGGCTTGCAGGCAGACTGGCTGGCAGGGAGGCTGGAAGGCAGGCTGGCAGCAAGGCTGGCAGGCAGGCAGAGAGTAAGGCTGGCAGGGAGGCTGGCCAGGAGGCTGGGAGGCAGGCTTGCAGCAAGGCTGGCAGCAATGCTTGCAGGCAGGCATACAGGCAGGGCAGGCAAGGACTCAATGTATCCGGCAGCAGGTCTTTCCTCTGAATGCTGGCCACATGCGAGCTGCTTCCCTTTATATCCGCGAGGCTGACGCAATAAATCCCCCCCGCATGCGCAATTAACGCAAGGCATCTGCCAGGCTTCCGCTGTGCATCCGCTAGGCTTCCACTCTGCATCCGCTTTATCCACTGTGCATCTGCTGTGCATCCACTGTATCCATTCTGCCTCCGCTTTGCTGAGGTCCCCCGGAAGCCTAGCGGATGTGCCATCTGCTCCCATCCGCTTCCATGCGCTGGGCTTCCGTTCCGCATCTGCTTTCCATCCGCCCTGCGTCCTCCCCGCGTCCGTGTTATCCGCTCCGGTTATGCAAATTTTTGCCCCTTTTGAGAGCGGATAACAACAGATGGAACATTTTGCTCGTCCGTTGTGTTCTTTTTACAAATGTTTTGCATCCGTTGGGCAGTGTGACAGGGCCTTAAACTATAACATTGGTGCAATAATTAATGTGGTATGCCAGAAACTGGAAGATTATGAGTTTGACTTCTCCTTTATGTTAGGCTTATAAAAGCCTATCACTGAGCAAGGAATGCTCTCTCTGTCCAACTCACTTTGCATAATGGTTGTTGTCATGCCCCTGTCAGAGTTCTCCCCTCCTCTACTCATGTAGAATACTTTATGCCAGCAGACTTGAAATTCTTGACCTAGAAAACCTAGAACTACACCGCCTTCGGTCTGATCTAAGTATAGTACATAAAATTGTATATTGCAATATCCTACCTGTAAATGAATATTTCAGCTTCAACTATAACAATACAAGAGCATACAATCGATATAAACTCAAAGTAAGCCGCACCAAACTTGATTTCAGGACTTCAGCAACGGAGTGGTTAATGTGTGGAATACTCTACCTGACTTTGTGGTTTCTTCCCCAAACTCCAAAAACTTTAACCTTAGACTGTCTACTATTGACCTCACCCTTTCCTGAGAAGTTTGTAGGGGGCATGCATAAGCACACCAATGTTCCTATCATCCCTGTCCTATTGTTTCTTTTTATTTTTCTTATATGTTTCCATTTCATGCATTTATAACTATGTTTATACTTATACCTGTTTGTATCATATTATTCATAGATATAAACTATGTTTATATCTTATAATTGCTTGACAAAATAAAATAAATAAATAAAATAAAATTAATCTGAGGAGGAAGATGAACAGCTGACAGGGAGTGGGAGTGTGGCTCTGTTGGCTGTGGAGGAAACTAGAGAAGGGCAAAGTCCAGCTGAGTAGAGCAGGGGAGAAGTAGAACAAGGGAGAGGGAGTTCAGAGGAAGACCCAGGCCACCCCCTCTTCATCCTAGGGCATGCAGAGAGGAATGGAGAAGAGAGCAACATGGGTTCCATGACTTATGGGGGAGGAAAGGGCCCTGATTCCCTTCATTAGTCACAGCTGGGAAGAGAATTTAAAACAGATGCATGTGAGTGTGGAGCTGCTGGGAGAAAACATGAGTTTGTCTTGTGCTGGCTTTGGTTATCTGTGTTCCTGGCATCCTCCAAACCATGTTGAACCAAGTTATTGCCATGCCTCACATTTGGAATTCTTGCTCCTGCCCTGCCAGACTAATTGCTTCATTTTGCCTTGATTGGACTTATATTTACAGTTTTTGTTGACCACATTTTGGATTTGATTCTCTGCAACCAAAGTGTTATGCATGCCCCCTGCAGACCTCTCAGGAAAGGATAGAACCCTAAACCTAACCTTAATCTTAACCCTCCGGAAAGTTTTTCTCCAGCTAGAAGGACATTGAGGACAAAGTTGGAGCTAATAAAGGGACTCCTACTGATTATCTGACTGTGTTGCCTTTGTGCCACCCCCGGGTCATCACAGCTGTGGTAGAAAAACAGAAGCAGGGGTTGTTATTGTACCCTGCCCTTTGTTGGAATAAAATGACTTATAAATAGAATGAATAACAAACAAACAAACAAACAAACCAATAAATGGTTCCTTTTATGAGGAATCAAAGGAACTAGAAATCAAATTGCCAATTTACACTGGATCATGGAGAAAGCTAGGGAGTTCCAGAAAAAAGTACTACTTCTTCCTCATTGACTATGCTAAAACCTTTGATTGTGTGGATCACAACAAACTGTGGCAAGTTCTTAAAGAGAGACCAGACCATCTTATTTGTCTCTTGAGAAACCTGTACACAATATAGAAGCAACAGTGAGAACTGGACATGGAACTACTGATTGGTTCAATATTGGGAAAGGAGTTCAGCAAGGCTATATACTATTGCCCTGCCTATTTAACTTATAAGGAGAGCACATCATGAGAAAGACAGGGTTAGATGAATCAAAAGTTGAAATTAAAATTGCCAGGAAAAATATCAACAACCTCAGATATGTAGATGATACCACTCTTAATGGCAAAAAGTGAAGAGAAACTAAAGAGCCTCTTGATGCAGGTGAAGAAAGAGAGTGCAAAAGCTGTTTTGAAACACAACATTAAGAAAACTAAAACCATGGCAACTCACCCTCTCAATTCCTGGCAAATAGATGGGGAAGAAAGTGAGTTAGTGACAGATTTTATTTTCCTGGGCTCCAAGATCACCGCAGATGGGGATTGCAGCCAAGAAATTAAAAGATGCTTGCTCCTAGGGAGGAAAGTTATGGCAAATCTAGAGAACATTCTAAAAAGCAGAGACATCACCCTGCCAACAAAAGTGTGTATAGTCAAGGCTATGGTTTTCCTAGTTGCAATGTATGGCTATGAAAGTTGGACCACAAGAAAGGCTGAGCACCGAAGCATTATGGCCTTTGAACTATGGTGCTAGAGAAGACTCCTGCAAGTCCCTTGGACTACAAGGTGATCAAACTGGTCAATCCTAGATGATATCAACAGTGACTGCTCTTTAGAAGGCCAGATCCTGAAGATAAAATTCAAATACGGTACTTTGGCCACCTAATGAGAAGGAAGGACTCACTGGAGAAGAGCCTAATGCTGGGATAGATTGAGGACAATAGAAGAAGGAGACTACAGAAAATGAGGTGGCTGGATGGTGTCACTGAAGCAGTAGGCATGAGCTTAAATGGACTCCAGAAGATGGTAGAGGACAGGAAGGCCTGGAGGAACATTGTCCATTGGGTTGCAATGGGTAAGACATGACTTTATTAACAACAATATCAACAATGAATACTTCTCCAGAGACTCATTCAAAGTAGAATGAAAAAAATGCCTTAGTTATACAATGTTAATTTGGGGAATGGTAGTGATCACAGATAAGCAATAGTGTTGTCTTTGTGATTTTTCCATGAAAACTTCATTATATAAAATAATTTAACAAACACAATGATTTTTACTTACAGTATTTTTCAGAATATAAGACACACTTTTTCCACCCCCAAAAGTGGGTAGAAATGTCTGTGCATCTTAAACAGCGAATGTTGCCAAAATCCCACCCACTCACCAGCCCCCACCTTTTGGCCTCTGCCTGCTTCCTTGCAGCAAACAGCAAGCAGATTATTTCAGTTTCAGCTTCAGCACAGCCCGATTAGCACAAGCAGCTGATTCTTGTTTGGATCAGCCTTCTGACTACCAGCTGTTTCAGGCTGCATGGATAGCCATAGCCTATTGCTGCCTCTGTGCACCCCATTTTCTGCACATTTTGATCCCCGCAGCCCAGAACAGCAAAAAATGGGGTGTGCAGAGGCCAATAAAGGAGCATGCAGAGGCTGAAAATAGGGTGTGCAGAAGCAGCAATAAGCTTTGACAATCCCTGCAGCATGAAACAGCTGATGTCAGGAGGCTGATCCAACTGACAATCAGCCACCTATACTAATCAGGCTGTGCTAAAACTGAAACCGAAACTGAAACAGTCTGTCTGCTATTTCCTGCAAGGAGGCAAATTGCTGGAAGGCAGAGGAAAAGGCAGATTTTTTTTCTTGTTTTTCTCCCCCAAAGCTAGGTGCATCTTATACTTTAGAGCATCTTATACTCTGAAAAATACAGTATTTTTTATTTAACTTTTATCACTCAATTTGTACTATATAGAGATTATCTCAGTGTCTATTCCTATTTGCATTATGTATCTAAATTCTAAATTTGTTATACAATTATTTCTTTCTTTCACTTACAAATATGTCTGCCTGAAGTATAATTCTTTAACCATTATTGGGTTCCTTGGAATTCACTGACTTCTGTTGCTACTGAAGCATTCATTTTGCCCAGTTTTTCAGCATCTCTTGAAGAAAAAGGGAGGAATGGAAAATGATTTACTTACCAGCAGATTTATGAGATAGACTAGTATAGGGGTGTCAAACTCAAGACCCGCAGACCAGGTTCAGCCTGCAAGATGCTTAGATCTGGCCCATGGGGCTGCCCTAGAAACAGCAAAGGACCAACCCTTGGTGCTTCTGCCAGTGAAAATGGAGCTCTGTTTTCACTGGCAAAAAGCTGCAGGAGATTGTCATGGCTGAAAACAGAGCTTCAGTGAGTGATGTCAAGCTATCCATGCCTACCAGGGACAACCCTTGGCCCCTGAGGTCAGACACAACCCTGTTGCAGCCCTCAATGAAATTAAGTTTGACACCCCTGAATTAGTAGAAATAGAGCCAGAATGAGGTAGTTCTACTTTATTGTATGGTTATATTAATAGAATCTTGCAAATCTGAAAATATATTTTTCCCCCATCTCTTTTACAGTCTAAGAAACTAGGGAGGATCTCTCTCTCTGAGCCTCTTGCCTTTTTCACATTTGGACTAAGCTGTCTTTAATCTAATCATTATCTTGATTGTGTCATTTTGCCTGACTTCGATCTTCCAAGGTCATTTCCACAATACTATTAATACCATCAATTTTATTTTGGTCATAGACCAGCATAGAACTAATAATAACTTTACTAAAATTAAAATTCATATTGATACGCTAAGATAAGGTAAAATAAAATCATTAATATAAAAGTACAGAGTAAGAAATTAAGAAAGAGAAACAAGAAAGAGAAAATAAGTTGTACTTTTGTCTAGTACCTAGTACAGTGGTGGCTAACCTTTTCGGCACCAAGTGCCAAAATGGGAGTGCATGCCCGGGCTGGAAACAGTTTCCCAATGCACATGTGTGAGAGTGGCAGAAACCAGAAGCTTAGCATCCCAGTGCATGCATATGTGCCAGCCAGCTGGTCTTCCGGTTTCTAATATGCATGTGCATGTGAAGACTGGCTGCCGTGTGCATGCACTCTGGGAAGCTGCTTTTCTGATTTCCAACTCTCCCACATGCATAAAGATCAGCTGGTTGGTGCATGTGAATGCACCAGAACCCAGAAGAGCAATGGGCAATGGCTGACATGGCTGGAGAGATGGCTTTGTGCACCACTTTTGGCATGCGTGGCATAGGTTTGCCATCATAGATCTGGTATATCTGTTAATGTCTCACTAAAAACTTCAACAGATGTAGGGGTTGTAGCACGGTAACAGTAGCCTCTGGCCTGAAGTTGCATAGGTTGATTACTGTAATCAAAGACTGCTTGTTTGCATATTCTAGAAAATACAAAGTGCTCAGTGGTAGATTTTATAGGTACAGTGATGACCAGCAATATGACCGGCTTTATGTAAGTTCATTAGTATTGCCAATTGAACTTCCTTTACTGCAGATGGTGGAACTACATTAGTTACTGAACCTAATGACAGTAGGATAGCTTGTTCCTTGCATTTACTATTGCATACTCATTTATTTCCTTCCTAAATAAAACTGCAACACATTCAATATGCATCATTCAAGCAAGATCCCAGCGCCTTCTGTAATACAGTTGGTGCTGTTTTCCTGTTTGCTTGCTCACATTCTGTGGAGAAGACAACTAAATTAACAAGATGGAATTCATGAATTGCAGTCCAGTGACAGTCTTCACTCTGGTCTGCTGCTAAAGCAGGAACTGGAGCCATCGTTGATTGGTTGAGCCCTTTTGACAGCTCGCTATAAAAGGGAGGCTGTTAAACAGGCACAGCTGTTCTCTGTCAGCCAGCTGCTGAGTTAGCGGCGGTATGTGTGTCTGGATTACTTTGTGGCCAATAAAGCCTGTTAACCTTTCGCCAGCCTCTGCCCCTCATTCCTTTCACGCCAAACATAAAACTGGCAACAAAGGATGGGATGTTTGCGAAGTGAGGCATTTCTGAGGCAACAAAAAGAGCTGAAAAGTCAGAGCTGAAACGCTAACAAGGTTAACAAGGCTGCCACTAAGCTAACCCCAGATGGCGGCGGCACCTCCCAACTTCCTACCATTCCACTCAGCTACAGAAACGTGGACATCATATATCAATTGTTTTGAGTGCATGTGAGAGTTACGGTTACAGAGTTACAGAGCTACGGTTTCAACACCACCACTGCCCTATTGGCTCTACAGATGGTTAAAGCTGTAACCTGGAAAGAGCTGCAGGAGGTCCTCAGCAACCACTATGCTCCCAAACCATCTTGCATCACCCGCCACCATGCCTTCCAGAGGAGAGACCAAGTGGAAGGAGAATCCGTCAGTGAGTACATAGTGGCACTCAGATCGGCCGTCCTTCATTGTGGATTCAGAGACCAACACAATGACATGCTACTGGATCAACTGGTTTGTGGGGAAAGAGACTTCCGACTGCAGAAGTGCCTCTTAGCAAAAGCAGACTTTAACCTGAAGCAAGCGATCGAAGAAGCTCAAGCCACGGAACTGTCAAATCTATCCACAGCTGAACTCCAAAACTCAGGCAACCTCCCAGGTGTCAAGGCAAGCGGAGCAGTCCACTATGAAGACACATTTGAAGCTAAGGACTTCACGGGGGAAGAAGTGAACCATCTAAGAATGCCACTGACACCCCAAAGAAAAAGCAACCCAGCTGTGAAAAAATCAAGCACACCATAAATCATCTGCCTCAGCTGTGGGGGAAACCACTAAGAGCCACCTGTTGCTCCAGAAACATGATCTGCTTGAAGTGCCAGAGGAAGGGGCACTTGGCAAGTGTTGTAATGATGAGGCAGTCAAGTTGTTTGATCATGAACAACTGAATTATGATGATGATCTTTATTGGAGTAAAGTCTTTGCATTTATATCCATTTTTAGTTATCCTCCATCATTGGTTAACTTTGGTTACTGCTTAACTTTTGTTACTGTTTAGTAAAGTAATCCATACAATTAATTATCTCTTGTTAAAATCTAACATATGTCTACTTCCCCTCTCTAATCCTCCTTTGTCCATAAATTAGTGACTTTGTTTGCCTGAGTTGTATTTGCTTGGAAACATTCTTTATCTGAGGATTGCCATCCGAGATTGAAACATTCCTGCAATTACAACTCTATATATCCTTGTTTTTTATTTTAAATGAAGGATTCAAAGATTTATGAATGTATTGCAATTGAAGAGGATTAAGAGAGGGAGAAGCAGGATGAAACAATGCGAATAAATTTGAAATACATTGAATAAAACAATAGGTTGCAATTAGTACAATTATAATAATGATAACATAAAGGAAAAACTGTCTGAGCCAAGACCAATCAGGGAACCAATTGGTTAGCCATTCAAAAGGTAAGTAATGAGCATGGATATTATTTTGAATGTATGATTGTAAATTGGCAAGCTCATCCTCAAAAGTTTTATTCAGAGAATGAAAATGCACAGAACATCCACAGCATCCAATTAACGTACAGAACCCTCCCGACGGGCTAAAAGATAGTCTATGGCAAAATGCTGCTGTAAGACATCTAGATTTAAGTCTTCTATTCCATGCTGCAAATCACGAATAATAGTAGCGGTAGCATTGATGGATTTTTCAAGTCGCATAGCATAAAGTAATATTTGTGCCATGGGTCATAAACATGTATTGGGCATGATGAACCCACAAATTAGGGTGAAGATGAACCACAGAAGTATCATTTTGAGCAGAAACACCATTAACCATAAACAAGAAAAAACAAAGTAAAATGGTAACAGAGTTAGCAGTAAAAATAGCAAAAACAGCAGCAACAAGATTTTCAGGAGTTTGAGGTAATGAGGCCTCCTGCAGTTTTTCTTGAGCTTGATATGTAGTAGATTCAACCTGGCCCCAAGTGATGGGTTGTAGACATGTAGACCTTGGAAGATGGACTTCCATGTTCAGAGGAAGATTAAAATCCGGAATCGAGTTGTGAGGCCCTGATGCCATGCCATGATATGTAGAAACACAACGTGCTGGAACCGATACTGTTGTGGAGTAGAAGGATCTTCCTCGGTGGCATAACCATGACCCCAGGTGATCAGCAGTGTCAGGCCTTTCCAGGTTGGATCTGGAGCTTGGCGATACTTTACCAAAGACCTTGCTAAAGATTCAGTTGTTTAAAAATGCAAATTAACAGATGAGTCTGCAAGATAATCTAAAAAGGTTAAATAATTCCAAGTATATAATGCTATAGTAATGAGATTTTGAATCTTTCGCAGATGGTAAGGGCCAGACTCAGTTTGTAATTGTTTCTGAAGCAATGCCTTAAAAGTACGAAAAGCTCGCTCAACTATAGCTTGACCCTGAGAGTTGTAAGGAATTCTGTGCACTAAAGTAATGTTGTATTTCCGACAAAAGATTTGAAATTCCTCACTAATATAAGCAGGGCCATTGTCAGTTTTAAACTGAGAAGGCTGACCCATTCCAGCAAAAGAGGATAGGCAATGAGAAATAACATCTGAAGTATGTTCATGTTTTCAAGCAGTAACCCAAAGGAAGTGTGAATGAGTGTCAATAGACGTATGAAGATAACAGGATGGCTTAAAGGTTGAAAATTGAGTTACATCCTTTTGCCAAATTTGATTAGCTTGGGTTCCTCGTGGGTTGACATCCACTGGAAAGGGAACTGCCAGTTACTGACAAGCTGGAGAAGCACGGACAATATCCCGGGCTTGAGATAATGAAATTTTAAATTGCTTTGCAAGCGATTTGGCATTTTGATGAAAATAAGAATGACTAGCAACAGGATCAGCAAACAAAGATACAACATCCTTTAAGGATTCATCTGCCTTCCGATTCCTTCAGTCAAGGCATTAGTAAAGGGAGTATAACTTCGAATGTGTTCTACATACAAAGAATACAAGCGAGTTTCCAAATAATTCTTTAAAGATAAAAACAAGGATAACAAATTCTTATCCAAAGAGAGAGCACAATTAGGGAAGATATTGCATAGCTAAATACACATATTGAGTATCAACAATCAAGTTAATAGGTTGGTCATTGAACAATCATAAAGCCAAAATCACACCACCCAGCTCAGCACATTGAGCTGAAGTCTGCATGGCAGTAAATTTAGAATACCACTGTTGTTGAATCTTCCAGAAAACCACACCCCTTGTAGGTGATCCATCAGTAAAGACTATAAGAGCTTTAGAAATAGGATTTCACACAAAAATGGAAGAAAAGGCCAGATTTAAAGTAGTAGTATCCACTATTCTAGGATCCTTGGGTAAAGAATACAACAAGTTTCCCACATATTGAGAAAAGGCTATCTGATATGATTCTGAAATCATCATCAAATGCTCATGTTCAACTTTTGTATGAAAGCTATGCTAATGTGATCCTGTTCTGTAAGATGTAAGGCTCATTTATGACTTTTAATAATCAAATCCTCTAATACTGATTGATAAGGATAAATGTTTCTAGGTGGAGTAGCTGACAAATTAATCCATTCATGAATGTTGACCACTTGTGGGGACGCATTAGAATAAAGACATTCCATGGGTAATGGTGTAGTGGGAAGAATAACTAAGCAAAGTCCTATTGTTAAGGATGTTATCCTGTCCACATATCGATGCTTAAACTTATTCAATATTTCTTGAAGGCATGTTCTTTGAAGATCAGTTAATACAACTAGATCTCCTGGTGATTGTGCTCCCTTCAAAGACTGAAATAAGGGTAACATATCACCAGTTGTAATGTAGAATAATGGGCGTGCTCAATTAATAATGCCAAGTAATTTTTGCCATTGTACTAATGTATATTATTTCTGTACTTGTAATTCAGGAAGAATTGGAATGGAGGAATTGTGCAACATTCTATGTCCTAAGTAGCTATAAGGTTCTACCTTTTGAATTTTGTCTGAGGCTATATACAATCCCTGTTGTGCAACAATATCCAATAACTCTTTTAACAACTTAGATTCATCAGAATCTGGGGCTGCTATCAATATATCATCCATATAATGATAGACTAAATAGGAAGGAAATTTATTCCAAAAGGATTGAAGGGCATTATCCATGAAATATTGACAAAGTGTAGGGGAATTAAGCATTCCCTGAGGCAACACTCGCCAATGATATCGTTTTGTGGGCATGCTATTATTAAAAACTGGGACAGCAAATGCACATTTTTCTTTGTCTTGAGGCTGCAAAGGTATAGTAAAAAAGTAGTCTTTAAGATCAACTACCAATAATTTATAAAAAATAGTAATTAAGTTAGGATTTGGTAGACCACATTGAAAAGGACCCATGTGTTGGATACATTTATTAATTTCTCTTAAATCCTGAAGGAAACACCATTTCCCATTTTTCTTTTTTATAACAAAAACAGGATTATTCCAAGGACTAGTAGAAGATTCTATATGACCAGCAGCCAATTGTTCTTGAACCAATTGTTGTAAAGCAGCGAGTTTTTCCCTTTATAATGGCCATTGTTCTACCCAAACCAGTGTAGAACAGAGCCATTTAAGAGAAAGAGCCATCATCAAGAATCAAATGGGCATTAAGAAGTGAAAGGATATCACAGCCCCAAATATTAGTATGAATATCTAGAATGTATGGTTGTAGGAAAAAGGACTTACCAGCAGATGTTGTAACATTAATTTCTTGAACACTGCCAAGCAGCTCCTATTCCCCACAATGAAAAAACTGTCATTTTTGACCACTGTATTGGCCACTGTAAAGAGGAGATGACAGTAACATCAGCTCCAGTGTCCAATAACCCTTGAAATGGTTGTTTATTAAGGAAGTGCATTAACAAAGGATGAGAGGAGTTCAGCTGATGAAGTAAGCCTCCAAATAAAGAAGTTGATTCAAATCCTGCATCCCCATGATTACCTATACCAGGAGATGGAATTTTATATGGAAGAAGAAGCAATTTAGCAACAGAAGAATTACAAGAAAGAACTTGAGGAAGATTCACACAAATCTGAATCATGAGGATACCACTGTAATCTGAATCTATTACCCCAGGCACAACAATATAGCCCTTTTTGTGTGCAGAAGAACGAGGCAAAATTAAGCCGACTAATCCCAAAGGAAGAGGACCTTTAAATTAAGATGGAACTATTTTAACTTCCATGGGAAATTTAAACTCAATTTCCTCTTGAGTGATTGAATCGATCCCAGTGGTTTGGCAGGAGTGAGAGAGACTGCTGGAGGAGTCAGAGTGATGGGAAAGGCACACTTTGGATTCTGGGTGGGTGCCACACCCACTGGCAAGTTTCCCAACCAAAACCGACATTGATTGTCGGTTTTGAAATTCTGTTTTGCAAATAGGGCACTTCTTAGAAGGACGATTCTGAGGCATAGAAGATGTAGAATGACAGTCCTTCTGAAAGTGGCCAGGCTTCTTACACTTAAAAGAGTTACCAATTGGTTGCTGTCCTTTCTGAATAGCAGCTGCTCACATATGCATTTTATAAGTTTGTTATCCAATATCCTGGAAGACTCGCAGCATATCTGCCAGAGTGTAATGAGCAGTAGCCTTTAATGGCTGTAAAGCTCTTTTACAATCTGCATTAGCATTTTCAATAGCTAACTGGTGAAGAAGTTCACCAGCAGCTTCCTGATGATCAAACTGCTGTCTAATTGCTTTGGGCAGACGCTCAACAAAGTCAGCATAAGGCTCATTGGCATTCTGTCGAATGTTTGAAAAATTTGCTCTAGGTTCTCCAGCTTGGGGTACCTAAAGAAAAGCACGAAAGGCACATTCAGAAACAATAGTTAACGTAGCTGGAGGAAGAAAACTTGAGTAGGACTTGTACCAAATGGTCCAGAACCAAATAGCTGCTCAATTGTATATGCTCCTCCTCCTCCTAAAGCAGAAGCTTGAGCATGTCTCATATATTCACTCTCCCAAACCACATATTGCATGGATGTTAAAATCATGCGAAATATTTGCTTCCAATCTTCAGGGATCATTGTTTATTTTTTATTCCTTCTACAAGTCCTCTTGTAAAATTACCACTAATCCCATAGTCACTATGGGAATACCCACTAATTCCATAATACAGACCTATAGTCTGTAACTGCCTTTTTTAAACTCTCTTAAGATCTGATAAGGGAGACCCTTCCATTCTGCTACTTGCAGTCCAAGCTGTGGCCTCTGACCAGGACGATATTGTACTGGACAAACAGACAGAAATTCTGAAAGTTCTGTTCCTGAGACAGAGGCATCCCTTTTACAAGTCTCTACCATTTTCTGAAAAGAAGACTGAACATTAGAGTCAGGAGGCTTTTGCCTTGTATCTGCAGGAGCTGAGGGAATTGAAGACATATATTCAGGTGAAAAAGGGGGACAAATGACAGCATTAGTACAACGTGAAGGTGGAGGTGTTAAAAGAGAAAGTTCATTGTGACCAAATTTTTCAGTTGCATGCCTACATAAATGCCACACATGCAAAACTTCTATTTTTGCTCGAGGTTCAGTATGCAATGTTTTCCCAATACATTTCCAATCAGTTAATTATCAAGACCCCTTTTCTGGGTACCATAGGCACTGAGCTGCAATCTCCTGGGCCAGCCTTAAGAGATTTCTCTGTGGTACCTCAGTATTATTCTTCTTCAACAAATTCCTAATTCATCTACATGCTTCCTTTGTTCCTCAGAAAGCGAAGACCCCATACTTACAGAAACCAAAGGTTGAAGAAACCACAAAGGGTTGAAGCTGCACCAAATCCTTGCCAGATGAAGTAAGAGCGTCCCTGTTCAGGCACCACCTGTTGTAATGATGAGGCAGTCAAGTTGTTTGATCATGAACAACTGAATTGTGATGATGATCTAGGAGTATAGTGTTTGCATTTATATATATTTTTAGTTATCCTCTATCATTGGTTAACTTTGATTACTACTTAACGTTCGTTACTGTTTAGTACAGTAATACATATAATTAATTATCTCTAGTTAAAGTCTAACATATGTCTACTTCCCCTTTCTAATCCTCCTTTATCCATAGATTCGTGACTTTGTTTGCCTGAGTTGTATTTGCTTGGAAACATTCTTTATCTGAGGTTTGCCATCCAAGATTGGAACATTCCTGCAATTACAACTCTACAGGCAAGAATTTGCCAAGCGGCTAGAAATCTGAATCAGCCACCCCCAACTAAACACAGACAAAAACTTTCAGACCCAAAGAGGATTACTTTGAAGTTACCAAAGCATATCCCAGAGCTGAGTCACTACTGCAATGCTTTAATATTAATAAGATTAATGTTGATCCTCCATGCCACTTGGAGGTAGACACTGGCTCCTCCCTCTCCATCCTGTCCTGGGACAGTATGAAGCAGCTGGTTTCAGACATCACCAAGAAACAGCTGACACCTACAAGCTGGCCTTGAAGGATTGCCAGAGCCAGACTATTCCAGTCATTGGGACAGGCAAGTTCCACATTCAATTCCATCATTTTAATGGACTTTTACCTCTGGTAATAGTTAATGGGTGCCTGCCAAGCTTATTATGGCTAGATTGGTTCAACTCCCTTGGGTTGCAAGTAACTGGCATAAATTCTATCAACACTTGCAATTTAGAGCAACTACTTACAACTACTTTTCAGAAGTTTTTGAGGATAAGCTTAGCTGCTATAATGGCATACCCATTACCCTAAATTTAGACCCACAGGTGGCTCCAATAAGGCTCAATCCATGGAGAATCTCATCAGCTCTACTGGCAAAAGTGAATGCCCAAATGGACAAATTAATAGCCCAAGGGGTTCTAGAACCCATTGATTTCTCCAAATGGGAAACATCCACCTCTGAAACAAGATAGTTCAATTTGCCTTTGTTCAGACTATAAATTGACCATAAACAAAGGTCTACAACCCAAAGCATACCCTGTGCCCATTATACAACACTTACTACATGCCTTGGGCAAAAGCTCCATTTTTACGAAACTTGACATGACACAGGCTTATCAACAGTTCCCTGTGGATGAGTAGACTGCAGAAGCACAAACCATCATAACTCACAGGGGCGCTTTTAAATATAAATGTCTCCAATTTGGAATTAGTGTAGGCCCTAGCATTTTCCAATCAATAATGGAGTGGTTAATTTACAACATACCAGGAGTCATTCCTTATTTCGATGACATTTTCATCGCCTCAGTTAGTGCACAGGAACATTTACAGTATTTACAAAGAGTTCTGCAATGTTTTAAAGGTGCTGGACTCAAACTTAACAGAAAAAAAATGCATTTTTGCCACTTCCCAAATCGATTTTTTGGGCTATCATATTGATTCTTCAGGGATTCACTCCATTGAATCCAAGGTTAGGACCATCCAATATGCTCCAGCTCCTACAAATAAGACAGAGCTTCAAGCCTTCTTGGGCTTACTTAAATTTTTCAGTTCATTCTTGCCTCACAAGGCCACTATAGCTGAACCATTACATAGGCTTTTGGACTCTACTGCTACTTGGACTTGGGGACCAAATGAATATTCCTCTTTCAAGGCTGTTAAAGCCCTACTCACCTCAGATTGTGCATTAATGCAATTTAACAAAGCCCTTCCTTTAGTGCTTGTTTGTGATCCCTCTCCTTTTGGCATTGGGGCAGTCTTAGGCCACAGACTGCCTAAAGGCCAAGAAGCCCCTATTGCTTATTTTTCCAGAACGCTTTCAAAAACAGAATATAATTATGCACAAATTGACAAAGAGGCCTTTGCTGTTGTGGCTTCAGTCAAAAAATTCCATGAATACTTATATGGCCACCATTTCAAACTCATTACTACCACCAGCCTTTTCTAGGTATACTGGCTGGTGACAAACCCAGCCCTCAAATTATGTCACCCAAAATAACAAGATAGACAATTTTTTGGTCTGCTAATAATTACAAATTGCTTTACAGACCTGGGAAGCAAGTAGCCCATGCTGATGCTTTAAGCAGATGCCCCTTGCCCATTTTGGTTGATGACCCTGCACCTACAATGACCACCTTTCCAATTGAAGATCTGCAATTACCTTTGAATGCCAATTACATTGCCCATTTCTCCCCACTCGCTTGAATAAAGTTTTGGACTGGGTAGGAGAGGGTGGCCCAGGGACCCTGTTCCAGTAGATCTCCATCCTTTCAAAGCACGCCACCTGGAATTGAGTGTACTGAAAGGCTGTTTGTTGTGGGGAAACAGGGTGGTCATTCCTTGAGACCTGAGGCCCCGTATTACATGAAGGGCACTCAGGCATCACTAGGATGAAGGCCCTAGCAAGAAGTTATGTCTGGTGGCCAGGTCTCGATGAGGCCGTTGCCAGGAAGGTGCAGGACTGTCAGGCATATCAGTTATCGAGACCTGCACCTCCAGCTATTTCCACCAGCAAATGGGAGGACGTGAAGACTCCATGGTCCAGAGTCCACATTGACATAGCAGGCCCGGTTCAGGGAAAAACCTTTCTAGTAGTAGTGGACTCCTACTCAAAATAAGTCAAGCTAGTCCTCCTTATATCCACCACCACTGAGGGAGTGTTTGGCATTCTGGATGCTCTGTTTGGGACCCAGGATTATCCTGACACCCTGGTATCAGACAATGGGCCACAGATTACCTTCTCTTCCTTTGAACTATTCCTGGCCCAAAGGAGTATCAGGCATCTCCTAATCTCCCCTTTCCACCCGCAGCTAATGGGAGGGCTGAAAGAGCTGTGAGATCAGCCAAGGAAGCCCTGGGGAGGATGACTGGGGGGATTGGCTTTCTAAGATTGCCCCATACCATCTAACGCAGCACACCACCCCAAATGCCCAGACTAACCTATCCCCACATGAACCACTAATGGGCAGGAGGTTGAGAATAACACTGGACAGCCTATAGGGTGCGGATGGCCGATGGGAGACTATGGCGCCAACATGTGGACCAGCTAAGGAGCTGTTGGAGTACTCCTGCAGGTCAACCCCAAGATGATGCTGAGGCCACAAAGATCAAAGAAAACGAAGACCCAAACGAATACTACAAGCCAACACCTGAACAGCGGTTGCTTGAGAGGGACTTACCAGGGCCAGATGCATCACCATTGGCTGAGGCTTTCCTTCTGCCCAACAAAATCATCCAGCCACCCACAGAGGCCACCCAGGGGAGAGAGCCAACATTGGCCCCAATGGAAGATGTCAGAACCATAGCCAATCATCCTCCATCAGTATCCTGGCCAGACTGAGGAGATCTGAGAGCCATCGCCCCGCCTACCTGGAGCACTATGCATGCGCAATGCCAGGGGCAAGGAATGTTATATCCAGCAACAGTTTTCACTCTGGTCTGCTGCTAAAGTGGGAACTGGACCCATCGTTGATTGGTTGAGCCCTTTTGACAGCTCGCTATACAAGGGAGCTGTCAAACAGGCTCAGCTGTTCTGTCAGCTGGCTGCCGAGTTAGTGGTGGTATGCATGTCTGGTTACTTTGTGGCCAATAAAGCCTGTTAACCTTTCGCCAACCTCTGCCTCTCATTCCTTACATGTCAAACATAAAAAGCAGTGCTTTTGGAACAGCAAGTAAACCAAATTCATGTATATATTCAAGAGATACCAGCATCACTTTTAGCTGCAGATGGATCACACTGGAGAAAGAATTTGAGATGTTTAAGGCCCTGTCACACTGCCCAACAGATGCAAAACAGACACAATGGACAAGAAAAATGTTTCATCCGTTGTTATCCACTCTCAGAAGGGGCAAAAATTTGCATAACTGGAGCGGATAGCACGGACGCGGGGAGGACGCAGGGCAGATGGAAAGTGGATGTGGAACGGAAGCCCAGTGGATGGGAGCGGATGGGAGCACATGGCACATCTGCGAGGCTTCCGGGGGACGCAGCAAAGAGGATGTGGAACGGATACAGAGGATGCAGAACGAATGCGGATGAAGCGGATGCAGAGCGGATGCAGAGCGGATGCACAGCAGAAGCCTAGCAGATAACGAGTGTTAATTGCACGTGCGGGGAAAATACATTGCGTCAGCCCCGCAGATATACTGGAAGCAGCTCGGAAGCAGGTCACCATTCAGAGGAAAGACCTGCTTCCAGGCACATCAACTGCCTTGCCTGTCCTGCCTGCATGTCTGCCTGCAAGCCTTGCTGCGAGCCTCCCTGCCAGCCTCCCTGCCAGCCTTGCTGTCTGCCTGCCTGCCAGCCTTACTGCCAGCCTGTCTGCCTGCAAGCCTTGCTGCCAGCCTTGCTGCCATCCTTGGTTCATGCCTGCCTGCCAACTTTGGTGCCTGCAGGCCTGCCAGCCTTCCTTCCAGCCTTGATGCCTGCTTCCCTGCCAGCCTTCCTGCCAGCCTTGGTGTCTGCCTGCCTGCCTGCCTGCAAGCCTTGGTGCCTGCCTGCCTGCCAGCCTTGGTGCAAGCCTGCCTGCCAGCCTACCTGCCAGCCTTGGTGCCTGCCTGCCAGTCTTCCTGCCAGCCTTGGTGCCTGCCTCCCTGCCAGCCTTCCTGCCAACCTTGGTGCCTGCCTCCCTGCCAGCCTTCCTGCCAGCCTTGGTTCCTGCCAGCCTCCCTGCCAGCCAGCAACCCCACAACCATGCTGAAGCACAGCAAGCCTCAGCCATCTGCTGCCAGCCCTTGCAAGAGGGACAGGGCTACCATCCTGCCCCCTGGCCCTCACTCTGGTTCTGCTGGGGCTTCTGCAGCATGGGCTCGCTCTTCTGGGGCTGGGGCTTCTGCTGCTTCTGCTTTTGGAGGAGCTGACGACAAGCACTCCAGCACCAGCCACCTCCACAGCACCTGCACCCTTCACCCCTGAGACTGAGCGACCAAGAGGATTGCCAGAGACTCTTTTTTGTTTTATAGCTTCTTGTTAATAAAGTATATTTTTGATTAATACACTTGCTTCATTTCTTTTTTTTAATAAAGTCTTGCTGGAAACATTTAGAAATGGTTTAAGCCTTTGCATGCTTGTGGGATGGGTTAAGATAGCAGTGGGTTGGGCAGGCATACCTGTGGGATGGGCAGGGATACCTTTGGGATGGGTAATAGCTGTGGGATAGATAAACCTCCAGTGCAAGCATAGTGGGACTGTATGGTCCACCCTCCCAGGTGCCACACCTATGGCCCTTTATTGTCAATAATAATGTAATAATCATCCACACATGTCAACACAAACACAACTCTTTATTAAATGCCCTGATCATTGTAGGGCCACTCAACATACATGGCCCAATCTCATCATTGTGATGAGACAGGCTGAAGGAAGCATCAATTAATCATCTATCATCCTGTCTTGCCACTCCACTGCTCCAGCTGTGGAGTTGCACCAGTGTTTCAGTAGGTTGTGCTGCTTCTTCCCCTCACGTGAGGCTCTGTTGGGGCCTTGCACATCCTCAGTGTCTATCAGGTTTCACCCTTGCCTCCATTCTCCAGGCTCCATATCTCCATTGCCTTGTTGGAGGTCCACGAGCCTGTTCTGCAAGACTGGGTAGCGGGTGCGCATGAGATTGTGCAGGATGCAGCAAGCTTCCATAATCCTCCTCACGGTCTCTGGGCGATGCTGCATGGTGGTGAGAAGTACCTGGAACCTGTTGGCCAGGATGCCAAAGGCGTTCTCCACCACCCGCCTTGCCCTGGACAGCCTGTAGTTGAAGATCCTCTCTTCATGGATGAGGTATTTGGAGGTGTAGGGCTTCATGAGGTAGGTCGTGAGGGAGAAGTCGTCATCCCCCACGATGAAGTAGGGCACATCTTGTGTGTCGTTGGGCAGGGGTTCTGGATCTGGGAAGCCCACGATGAGGTTGCGTTCCAGCTCATCCTTTAGGTGACTGGTGTTGTATACCTGGGCATCTGAAGATGAGCCATTGCCCGAAGCATCGATGTACATGAACTTGTAGTCACCATCAACCATGGCGAAGAGGACGATGCAGAAAAAGCCCTTGTAATTGAAATAAGTGGACCCCGACTTGGCTGGAGCTTTGCAGGTGATGTGCTTGCCATTATGGCTCCAACGGTGTGTGGAAGTTCCACTTCTGATACCACTGCTCTGCAACTTTCTTCCAGCCTTCTTCAGTGGAGGGGCACTGGAGGAGCTCCTCCTTGTATTCTTCGACGATGGCCTGCACCACTTCTCTGACCACAATGCTGATGGTGTTGTGTGGCATCCTCCATCCATACTGCATGCTGCTGTAGGTGGTCCCTGAGGCTAGGTGGCGCAGAGTGAGTGCCACCTTGAGCCCAGGTTCCAGGCTGGGCTGGAAGTTGGTGTTTGCCTTGGACAACCTGGGTGTCAGCCACTGCACAAGTTCGTCAAACATGGCTGGAGGCATCCTCATGAAGTTCTGGAATGCCCAAGTGTCTTCGTTCCTGAGCTTCTCCATCAGCTTGTTGTACAGTCCGTCCTCTGCTCTTCTGGTGAACATCTTCATACCCAGAGGCTTCTTGGCCGCCTCTTTTTCTTCCCGTAGTAGAGTTCACAGAGCCTGTAGATGGCTTCGCACTGTTGCAGAACGATGGTGGCTGCCAAAAGGACTGTGTTACGATCCACGGTGGACATGACTGGATGCTGTGGAAGAGGAAGAATCAGATGAAGGCTGCAGAGGTCTGCACAGCTGGGCTGCTTTTCTGAAAGTGAGATCCAGATGTGTTGCTCCCCCTTTTTATAGGCAGTATAGGTGTCCCTTTGCATCCTCTAGGCATCCTGTAGATCTCCTTAATATCCGAGATAGGTCCCCTCTGCAGACGTTTTTTCCATTTTAAATGCTTTGTTTCCGCTTATCATCCGTTCTGCTTCCGTTCTGCTTCCTCCCTGCATCCGAGCGGGTGTGAGTTGCGCGGATGCGCAGCGGATGCCTAGCGTATGCGTAACGGATGCAGAATGGATGCCTAGCGGATGCAGAATGGACAAATTGGATACATTTTCTGCGCAAAAGTTTTGTGCAGCTCAAAACTTTCTGAACGGATGAAACGTCAATAAACGGATGCTGGACAGATAGAGAGGAAGCAAAACAGAGGCAGTGAGTACATCGCGTTAACCAACGGATGGCAAGCTTTTTTGTCCATTTTACATCCTCTTTGCATCCGTTGGTGCAGTGTGACATGGGCTTTACTTTCTAAAATATGTTCCAGTGAACTTCCACCATCAAACCAGAATCACCTAAAAAAAAAAAATGTCAGTGAGACTACAACCTTCCTTGGAATTTGAAAAATGATTGAATTATATCACAAATTGGTTTATGTGACCCTTTTCATGCAACAATTGAATTTTCTGATAAATATGCTAAAAAGCCATTTTGAAGCAGAGTCAGCTTTGGCTTTTTCATTTTTTCTAATGCGTACAGTATAACATTTTGTTAAATTTAATGTAAGTTTAAGCAAAAACCATACTAGAGTTAATCTATGAAAGGTGAATTTAAGCCTTAGTGTGAATCAAATTTGGCCTCATGCTTTTTATAAAAGTGTACTGTTCCTTTTAATTTGCCTTAAGGCACTTCTATCTGAAATATATACTCAGCAGCTGCTAATTCCTTGATTTGTACTACAGAGCTACCACTTTGAAAAAGTAAAAATATTTTATATTATACTCACTACTATTTTTCATTACACACTGTGTTAGAAGAAATTTTACACATTTAAGGAAAGACCTGAGGGAAAACAGGAATGTTTTCAAAAACCTTTAGATTACTTTCTTTCTTCCTTCTTTAAAATACTTTGTTTTTCATGCTTCTTTACAAAGAAACAGTTAAAATATTTAATAGGGGAAAATGTTTGATTTCTAATCATAAAAATACATAACCATTGTTCGTGATGGTGCCAAAAATAAAATACATTTGTTTCAGAAGAAGGGAAGAAAGGAAGAAAGGAAACAAGGAAAGAAGGAAAGAAGGAAGGAAATATATGATCCTATTGTCATAATCTTTTCATAATTTTAATTTTTTATTTTTAAAGTATTATGAGAAGCATAATTATTCAGCTTTCAAATTTGAAGATTCATATCAGTTTTCCATATTGTTGAATAGAGAGCCTTGTTTAGGCATTTCCTTAAAGAGTTCAGAGTGATAAGAACATGGCAATGTTCAGCAGTCCCTCCCTCTGCCCCATTTCCCATGTTATCCCCTTTACATTCATATGGGATGAGTCAATAAGACCTGGATTCAGATATACTTGCATATTGATACACTTTTCAGTGTAATCCAGATTTATTTTATTTGGTTTCTGGATTATTTGTATTCTGCTTCAGTCCTACATGAGTATTTCTCTCTTCAGAATTCCTGCTTCATTTCATAGAGGTTATACCTAGCTGACATGAGGTTGCATATTCAAATTTGTTCCCTAAGTCAATGTCTAAAGATTTAAACATTAATGTATTGTTTGGCACACTTATTTAGCATGTTCCAACTATTATTATTAGTTTTATCATCCAATCTATAGAGAGTCCAAATAGCAGCAGACAAAAATTCAAATTTTTGACATATGTTTCAGTTTTGACACATCCAAAAACAGAGAGGCTTCTAGTTTCAACATATCCCAAAAACAGATGGGTTTCCAAGATAATTTTCTTTTAATATTTCATGGAATGGGAACACAAGTCCTTCAAATAGGCTTTCAGGTGTAATCCAATTCCTATTGGATTAACAGTGCAAAGTAATTTTCTTGCCCATGTCAATTTGTAATCTTTCACTTCCTTTCTTTTAGATGATACTGTAAGCACAGACTACTGTTTGATACTGTAACACAGGCAACTGTAAGCACAGACTACTTTCTTTCACAGACTACATCCTCCCCCTCCGCCTCCGTCTTTTTTCCTACAACTCTTAATAATCTAAAAACTTTATATGCTCTTGTAGAAAGATACACATACCAAGCATTAAAGCTGTGATTTTTAGGAGTGTGAAATAGTTTCATTACAAACCTGCTTTCCCTCCAGTTTTCAACACATATGAGAAAATAATTTTGCTGTAGGGTAACATTTTCCATGCTTGATTTCAATAGAAGTGTGCATATTTTGTTTTCCACTAGATAAGCTGTAGTCTGTAACTTTGTTTCCCGCTATATATTTTTAGTTCTTTAAGATAGGCAACAGTAAAATTAGAAGTGGAGATGAAGCTTTCCAAAAATCCTTTTGGGATTAAAATGAAGTGCAACTGAAATCTGTAGGAAGAGCAAACTATTGTGGAAACTGTGAGGCAAAACATCTTTTTGAGCATGTAATTGCAGTTTGCATTAAGTAATTCAGATTTAATAACTTGACTCTGTCCAGCAAAGTATTATCTGGTAGGCCCCAAAATAAATGGGAGCCTCCAGAAACTTTTTCAACTGGAGTAGCAAGAAGCAATTCTTGCCTCCTATCCTTTTCATTAACTATCATGCCTCTAAGTATCCATGGTCCTAAAAATAATTCAAAATGCCATCAATAGTTAGATAAAATTATTTGTTGGCCTAGTATGATTGGACACACAAGGAATTTGTCTTAATACAAATGCCCTCAGTATACATAAAAGGAAAGATATATTCATAAAGAGTCAAGAATCATATGGTACAACATAAGGTATAGTCATAGGGTACAATAAGCAATCAAATCACACTAGGAAACAGTTAATATAAATTGTAAGGATACAAGCAACAAAGTTACAGTCAGTCACAAGTGGGAGGGGAGGGGTGATAAGGAGTGATGAGAAGATTAATAGTGATGCAGACTTTGTAAATAGTTGGACAGTATTGAGGAATTGTTTGTTTAGCAGAGTGATGGCATTTGGATAAAAACTCCTTGTGTCTAGTTGTTCTGGTGTGCAGTGCTCTATAGTGTCATTTTGAGGGAAGGAGTTGAAACAGTTTATGTCCAGGATGTGAGGGGTCTATAAATATTTTCAAAGCCCTCTTTTTGACTTGTGCAGTATACAAGTCCTCGATTCAAAGCAGATTGGTAATAATAGTAAGATGGAATTTGAAAAGGAAAATACAGGGGGCAATGAAATGAATCACACCAGTATGATTATAGCTGCCCCTCCCCCCAAAAAAGAGATAGGCATCACTGAAAAAGGGAATGCCAGTTTTTACATAGAGGTGCATATATGGGCTTATCCACTTGTCTTGCTTGCCTTAGTATCTCAGGAATAGGAATGCATAGTGTTGTCCTCAGCCTGTCCCCAACCCATTACAAATACATTTTCTCCTGTCTGCTTTTTGTTTCCTATCAAAGTGGGTCTGACTTTCCTCTAGGGAGTAAAGATAATAATGTTAGGAAAGGAATATGATCACTGTGTATTGTGATGGAAGCAACCCTATTTCTCTAGGCATTGCTCATCACAACCATTTTATTATGGGCTGCTGAACCAATGAGATGCTGAGTTTTAAACCAACAAAAAAACCCAAACACAGATTAATTGATGGAATGGAGAACCCTGCACAGCTAGGTATTGCTCAAAGGCTAAAGCAGTAAACTGGGGGCCATTGTCAGAGACTACTACATCTGGCAGTCCATGAGTAGCAAAAAGTCTGTTCAATTGTTTTATGACTGCTTCAGTAGTAGTGGACACCATAAGGAAAACTTCTAACCAATTTGAAAAAGCATCAACAATTAAAAAATATGTGTTCCCATTCGTTGGCCCAGCAAAGTCAATATGCAGAGACCATGGGCCTCTGGGAGTTTCCCATTCCAGGGCTGGTGCAAGAGGGGGGGGTAGGCCTAGATTTCTGGCAGTCATGGCATGTAGCCATCCATTTTTCAATGCCTTTGTCCAGCCCTGGCCACCAGATGTAACTCCTGGCCAGGGCTTTCATTTTTATCATGCCTGGGTGTCCCTCATGCAACATGCACAACACTTCTTCCTGCAACTTTTTTGGGATTACCACCCTGTCTCCCCACAGTATACAATCCCTTTCAATGGACACTTCAGTCTGCTGGTGCAAAAAGGTTTAAAAGTCTCACCTCTATCCTCATCCAGCCAGCCCTTACCTACCCAATGCAGGATTCAAGCTGGCAGCGGGTCTTTCACGACGTCTGCTGTGGTTAGTGGCAGGTTCGGCCATGTCTCCATCTGAAGAGTGGAGACGGTGGGAGTTGGGTCTCCTTCCTTGTCGGGCAGTGGGGAATTACTCAAGGCATCCGCATGGGTGATGATCTTTCCAGGGCGATGAATGAGTGTGTAATTGGATGCAGTGAGGAATTCTGACCACCTCATCATTCTTGGTGATAGGATGTTCGGGGTTGGTTTGTTCCCTGCCAGAATTCCTAGCAGGGGTTTGTGGTCTGTGATTTTAGAAAATGTCCTACCATATAGGTATTCGTGGAATCTCTTGACGCCTGCTTTGATGGCGAGGGCTTCTCGGTCAAGTTGGCTGTAATTTCTTTCAGATTTTGACAGCATTTTAGAATAGAAGGCAATTGGTGCTTCTCTGCCATCTGGTAGCTTGTGGTTCAGTATGGCGCCGATTCCAAAAGGTGATGCATCACAGGTGACCATCAGTGGCAGGGTGTTGCTGTATTGTATTAAAATAGTGTTGGATGTTAATAAGTCCTTAACGTTTTGGAACACTGTTTGTTCTCGGTGGCCCCAATTCCAGACAGTTTTTTTTTTATCTAATAGTCAATGTAATGGCTCTGCTATGGTTGCCTTTTGAGGCAGGAAGACATTGTAGAAATTAATGAGACCTAAGAATGCCTGTAATTCTGTTTTGTTCTTAGGCCTGGGTGCTTCTTTAATTGCCTTTATTTTCTTTTCAGTGGGGTGTATCCCTTGCTCATCTATCAGGTAGCCTAAGAATTCCACTTGATTGGTGGCTAGTTTACATTTTTCTCTTTTGACCTTAAGCCCTGCTTCCCTGAATCTTTGCAAGACTTCTCTTAGTCTATTTTCCAATTGGTGTTTACTTTTTGCTGATACTAACATGTCATCAAAATAAGGAACGACTCCTTTTATTCCATTTAGGAGGCACTCCATGAGGCTTTGGAAAACGCTTGGGGCAATGCTAACCCCAAATTGAAGTCTGTTACATTTGAATGCCCCTCTGTGTGTGACTATAGTCTGTGCCTCTGCAGTTTCAAGGTCAACCGGCAGCTGTTGATATGCTTGTGCAAGATCAAGCTTCGTGAAAAATTTTCCTCCCCCTAATGAATGCAAAAGGTGTTGAACTACCGGAACAGGGTATGCGCTTTGCTGGAGTGCATGATTTAGGGTAGCCTTATAATCACCACAGATGCGCACTGACCCATCTGATTTGACAGGAGTCACAATGGGAGTTTCCCACCTGGCATGGTCGATTGGCTCTAACACCCCTTGTGCAATGAGTTTGTTAAGCTGCTCGTCTATTTTTGGTTTTAAGGCAAAGGGAATGCGTCTGGCTTTGAGCCTGATGGGAGCTATCTTAGGGTCTAGGCTGAATGTTATTTGGGTCCCCTTGTACTTGCCTAGGGTCCCATCGAATACATCCCGGAACTCTTCCAGCAGGCTCTCCTCCCAATTGGTCTCAGCGACGCTGTTGATCCCGATCACTCCGATTCCCAGGGGCTCGAACCATTCAATTCCCAGCAGGCTAGAACAATCCTGGTCCATGATTGTCAGAGGAAGTACCTTGGCATGGTTTTGTCCAAGATCTACTACTGGGATTCGGTTTCCCTGGTAATCTTTAAGTATTAGCTTTTGCTGTTCCAGTTTTCTTTGCTTGATGTCTGGTATCAGGTTTCTGATAGTGTTCCAGGATACCATTGACAGATATGATCCGGAGTCTACTTCCATCTCACAGGGCTTTCCTTCGATTTTCACATTTATTCGGACCTTTTTTGCATTTGCTGCCCTGGCATTTCTGATGATTATTGTTTGATGTGTTTCTTCTCTTTCATTCATTCACTAGTTCAAGTTCTCTCGGCTCCATCAGCTTCTGGCTTGTCTCTCTCTGTTTCGTGGGGGGGGGGGGGCTGCCATGTCTCTTTGGACTATAGCTCTTTTTGTTTCGGCAGACCCTAGCAATGTGCCCCCGTTTCTCACAGAATCTGCAAAAGGCATCCAGGAATCTGCATTCAGAGCACGGGTGATCACCTCCACATTCAGCACACTGGAATTCTCGCCTCCTTCCTCTTTTTTCTTGACATTTTCTTTCTGATTGAAGCCTATGTATGTCTTCGTTGTCATCATCAGTGTCACTCAGGGAGTCGAGGTCTTCATGGTGGGCAGTAGTGGGCTATTTTTGGTTTCCTTCTGCCTTCTTTTCTTGGGTTTGGTTCGGTGGTTCTACATTTGTTGAATTCATCTGGTGCATGGTGGCTGTGGATTTCTTGGCTGCTTTGGCAGCGGTTGCTTCTCCAATGGCCTCAGCCACTGTGATGTTCGGTCTGTTTAACAGCTTGCTTTGGAGTGTAGCATCCTTCAATCCCAGGACCACACAGTGTCTCATGGCTTCATCTATGTTCTGAAATTCGCAGGCTCCCCTGATATTTCTTAGGGCTGCTACAAAATTTCCGATGCTCTCATCTTCCCATTGGTCTTGTTTATAAAATTCGTGCCTTTTGATCAGATTGTAGACCACAGGCACGTAATGGGCTCATAGCACGCAGCTTAATTCTGGCCATGCCATCTGTTTCATGTCCCGCGGTTTGGCTAACGCCTTTGCCATTTTGAAAATGGCAGGGCCACAGTGTGTGAGTAATACAGCTCTCTTCCACTGGTCGGTTATTTCTTGTAGCTCATTGCTTTCCAAGAACATCAGAAAACAGTCAATGTATGACTCCCAATCTTCTTCGGCTGGGTTGAACGGTGCGGGCGGCGCATTTTTACCGGCCATTTTGGTTGTTCGGTTCTGGTTGAACATGCTTCAGTCTCGCTCTTCTAGGATGATCCCACCTTCGTCGCCAGTGTTCCATTTGGGGAATAAGGTACACGAGACCGGTATCTCAACAAACAATTCTTTATTAAATAGTATAGTGACTTATAGCGGAACGTTTGCCAAAGTCACGGCAGCCCTTCTTATAGCAGCTGCTCATGGCTTGCAGCCAATGACAGTTCTTTAGAATTCCCGCCATCCGGCCAGCCAATCAGATTGGTGTGTAATTGCCCAATCCGAGAGCGGCCTTTTCGGTAAATCAGTTTTAGCTATTTGGAGTCTTCCAATTTCCATACACAACAGTAATGATAATGTCTTACAATAAAGACATGTTCTTTACAAGTTAGTGTGGTTCCAAATTTCCTTACTTACTTCCCTCATTGAATCTCCTTGTGATTTGTTAGCAGTGTGAATTCCAAAGAAAAGTTGTCAATTTCTAACACAGAGCCACCTTCTACACCTGATTCCAGTTTACTTACATGATTAAATGATTATGGACATATCGAGCTTCTTGTAAGTATAATTGTTTTCAGAGATAAATTCCTCAACATTATGAACTTCGGATTCACACTGTTATGATTGTGCAGATATAAAGGCCCTGTCCCACTGGCTGACGGACGCAAAGCATATACATAAAGGACACAGCGGATGAGAAAATTTCAGGGGTGGCTCCATCCATTGTCATCCACTCCAAAAAGTGGTGAAAATTTGCATAAACAGAACAGAAAAGAATGGAAAAGAACGGACGTGGGTAGGATGTAGCGGGGATGTTAAACGGATATTCATAGGAAGCCTAGCGGATGACAGCGGATGGAAGCAGATGACACATCCGCAGGGGTTCCGGGGAAAATTGCAAAGCAGACATATAGTGGAAGGGGTGGATGCATAGCAGATGACGTGGATGACGCGGATGCATCATGGACGCCTATAGGAAGCAAAGCGGATGCATAGCGAATGTATATCAGATGCAAAGTGTTCACTGTGCATGCGGGGAGTATGAATTATGTCAGCTCTGTGGATATAAAAGGATGCAGCTCACACACAGTCATCATTCAGAGGAAAGATGTGCTGCCACATACATCTTCAAAGAACACCATGGTTCGTCAGTCAGGGAAGAAGAGAAGCCAATGCCTACTCATGCCAGCCCTGGCAAGAAGGACAGAACCACCATCCCACCCCCTGGCACTGACTCTGAAGCTGCTGGTGCTTCTCCTACTGCTGGTGCTGCTGGTGTTGCTGCTGCTGGTGCTTCTCCTGCTGCTGGTGGTGCTGCTGGTGCTATGGCTGCTGGTGCTGCTGCTACTGCTACTGCTACTGCTACTGCTACTGCTACTGCTGCTACTGTGGTGGACCAGCCCCAAGGCCCTCAAAGCCCTTGGGAGGAAGAGGCAAGGGAAGGAGAAGGGAGTGAAGAAACAGTACACCATTTCCGAGGAGCATGGGGAGGAGGTGCTGGAATGGTTGAGGGAGAACGAATACCTCTGGAGAAAGGGCCACAGACTGTATCATGACACCCAAAAGAAGCAGGTAGCTTGGAGAGACAAGGCAGAGAGCCTGGGCTACATTGCAGATGTACTCCTGGGATGGTGGAAGCACATGCACACCTGGTATGGCAAGCTACACCTCAAAAAATCTGGCCAGGCTGCTGTCAAGCTCACTGACCAGGAGATGTACGTCATGGCCAAGTGCATGGAGGGTGAGGTCTGCAACCGAGGAGCAGTCCCTCTGATACCCCTCTCCCTCAGACAGCACACAGACAGCCAGTCCTCTTCCAGCCAGGAACCAGCTGCCCTGCCCAGGCAGGTGTCTTCAGAGGGCCCCATGGCAGAGACCCTCCTGACAGCTGCACTCCCCATGCTGGCAGACTTGGAGGATGACGCCCTGCTATCACAAATGGAGGAAGAAGCAGCAGCCACCAGAGACCAACGCACCCCCACCCCCAGCTCCACAGGATGCAGGCAGACAGGCAGACAAGCAGACTGGAGGGCCAGAGCCACACTGTCCTGCTTGAGCGCAGGGACACAATGAGGACTAGCACAGAACTTCTCTCTCAGCTGGTCCACTTGGACAGAGGATCCTCCAGCTGCCATACTTTCATCACCTACGTGAGCCACACCTTGAGGGATATGCCCGAGGCCCAGTACCAGGTGATGAAGGAAAAGATCACAGCACTTCTGCACAACCCTCAAGGCCCAGCTGAACCTGCTCCAAACCAGTCCAGGTCTGCTCCTCCACCCCAGGCAATGTCACAGCCCTTCCACAGCTTTCAACAGCCTCTCACCTACCAAGGTTACAACTACCAGGACTTCCCACAGCAAAAACCTTCCCAGTCCAGGCCCAGGTTCATCACACGCCACAGACGCCACACCTCACCCAGCTGCAGACCAGACAGCCTCACTACACTCCTCCTTCCTCCACCCCACAGCCAAGCCCATCAACGGACAATCTGTCATCTTGTGCCTGACATCCCAGGTACTTGATGAAGGGCCTCTCAACCTCACGGGACTGAGTCAGCAATCTGAGAGCTTCCTTAACACACCATCCCCTGTTGTACCCTCGGGGCCTCAGACCAGCACTCAGGGGGCCTCAGACCAGCAATGGTGCCTCAGACCAGCACTCAAGCCACAGCCACCTCCACAGTCTCTGCCCACTTAACAGCTGAGACCATGGACATGACTCAGAGTGACTGAGAATAGTGCCAGAGACTGAGTTGTTACTTGTTCTCTTTTTCTTTGCTTAAGACACTTTATTTGGTTCATTTTGCTTTTTTAATAAAGTCATACAGTTTACTTAAGACAGTTAATAAAGGTTATCTTTGCTTGAGACACTTGGTTCATTTTTTTTACTTAATAAAGTGTTGGTGAAAACTTTGAAAAAATGGTTAAGCCTTTGCATGCTTGTGGGATAGGTAAGAATAGTTGTGGGATAGATAAGGATAATTGTGGGATAGATAAGGATAGTTTTGGGATAGATAAACCTCCAGTTCAAGCATAGTGGGACTGTATGGTCCACCCTCCCAGCTGCCACACATATGGACCTTTTGTATCAATAACAATTTATTCATTGATCAACACATTAATGCCCTATTCATTGTAGGGCCACTCAACACACATGGCACAATCTCATTAGTGTTATGTGACAGCTTCAAGGAAGCATCAATTAACCATCTATCATCGTGTCTTGCCACTCCACTGCTCCAGCTGGGGAGTTGCACCAGTGTCTCAGGAGGTTGCACTGCTTCTTCCCTTCACATGAAGCTCTGTTGGGGCCTTGTACATCCACAGTGTCTATCAGGTTTTGTCCTTGCCTCCATTCACCAGGCTCCATGTCCCCATTCCCTTGTTGAAGGTCCACAAGTCTGTTCTGCAACACTGGGTAGCAGGTGCGCATGAGATTGTGCAGGATGCAGCAAGCTTCCACGATGCTCCTCACGGTCTCTGGGCGATGCTGCATGGTGGTGAGAAGTATCTGGAACCTGTTGGCCAGGATGCCAAAGGTGTTTTCCACCACCCGTCTTGCCCTGGACAGCCTGTAGTTGAAGATCCTCTCTTCACAGGTGAGGTATCTTGAACTGTATGAGGTCGGTTCTGAGGGAGAAGGCGTCATCACCAACGATGAAGTAGGGCACATCTTGTGTGTCATTGGGTAGAGGGTCTGGATCTGGAAAACCCATGATGAGGTTGCATTCCAGCTCATCCTTGAGGTCACTGGTGTTGTACACCTGGCTATCTGAAGCTGACCCATTGCCTGAAGCATTGATGTACATGAACTTGTAAACAGCATCAACCATGGCAAAGAGGATGATACTGAAGAAGCCCTTGTAGTTGAAATAAGTAGACCCTGAGTTGGCTGGAGCTTTGCAGGCCACGTGCTTCCCATCTATGGCTCCAATGGTGTGGGGAAAGTTCCACCTCTGATGCCACTGTTCTGCAACTTTCCTCCAGCCTTCTTCAGTGGTGGGGCACTTGAGGAGCTCCTCCACGTATTCTTCAATGATGGCCTGCACCACTACTCTGACCACTTTGCTGATGCTGTTGTGTGGCACCCTCCATGCATACTGCATGTTTTTGTATGTGGTTCCAGAGGCCAGATGCCACAGAGTCAGTGCCACCTTCAGTCCAGGGTCCAGGCTGGGATGGAAGTTGGTGTTTGCCTTGGTCAACCTGGGTTTCAGATGCTCTAGAACTTCGTCAAACATGGCTGGTGGCATCCTCATGAAGTGATGGAATGCATGAGGGTCTTTATTCCTCAGCTCCACCATCAACTGGTCATACAGTCCAAACTCCATTCTTCTCACAATCCATCCTCGGACCCACACAGCTCTTGGACGTCTCCTTCTTCTCCTTGTGTATAAAAGGTGAAACAGTCTGAACAGTGTTTGGTTCTGGTGATGAATGATCGGAGCTACCATACGGATTGTATCATGATCCATGGTGGAGAACAATGGATGATGTGGAAGAGCAAGACCAAGGGTGAAGAGGTCTGTACACCATGGCTGCTGGACTCATACTGAGATCCAGGTGATTTCCTCCCCCTTTTTATAGGAAATATCGCTTTTCCACTAGTTGTCCTTCTACATACTCTAGACATACTGCAGACATCCTAAATATCCAAGAAACATCCCAGATACAAACATTTCGTCAGTTTTAATCCTTTATATATAAGATGCATTCGCTTATATCCTTTCTATTTCCGTGCTACTAACACTGTGTGGACGTTCAGTGTACCTTTCCTTTCCTCCTCCTTTCCATTTTCAGATGCAGTGGATGTGAGTTGCGAGTATCCAGAGGATGCCGAAAGGATACAGCGGATGTTTAATGGATGATAAAGGACATAGAACGTTTGTTGCCCGTATATGTCGCGGATGTACATCATACACAGCGGAAGGTTCATCCGTTCAAAAAGTTTTGTGCAGCTCAAAACTTCCTAGGCAGATGAAATCTCAGTGGACGGATGCTGGAGGGATAGAGTGTATGAAACATGTATGCAGTGAGTACACAATGGATGCATCGTGTTTTCCAATGGATGGCAAGCTTTTTTTAACGTTTTACATCCTCTTTGCATCCGTTGATGCAGTGGGACATGGGCTTAACTGGAAAAATGCTGTATTGTAATACTTAAATACAGATTATTCAAATTAAGTCAAGATAGTTTCTTCTACAAGTCATGTTTGACACCTGGTGTGTTTATAGACACATCCATGTCATTTTGGGATCAAAGAAAAGAATGCTTCTTCTGATTTATTTTTTTTCTAATATTAACCTCCATGGTTAGTCTATAGTCTGGCAAGTCTGGATCAGAGGTGATATTCAGCAGGTTGTGATCAGTTCTGGAGATCCAGTAGCAGAAATTTTGAGTAGTTCGGAGAACTGGCAAATGCAACCTCTGGCTAGAGATTTTACAGTATCCTTCCCCTGCCATGCACACCAAGCCATGCCCACAGAACTGGTAGTAAAAAAAATGGAATCTCACCACTGGTTTGGATCGTCCAATTATATTTAGATATTAGAAAATAGCCATGATTATCTAAAGCAGTGATCCCCAAACTCTTCAGCCCATGGACCATTTCAGGAAGTTTCAAATTATTGACTCACAAAATTTTTACATCAAAATAATTTAATGCTATTATTAAAAATGTTAATATGGACAGGAGTGGATGGTTAAATAACATGCCAAACCTATGGTAGCCCTCATGCTGGATCCCCCTTTTTGCATGAATATTACTTTTGGTATATTTGATATGATGGAAGTTGCTTTATTAGGTGAGAGGCAACTTGAGTTATTTCTCCTTGAGATACCTTGCAACATCTTAAGTATTCATTCTCTGATTCTGATATCTGTAAGAAGCTTCTAAGATGCATTGCACATGTATGGTAAATTCTTCTAACACTGTCAGAGAAGTTATTTATGGGCAGCACATATACAAAAGTCCTTGGATTGAAGCAATATGATACTTTTCCTCTGCTTTTAGAAGTTGGAAGTCGGCTTTGTTTTGTGAAAAACAAATATAGGAAAAAATTCCTCTCTACAAACCTTTGTTGAACAATTATGAATAAAAAATATTCTACTTGTGTTGACCCATAGAATGTGGAAGACTTTTTTCTGAAACTAGAAGTAACTCTGCCTAAACATTTTCTATTTTTCCCCAAGAAAAATAACTCACACATCAGATATGGTCTAAGTAAATTAGCTTCTGCAATGGCACCATGGAATTATAACATTTAAAACAATATGATAACACATCTTGCAGAGAGTAATATTCACTATACAAAATATTTTAGAATCAGGTCTTGGATTTATTAGCCATCCTTCAATAGTTTGAAACCAATTCAATTTTTCAGAAATAGATATGACTGCATTTTGTATACAATACAGAATTTTAAATCAAGAACAACCTAGCTGTAATCTTGAGGTGAAAAAAGAATTTATTGTATTTCTAGAAGGGCAATGTCTCAAAAGGATTTAAATCTTTTGAATAATCCATTCTGATTTTCACTCTAGAGAGGTAAAAAAGAGGACATGGATTATCATGTTTAACAGAATAATATAAATTGCATAACACAGTGAAAGAGACTATTCTCTATGTATACATAAAGAAATAAGCATAAGTTTGCTCATTATGTTCAGCCAATATATAGTCAGATGCCTATTTTTTTTAGATACTTTAATGTTCCTTGTTAAGATCTCTTAAAATTTAAGAATAAAATTTCTTAAATTTTATTGTGACTCATGAATTGTTTGTTTCTATGTTTTATTGTAGAAAATATACACTAAGGCTGTGAAAAGTAGCTGTGGCCTCTTAAAAATTCAAACTTTCCTCAGAAGATTGTTTTTGACTGCCTGGCTGCATCTGCTGTACAACTGTACAGATTCACTTACATGCTGACAGTCAGGAACTGCATTTAAAGCCACTGTGAGCTTTGCAAAACAACATGAGTGCTTTAATGTTTCAAGGAAGGGGATTTTATTCATGGTACATGCTTTTGCAAAGCTCCCTTTTCAAATGCATTGAACTGTTAGAATTAATACACTCAAAATAGAACTGGAAGGGAACTTGGAGGTCTTCTGTTCCAATCCGCTGCTTAAGCAGGAGACCCTACACCATTTCAGAGAGATGGCTATCTGGTCTTTTCTTAAAAACTTCTGATGGTGAAGCACCTACAACTTCTGAAGTCAAGATGTTCCACTGGTTAATTGTTCTCACTGTTAGGAATTTTTTTTTTCTTAATTCCAGTTGCTTCTCTCCTAGATTAATTTCATCCATTGCTTCTTATCTTGACTTCTGGTACTTTGGAAAATAAGTTAACCCCCTCTTCTCTGGGGCAGCTCCTCAAATTCTGGAATAATACTATCATGTCACCCCTAGTTCTTCTTTTCTCTAGACTGGCCATACCTAATTCCTGAAACAATTCTGCATATGTTTTTGTCTCCAGGCATTTAATCATCTTAGTTACTCTTCTTTGCACTCTCCCCCAGCCCCCAAGTCTCAATATCTGTTTTGTAATGTGGTAACCAAATCTGGATGCAATATTACAATAATTTATTAAGCAGTATTAATACTTTACATGATTTTAATTCTATGCCTCTATTTATACAACTAAGGATTGTATTAGCTTTTTATTTTTGCTGCTGCTGTACATTGCTAGCTCTTATTTAAGTGATTGTCCGCTGGGACTCCAGGGTCCCTTTCACAGTTACTGCTTTGGAGCCAGTTTTCACCTAATCTGTACTTATAACTTTGATTTTTCCCTACCTAGGTGTAAAATCTTGCTTTTCTCTATATTAAATTCCATGCAGTTGGAAAGGGACCATTGTTCAAGTCTGTCAAGATCTTTTTGGATCCTGTGCTTGTCTTCTGTGGTGTTGGCTATTCTTGCCAGCTGTCATCTGCAAATTTGATATGCTAGAACAAATTAATCGGCAGTCTAATTGATAAACATTAGATGGCTAAAAGATAACAAATAGAGCAAGTATTATATAATGATATTTATTAATAATATAAACAGTTTGAAAAATAATAAAATGAAACAAACAGGCTGAACTTTTAATCTTCTGACATCATATCTCATTATGCTTAAAATTAATGTTTCAATATAAGTGTGGACATTAAACATTACCAAATTCATACTTCCAGAACAAATATTGCAAAGGGAATACAATTAATCTGCCCCATAATCCATTTTCAGGTGGTTTATCTCACTAGGGATTATATACATCAAATTTCAGATGAAATACCTGCCTGTAAATTTAGATTAAGAATGTTTTTAGAATCTGATTAAATTTGCAGGGAAGCATTGCAATAAATTACATATAAACAGGCTTGGAAAACTGTTAAAAAGTATATTATAATTTAAGTATCTATCAAACAGGATACTCTCATCCATGTACTAAATTCTAATGTACATATTGCAACTGTGTAACATTGAAGATAAAATGATGTTTCATCACATAAATGGGAAAAGTGACTGAGGACCTCTTTTGTAAAACAATTGCTTGGAAACAGGATGTGATTGATTTAAGATTTTTTGCATATTCTGCACGTAATTCTGTAAGTTGGAAATCAGCTTTCCCTTCCAATATGATGTATTGAAAATCTATAATCCGTATCAAATCATACAGACTTGTGTCCAGATCAGAAGTCTGCAAAATCCCAAAAGAATCAAGTTTTCAGGAAGATATGGCTATATGAAATTCATTGAGATCATTCAAATTGATTCTCTTTTCACTAACACATTTCTAATAATATTCATAAGTAACCAAGATCTATTTTAGTTTTTTGGTAACCAAGATCTATTTTAATTTTTTGGGACAAAGAAAATAATTTTGCCTATCTGACATACCATGAAATATTTTAATTTTCTCCATGCCTTTCTGTCCTATTTTTGTCTGTATCTTCCTGCAGCCAAATGTAGTCATCACAGAAAGAGGATAAGCAACCATAATTAATTATGTGTGATCTCATGGGGAAAAAAGGCTATGCCAAGGAAGGAAACCCCACCCTATTTAATCTTGGATGTGAACTAAAAGAAGAATCTAGATTTTCTTGAGATCTCAGAAAGGTCAGCATTTATGTCTACAAGCTCAGTGCTGCAGCCTTTCCTTCATAAACAGGAGAAACTGAAAGCAAGCTATTTAAAAAAAAAAACTGTCACATCATTCAAAGTGGGGTGGTTCAATGAAGTTCTAATCTTGTGAAGTGCTAAGAGCAAAGTCATAACTAGGAACCAGCAGTAGTTTTCAAATTGCCTTATGTGGTGATCACTGTCTTTTCAGCTGTTGGATTGTGTTTCAGAATAGGTACCTGACCAAAAAAGTGCTTTCCTGAATTAGCCTGATATCTTGACCAAAAAAATGCTTTCCTGAATTACCCTAATTCCTTAAGATTAGATTTTTTTTTGTCCTATGATATTTTCATTCTATCATTATATTTTTGAAAAGTATATTGTTGTGATTAGCTAATGCTGACTGTAAAATTAATTTTGAACTAAGTTCGATGCAATAGTGATTTGGGAACGATAGATTGTACAACAGGTGAGATTTCAGTGCTAAGTGAAATAGCTTTATGAGTAATTTCTATCAGTACTGTTTGAATTGCAAGAAAAAAAAACCCTCCAATAATTTTCCATTTATCCACAAATTCATATAAAATTAAATAGCATATACAAATACAAAACTCCAAAGACCCTTAAAAACAAATCACATGTGCAAAAATATATCTTGTGTTAACTTTAAACAGATAAAATCGATATTAAACAGTAAAATAGAAGTTGGAAAAATTATCACAGCTTGGCTTCTCATAGCTTTGAAGCAATTATTATCTTGTTAAATAACCTTACAGATATTTTTTTAAACTAAATTATGCTCAGCTTCTGTCTAGTAATAAGGCTTAAAATCTTTTTAGAAGTTGAACATTCATTATTTTAATATCTCTATGTTTTCTTCAAACAATCGTTATGGACTGGCAATCGGTTCACAAGTTCCTTTAAAGGCAACTCTAAATGATCTTAAATATTTGGTTTCAATGTTGACTTTGTCATTTATGTGCATTTTTGGTTTGTCCTTCAGATATTTGTTTTTCTTTAATCAAAATTGGAAGTCTTCCTGTTTCAAATTTTAGATCCCTGGAGATCACATTTAAAATATAATCACTATAAGCAGAATATGTAAGACAATTTCTTCTTTAACTTCAAATCCTGTCAAAAGTAATATGCACAAAAATACAGTAGTATGTCACATTGAAGTGTAAATGTAGAATTACCATGAAACCCATTATGTTTAGCAGTGATATAGCAGTTAAAATACTCTTGGAGTAATTTCACTAGGGGCCAAAAGTTATTAGAAATGTTCATGCTGCCTATTAAAACTGTATATATTGTACTATACTATGGAAATTAAACGTTAAACATTTCTGTGTTGTGCAGCATATTTGGATTGATTTTTTCACCAGTTAAATTATGCAAGTTAACTTGCTGAAAATTGAATTATAAAAGTCCCAGTACAGCAGAAATGTGCAGTTTGAGCAGAAAAGTGCTAGTTGTACAAAGTTTAGTTGTTAGGGAAACCCTAGTGCTGTCAGTTTAGTGGACAGGCTGAGGGGAAACAGAAGAGCTGCAAATGAAATATAGCAGCTTATTCATGTACCTAAGACCCTATTTATGGCAGAAATGAAGTTTACATTTAATCAATCATAACCTTTTTGTATATTTTATTACATATATTTATATAATGAAAGCAGAGGATGAACTATGTATATGTTGGCATAGGGAAGGGGATCAGTACAACTAAAAAGTGGATTTAATTTATATTACGATTATGTTATCCTCTAGCTGGCATTGTGTAATGCATTTTTATATTTACATCAATAAAATTACTAATGGAATTTTGGAGAGAAATTCCAAATTACCCAGGATTAATGGTAATGGCAGACCGTATAATCAAAAGAGGAAATATACACCCACCCAATTTAATTTCCAAACTACCCCATATTACAGACTTGGTAAATTTAGTCAAAAATAGTCTTGTTTTTGGGACTTCTGGGTTCAGCTTTTTCAGCGACAGACCGAAACCTCGTCTCTCCAAGGCTTCGCCGCTGGAGCATCCTGAGCCACTGGAGCACCTGTAGCCGGCTGGTTTCGGGGCTAAGCCATGCCATAGAGGTCATGAAGAAAGGGGAGACTGCCTAGAGGGTTGTGGAGAGCCGCATCTCTCTTCCCCAGCTGGCCATTACTCCCTTTTCCGAAGGTGGCTGCAGCAGAGTTCAGAAATGGCCACCACAAAGAAGAACTCGACCAGAAAAGAATGTGCAGGAGGAAGATAAGAAGAGAAAGTTTTGGCTGACTGGGTCAAACAGCAAAAGCAACAAATAAGTTACCCTGGAATTTAAATTTAACAACATTGTTCCCAAAGAAGATTTCAAAGCTGTGAAGGAGAGAGAGAAGGGAAAGGATTAGGGTTTTTTTCTTCCCTTCCTTATATTGACAGCTAAGAGACTTAAGCAAGAAACTGAAAAGAAAAATTCATTTTGACATTAATAGGCATCTAAGCTGAAAATAAAAGTCAAAGAGATAATAAAGATTTTCTGGACATTTAAAAGTTTTTAAAAGTTGGAAAGGAGAAAAAAAGAATAGAAGGACAGGATCTGGAAAAATGGAGGAGACTGCCTGGAATTAAGGAATGGAACTGTAATTAAAAGGAACTCACAGCAAAATCTTAACAAGATACCTCAAAGACACATTTTAATGGAAACTTGGTAACAAAATAATAGAACTCCAGGAAGAGAAAGTGGAAAAAAGAAGCAAGTAGAAACAGCCTTAGATTATTTGAATTACTTGGTGATTTTTGGTTTTTGCATCTGGATGACTAAAATTAACTGGGTGGTTGTTTAAAACTTTTTAAAATGCTGTCACTCTTAGAAGAACTGAAAACGGAACTTAAATAATGGAAAGAAGATGAACAAGAAGGGAGAAGTTCTTTTGGCTTTTTGTTTAAATTCTTAGAAATGGAGATCTGGAATTATGAGAAGAAACAAGAAATACTTGCAGAACAAGAAGATTGGGACTAAGAAGAAGCCATCTTTAATGATCAAATAAGTTTAAGTGGGGGGGGGAAGAAAAGGGGGGAAACAGAGTGAATGGTTTAAGACTAAAAAAAACAATCAAAAAGAAGAAGGACAATTTGAAAGATAAGTACAATATGAGAAAGCAACAGAAGAGGGGATTAGAGATGAGAGAGTTAGAAGCAGAGAGACAAGGGGGTAAAAAGTGGTGGGGGAAGAAGGCAAGGAAAAGAAGTTGTAAAGCCCATGTCACACTGCACCAACAGATGGAAAGAGGATGTAAAACGGAGAGAAACACTTGCAATCCGTTGGTTAATGCGATGCTTCTGTTCTGTACTCACTGCCACCGTTTTTCATCCTCTCTATCCGTCCAGCATCTGTCGACTGAGATTCCATCCGCTCAAAATGTTTTGAGCTTCTCAAAACCTTTTGAGCGGAAAATGTATCCAACGCGTCCGTTCTGCATCTGCAACGCATACGGGGAACATCCATTCTACATCCGTCGTCATCCGTTACGCATCCGCTATATCCGCTAGGCATCCGCTGCGCATCCACGCAACTCAAATCTACTCCAGCGGAAAACGGACACAGGGAGGAAGCAAAACGGATGCAGAACGGACACAAGGCGTCAGTAGCACGGACAGAGAAAGGATGAAAGTGGATGCAGCTCGCATTCAATGCATTAAAACTGAAAAAACATTCGCAGAGGGGACGTATCTTATATATTTAGGATGTCTGCAGGATGCCTAGAGGATGCAAAGGTACACTGAGCGGAAAACCTATATTTCCTATAAAAAGGGGGAGAAATCACCTGGATCTCACTTTCAGTCCAGTAGCCCTGCTGTGCAGACCTTTTCAGCCTTCATCTGGCTCTTGCTCTTCCACAGCATCCAGTCATCTCTACTATAGATCGTAACACACTCCTTTTGGTAGCCATCATCGTTCTACAACAGTGCGAAGCCATCTACAAGCTCTTTCACCTGTTCTATGCGAAGAAAAGGAGGCGGCCAATAAGTGTCTGGGTCCGAAGATGGATCAGGAGAAAAGCGGAGTATGGACTGTATAACAAGATGATGGTGGAGCTGAAGAACGAAGACTCTCGTGCATTCCATAACTTCATGAGGATGCCTCCAGCCATGTTTGACGAAGTTGTGGAGCGGCTGAGACCCAGGTTGACCCAGGCAAACACCAACTTCTGGCCCAGCCTGGACCTTGGGCTCAAGGTGGCACTGACTCTGCACCACCTGGCCTCAGGGACCACGTACAGGAGCATGCAGTATGGCTGGAGGGTGCCACACAACACAATCAGCATTGTGGTCAGAGAAGTGGTGCAGGCCATCATCGAAGAATACCTGGAGGAGTTCCTCCAGTGCCCCTCCACTGAAGAAAGCTAGGAGAAAGTTGCAGAGCAGTGGTATCAGAAGTGGAACTTCCCCCACACCATTGGAGCCATAGATGGCAAGCACGTGGCTTGCAAAGCTCCAGCCAAGACAGGGTCCACTTATTTCAACTACAAGGGCTTCTTCAGCATCATCCTCTTCGCCATGGTCGATGCTGACTACAAGTTCATGTACATCAATGCTTCAGGCAACGGCTCATCTTCAGATGCCCAGGTATACAATGCCAGTCACCTCAAGGAGGGGCTGGAACGCAACCTCATCGTGGGCTTCCCAGATCCAGACCCCCTGCCCAACGACACGCAAGATGTGCCCTACTTCATCATGGGGGATGACGCCTTCTCCCTCAGAACCTACCTCATGAAGCCCTACACTTCCAGATGCCTCACCCGTGAAGAAAGGATCTTCAACTACAGAATGTCCAGGGCAAGGTGGGTGGTGGAGAATGCCTTTGGCATCCTGGCCAACAGGTTCCAGGTACTTCTCACCACCATGCAGCATCGCCCAGAGACCATGAGGAACGTCGTGGAAGCTTGCTGCATCCTGCACAATCTCATGCGCATCTGCTACCCAGTCTTGCAGAACAGGCTCGTGGACCTCCAACAAGGCAATGGGGACATGGAGCCTGGGGAATGGAGGCAAGGACGAAACCTGATAGACACTCTGGATGTGCAAGGCCCCAACAGAGCTTCACATGAAGGGAAGAAGCAGCGCAACCTCCTGAGACACTGGTGCAACTCCCCAGCTTGAGCAGTGGAATGGCAAGAAAGGATGATAGATGCTTAATGGATGCTTCCTTGAGGCTGTCGCATAACACTGATGAGATTGTGCCATGATTGTTGGGTGGGCCTACAATGAACAAGGCATTTAATAAAGAGTTGTGTTTATGTTGAAATGTGTGGATCAATGATTACATTGTTATTGATAATAAAGGGCCAAAGGTGTGGCACCTGGGAGGGTGGACCATACAGTCCCCCTATGCTTTCACTGGAGGTTTATCTATCCCACAGCTATCCTTACCTTTCCCAAAGGTATCCCTGCCCATCCCACAGCTATTACCCATCCCAAAGGTATCCCTGCTCATCCCACAGCTATTACCCATTCCAAGGGTATCCCTGCCCATCCCACAGCTATCTTAACCCATCCCAAAGGTATCCCTGCCCATCCCAATGCTATCTTAACCCATCCCACAAGCATGCAAAGGCTTAAACCATTTATAAAAGTTTCCACCAAGACTTTATTGACTAAAATAAATGAAGCAAGTGTGTGAAGCAAATATTAATAACAAGCTGTAAAAGGAAAATGACCCAAGACAAGTGTCCAAAGCAAAAATAAAGTCAACAGGTAGCCCCCCAGTCTCTGGCACTCTTCTTGGTCACTCTGAGGCGTGCCCAGTCTCAGGGGTGAAGGGTCCAGGTGCTGTGGAGGTGGCTGCTGCTGGAGTGCTGGTCTGAGGCGTCATTGGGGTGCCTGGCCCTGAGAGGACAACAGGGGTCGGTGTGTGGAGGAAGCTCTCAGAGAGCTGCCTCAACCCCGTGATGTTGACAGGCCCTTCCTCCATGACATGGGGAAGGGCCCCAATACCGATGACAGATGTTCTGAGGCCGGGCTTGGCTGTGGGGTGGAGGAAGGAGCAGTGTAGTGGGGATGTCTGGTCTGCAACTGAGCGAGGTGAGGCGTCAGTGGCATCTGTGGCATGGGTGGCATCTGTGGCGTGGGTAGCATTGGTGGTGTAGGTGGCATCGGTGGCATCAGTGGCATCGGTGGCAACGGTGGCGTTTGATGTACCTGTGCCTGGACTGGGAAGGACTGCCTGTGCTGCTGGAACTCCTGGTAGCCATAGCTCTGGTAGGTGAGGCCTGTGGAAACTCTTGGAAGATCAGTGACATCACCTAGGGTGGAGGAGCAGGCCTGGACTGGGTGGGAGCAGGTTCAGCTTGGTCTGGAGGGTTGTGAAGAAGATCGGTGATCCTATCCTTCACCACCTGGTACTGGGGTTCCGACATGTTCATGAGGGTCTGGTTGACGTAGGTGAGGAAGGGCTTGCAGTTGGAGGATGGGACGTTGGTGTGTACCAGCTGAGAGAGGAGATCTTCGCTGCTTCTGATGGTGTCCCTGATCTACAGCAGGACAGTGTGGCTCTGCCCCTCTTGTCTGCCTCTCTGCCTTTCTGTGGAGGTGGAGATGGGGGTGGATGCGGGTTGGCCTGTGGTGGAAGTGCCCTCTCCTTGCTCCCACTGTGTCAGGGGGTCCTCCACGCGCTCCGCCATGGGTAGTACAGCTGTCAGGGGGTTCTCCGTCATGGCACACTCCACAGATATCTGCCTGGACACAGGAGCTGACTCTTTGCCAGAAGAGGACTGGCTCTCAGCAGGATGCCTGAGACAGAGGGTTGTGAGAGGGGCTGCTCCTTGGTGGCAGATCTCACCCTCCAAGAAGCTGCACTTGGCCATCACGTAGTTCTCTCTGTCTGTCAGCTTGACTGACTGCGGCCTGGCCAGATTTCTTGAGGTGCAGCTTCCTGTACCAGGTGTGCATGTACTTCCACCAGCCAAGGAGCACCTCCGAAGTGTAGCCCAGGATCTCCGCATTCTCTCTCCAAGCAACCTGCTTCCTTTTGGTGTCTCGATAGAGCCTGTGTCCCTTCCGCCATTGATACTCGTTCTCCCTCAGCCATTCCAGCACCTCATCCTCATGTTCCTCTTCGATTGAGTATTGCATCCTCTCCCTTTCATGTATCTGCCTCTTCCTCCCTCTTGCAGGGCCATATGGGCCCTCATCAGAGGGGCTTCGAGGTTGTAGGGGTTGCTCCTCCACACCACCAGCAGCAGCAGCAACAACAACAGTAGCAGCAAAAGCAGGACCAGCAGGACCAGCACCACCACCACCACCAGCAGCAGCAGCAGCAGCAGGACCAGGAACAGCACCAGCAGAGTAAGCACCAGCAGCATCAGCAGGACCAGCAGGACCAGGATCAGCAGCAGCAGAGTAAGCACCAGCAGCGCCAGCAGCACCAGCAGCACCAGCAGCACCAGCAGCACCAGCAGCACCAGCAGGACCAGGAGCAGGACCAGCAGAGTAAGCACCAGCAGCACCAGCAGCACCAGCAGGACCAGGAGCACCAGGAGCACCAGCAGCACCAGCAGCACCAGGAGCACCAGCAACACCAGCAGGACCAGGATCAGCACCAGCAGAGTAAGCCCCAGCAGAAGCCCCAGCACCAGGAGCAGCGCCAGCAGAGTAAGCACCAGCAGAAGCACCAGCATCAGGAGCAGTACCAGCAGAGTAAACACCAGCAGAAGCACCAGCACCAGGAGCAGAGCCAGCAGAGTAAGCACCAGCAGAAGCACCAGCACCAGGAGCAGCGCCAGCAGAAGCTCCAGCACCAGAAGAGCGAGCGCGAGCAGCAGAAGCCCCAGCAAAATCAGAGTCAGGACCAGGGGGTGGGATGGTGGCCCTGTCCCTCCTGCCTGGGCTGGCAACAGGCTTTCTCTTCTTCCCCATGGTTGTTGGCTGGTTGGCTGGCTGGCTGGCTGGCTGGAGCTGTGTCTGGCAGCAGGTCTTTCCTCTGAATGGTGAACTGCTTGCGAGCTGCTTCCCTTTATATCTGTGGGGCTGACGCAATGCATCCTCCCCGCATGCATAGTGAACGCTGTGCATCTGCTAGGCTTCCACCAGGCTTCCGCTAGGCTTCCACTCTGCATCCGCTTCATCCGCTTGGCATCCGCTCTGCATCTGCTCCTTCTGCTACGCGTCCGCTTTGCTGTGCTCCCCCAGAAACCCTGCAGATGTGCCATCCACTCCCATCCACTTCCATCCGCTAGGCTTCCGTGGAGCATCTGTTTTCCATCCTCGCTACGTCCTCTCCCTGTCCGTTCCTTTCCGTTGTTGTCCACTCTGTTTATCCAAATTTGAGGCACTTTTCAGAGCGGAAAACAACGGATGGAATATTTTCTCATCCGCTGTGTCCTTTTTACAAATATTTTGCATCTGTCAGCCAATGTGACAGGGCCTTAAAAGACAGAAAAAAGAAATGGAGAAACAGGGAAAAGGTATAAGGATTGTAACCATACGTTTGTTTGGAGATAATGGGTGAAAATTTAATTGTAAAGGGGATTCTGCAAAGGTACATAAGATAGCATTGTTACATTATACATAGAAATAATTTCAGAAGATATGAGGGATAAAAAATTTATTGTAATGTAGTGGGATGTTTGCTAATAAATAAATGAATTAAAATGATTGAGAGAATTAAAAGGGAACATTTTTAATTATTAGTGATGATTTATAAAAATATAAGTAAGAAATATGGAAGAAAAGAATGAACCATGGAAAGTTTATAAGTGTTCCCAAGTAAGTGTGATATTCAGTTGAAAAGAAATGTTAAAGATGTTAAGATTTTAATGCATATTAGTGATAGAATTGAATTGGAATGGAATGTGTGTTTTATTTACATATGTATATATATATATGTATGTATATGTGTGTGTGTGTGTGTGTGTGTGTGTGTGCTGTTCAGCTTCCTTCGGGTATTATCCCACGTCATTGTAGTTCTGTTAAAGTTGTAGCAACGTTTCAGCAGAATCTCATCTACCATCCTCAGGCTTCTGTATATAGTTAGTTCCTGGTTTCAAATTTGAGGCTGGTCCATTGTGATTGTTTGGGAGCCTGGATCTGTATTCATTGGACTTGGAGTTTGATTGATTGGTGTTTCTGGTTTCTTCTGTCTGTTTTGTGGCTTTGATTGGCTGGCAACACTCTGTTCTTGTGTTGGAGGCTTTCAGTGCAACTTGGCTCCGTGTGAAGGGACGGCTGCTCTTCATTAGCAAGCTGGGTTTCACCTGGGTGCCTGGTGGGGGGGTGTTTGGGTTGGAGCTATCAGAGGCAGTTTGTTTTTGCCCAGGTGTTTGCCTGGCTTGTGGCATGGAGATCTTTCTATTTGAGAGTGCAGGCTTCCAAATGATTGACAGTCTGGTGGAATCATCTCTTCTATTCATGCTGTCAGGTCTTTTTTCAATCTCTATGGCTTTTCTGATGATTCTGGGGTTGGGGTTTTCTATAGTGGCTAGGATTTTAGTGCCATTGAAGTTGATGTTGTGACCTGTGGTTATCATGTGTTGGACTAGTGAGGAGGTGTGTTCCAGCTTTTTGACTGCATTTTCGTTTTCATCTAGGCGGGTACTTATTCTTCTATTGGTCTGTCCAATGTATGTGGCCGGGCATCGATGCCTGGTGGGGGGATGTTTCTATTCTATTCTATTCTATTCTATTCTATTCTATTCTATTCTATTCTATTCTGAAATTGAAAAAAGACCTGACAGCATGAATAGAAGAGATGATTCCACCAGACTGTCAATCATTTGGAAGCCTGCACTCTCAAATAGAAAGATCTCCATGCCACAAGCCAGGCAAACACCTGGGCAAAAACAGACTCCCTCTGATAGCTCCAACCCAAACACCCCCCACCAGGCACCTAGGTGAAACCCAGCTTGCTAATGAATAGCAGCTTGCTAATGAAGTGCAGCCGTCCCTTCACACGGAGCCAAGCTGCACTGAAAGCCTCCAACACAAGAACAGAGTGTTGCCAGCCAATCAAAGCCACAAAACAGACAGAAGAAACCAGAAACACCAATCAATCAAACTCCAAGTCCAATGAACACAGATCCAGGCTTCCAGCCAATCAGAATGAACCAGCCTCAAATTTGAAACCAGGAAGTAACTCTATACAGAAGCCTGAGGATGGCAGATGAGATTCTGCTGAAACGTTGCTACAACTTTAACAGAACTACAATGACATGGGATAATACCCGAAGGAAGCTGAAGAGCACACATGTAAGTACCCGCGAAAGCGTAAGAAAACATATATATATATATATATATATATATATATTTGTTTTTTTAAGTTTTCGCGGGTAATTACATGAATGCAGTTTAGCTTCCTTCGGGTATTATCCCACGTCATTGTTGTGTTTTTAAACATTGTAGCAATGTTTCACGCCCAAGTAACACCCAAGGCATATACGAAGTTCCCTGTGCATCATGCCTGGCCACATACATTGGACAGACCAATCGAAGAATAAGGACCCGCCTGGATGATCACAAAAATGCAGTAAAAAGGCTGGAACACACCTCCTCACTAGTCCAACACATTAAAGCCACAGGTCATAGCATCAACTTCAATGGCACTAAAACCCTAGCCACTATAGAAAAACCCAGTCACCGAATCATCAGAGAAACCATAGAGATTGAAAAAAGACCTGAAAGCATGAATAGAAGAGATGATTCCACCAGACTGTCAATCATTTGAAAGCCTGCACTGTCAAATAGAAAGATCTTCACACCACAAGCCAGGTAAACACCTGGGCACAAATAGACTCTCTCTGATATCTCCAGCTCAAACACACCCCAACCAGGCACCCAGATGAAACCTAGCTTTCTAATAGATAATAACCATCCTTTCACGCGAAGCCAAGCTGCACTGAAAGCCTCCAATACAGGAACTGAGTGTTGCCAGCCAATCAAAGCCACAAAACAGACAGTATAAACCAGAAACACTAATCAAACAAACTCCAAGTCCAGTAAACACAGACCAAGACTCCCAACCAATCATGATGTAAAAAAAAAACATCCTGGCACAGCAATAGGCTAGCCTCAAATTTAAAACCAACGGCTGTGAGACCCTGACCCATATACAAACTCCATACAGAAGCCTGATGATGGCAGATGAGATTCTGCTGAAACGTTGCTACAACTTTAAAAGCACTACAATGACGTGGAATAATACCCGAAGGAAGCTGAACTGCATTCATATATGTATCTATATATCTATATCTATATCTATATCTATATCTATATCTATATCTATATCTATATCTATATCTATATCTATATCTATATCTATATCTATCTATCTATCTATCTATCTATCTATCTATCTATCTATCTAT
>BLBF01000019.1:47902038-47967564 GCA_015471245.1 Laticauda colubrina
TATCTATCTATCTATCTATCTATCTATCTATCTATCTATCTATCTATCTATATGTGTGTGTGTGTGTGTGTGCTGTTTAGCTTCCTTCGGGTATTATCCCACGTCACTGTAATGCTTTTAAAGTTGTAGCCACGTTTCAGCAGAATCTCATCTGCCATCATCAGGCTTCTGTATTGAGTTTGTCTGTGAGTCAGACTTTCACAGCTGTTTCAGTTTTAAATTTGGGGCTAGCCTACTGCTGTGTCAGAATGTTTTTTTTCTCCATCCTGATTTTTTGGTGGTCTGTGTTTTGGAGTTTGCTGTGTTCTGCTTGGAGTTTGGAGTCTTGGAGTTTGCTGTGTTCCGCTTGATTTGTATTTTTAATACTTTTGTCTGTTTTGTGGCTTTTTTTTTGTCTTGATTCACTGGCAACATTGTGTTCCTGTATTGGAGGCTTTTAGCCAGGCTATTTTTTTCTGAAATTGAAAGCTAAACAAGTTTGGTCCTGATTATATCCTGGGTGAGATATGTCAGGGAATTCTAGGACTGTAAAGATGGGGGTGGGGGAGCATACTGAGAGAAGGCAACAGCAAACTATTTCGTGCAGTTGCCAAGAAAATTATCTGCATATGTCCCTGAAACTTTCAAGAAATCTGTTTGCTTGAGAGGCACACTTGCCTTTTTATGCATTTTATGCATTTAATAATGTTATATCATTTCTTTAAACTTCAATCCAAGCTCAAAGAAAGTTCCCTTTCTCTCCCTCAATTACTGATGATACAACTCTTATCAACCTTTGGTTAATAGTTGCCATATTTAGTGCAGCATAGCTTTGCAGTTAAAAAATATTTTGCAATATTTCCGTTATTTGAAAGCTTTCTGTTCAGACTTGATTAATAGTTTATTATATCCCTAATGTATGAAACAGTATCAAGTGGTGCATTACATTTACAATAGATATAATATCTTATTATAAACTAAATGAAAAAGATTTTCTGAATGTAAAATATTGCTGTTCATGCACTTTACCAGAATCTTCTTTTAAATGAGATTAAAATTAATCTAGATAGAACATTTTTGCTTTCAGAATCATTTTCCGTCATTCTGTAGGATGGACAAGACCAAATCAATCTTTAAAATAGGGTTTTTTCACTGTACAGACTTAATATTTGGTGAATGTTCCTAATAGGCCTAATGCTCCTAATAGTTCCTAAAAGGTATATTTTACCTTTTGATACTTTTAATTGAAATAGGTCTTTTTTGTCCAAATTGCATTATTTTCTAATTAGCTTGGCTAAGTGCTCAGTTTAAAAAAAAGAAAAGAAAATCTGAAACAAAGAGAATGTGTTCTAACACATTAAGGCCCTGTCACACTGCCCAACGGATGCAAAACGTTAGTAAAAAGGACACAACGGACGAGAAAAATGTTCCATCCTTTGTTATCTGCTCTCAGAAGGGGAGAAAATTTTCATAACCGGAGCGATAACATGGAAAGGAATGGACGCGGGGAGGGAGGATGCAGAGCAGAATTGAAAACGGATGCGGAACGGAAGCCTAGCGTATGGAAGCGGATGGGAGCAGATGGCAGATCCGCTAGGCTTCCGGGGGACCTCAGCAAAGTGGACGCGGAACGGATACAGCGGATGCGCAGCGGATGCACAGCGGATGAAGCGGATGCAGAGCGGAAGCCTAGCAGATGCACAGCAGAAACCTAACAGATGCCTAGCATTAATTGCGCATGCGGGGAGGATGCATTGCGTAAGCCCCGTGGATATAAGGGAAGCAGCTCGGAAGCAGGTCACCATTCAGAGGAAAGACCTGCTGCTGGACGGATTGACAGCCTTCCCTGCCCTGCCTGCCTGCCTGCCTGCAAGCCTTGCTGCCAGTCTTGCTGCAAGCCTTGCTGGCTGCCTGCCTGCCAACCTTGCTGCCAGCCAGTCTGCCTGCAAGCCTTGCTGCCTGCCTTCCTGCCAGCCTTGGTTCATGTTTGCCTGCCAGCCTTGGTGCCTGCCTTCCTGCCAGCCTTCCTGCCAGCCTTGGTGCCTGCCTGCCTACCAGCCTTCCTGCCAGCCTTGGTGCCTGCCTCCCTGCAAGCCTTCCTGCAAGCCTTGGTGCCTGCCTCCCTGCCAGCCTTCTTGCCAGCCTTGGTTCCTGCCAGCCTCCCTGCCGGACAGCAACCCCACAACCATGTGGAAGCACAGCAAGCCTCAGCCATCTGCTGCCAGCCCTTGCAAGAGGGACAGGGCTACCATCCCGCCCCCTGGCCCTCACTCTGGTTCTGCTGGGGCTTCTGCAGCATGGGGTCGCTCTTCTGGGGCTGGGGCTTCTGCTGCTTCTGCTTCTAGAGGAGCTGATGACAAGCACTCCAGCACCAGCCACCTCCACAGCAACTGCACCCTTCACCCCTGAGACTGAGCAACCAAGAGGAGTTCCAGAGACTCATTTTTGTATTATAGCTTGTTGTTAATAAAGTCTATTTTTGATTCACACACTTGCTTCATTTCTTTTTTTTAATAAAGTCTTGCTGGAAACTTTTAGGAAAGGTTTAAGCCTTTGCATGCTTTTGGGATGGGTTAAGATAGCAGTGGGATGGGTTAAGATAGCAGTGGGATGGGTTGAGATAGCAGTGGGATGGACAGGGATACCTTTGGGATGGGAAATAGCTGTGGGATAGATAAACCTCCAGTGCAAGCATAGTGGGACTATATGGTCCATCATCCCAGGTGCCACACCTATGGCCCTTTATTATCAATAACAATGTAATCAATCATCCACACATGTCAACATAAACACAACTCTTTATTAAATGCCCTGTTCATTGTAGGCCCACCCAACATACATGGCCCAATCTCATCCGTGTGATGAGACAGGCTGAAGGAAGCATCCATTAATCATCTATCATCCTGTCTTGCCACTCCACTGCTCCAGCTGGGGGGTTGCACCAGTGTTTCAGGAGGTTGCGCTGCTTCTTCCCTTCACGTGAGGCTCTGTTGGGGCCTTGCACATCCTCAGTGTCTATCAGGTTTCGCCCTTGCCTCCATTCCCCTGGTTCCATGTCCCCATTGCCTTGCTGGAGGTCCACGAGCCTGTTCTGCAAGACTGGGTAGCGGGTGCGCATGAGATTGTGCAGGATGCAGCAAGCTTCACATGATCCTCCTCACGGTCTCTGGGTGATGCTGCATGGTGCTGAGAAGTACCTGGAACCTGTTGCCCAGGATGCCAAAGGCGTTCTCCACCACTTGCCTTGCCCTGGACAGCCTGTACTTGAAGATCCTCTCTTCACGGGTGAGGAGTCTGGAAGTGTAGGGCTTCATGAGGTAGGTTGTGAGGGAGAAGGTGTCATCCCCCACGATGAAGTAGGGCACATCTTGTGTGTCGTTGGGCAGGGGTTCTGGATCTGCGAAGCCCATGATGAGTTTGCGTTCCAGCCCCTCCTTGAGGTGATTGGCGTTGTATACCTGGGCATCTGAAGATGAGCCGCTGCCTGAAGCATCAATGTACATGAACTTGTAGTCAGAATCGACCATGGTGAAGAGGATGATGCTGAAGAAGCCCTTGTAGTTGTGATAAGAGGACCCTGAGTTGGCTGGTGCTTTGCAGGCCACGTGCTTGCCATCGATGGCTCCAACAGTGTGGGGGAAGTTTCACCTATGATACCACTGCTCTGCAACTTTCTTCCAGCCTTCTTCAGTGGAGGGACACTGGAGGAGCTCCTCCTTGTATTCTTCGATGATGGCCTGCACCACTTCTCTGACCATAATGCTGATGGTATTGTGTGGCACCCTCCAGCCGTACTGCATGCTCCTGTAGGTGGTCCCTGAGACCAGGTAGCGCAGAGTGAGTGCCACCTTGAGCCCAGGGTCCAGGCTGGGCTGGAAGTTGGTGTTTTCCTTGGTCAACCTGGGTGTCAGCCGCTGCACAACTTTGTCAAACATGGTTGGAGGCATCCTCATGAAGTTCTGGAATGCCCGAGTGTCTTCGTTCCAGAGCTCCACCATCAGCTTGTTATACAGTCCGTCCTCTGCTCTTCTCCCGATCCATCTTCAGACCCAAACGCTTCTTGGCCACCTCTTTTTTTCCCCGTAGTAGAGTTCACAGAGCCTGTAGATGGCTTCGCACTGTTGCAGAAGGACGGTGGCTGCCAAAAGGAGTTTGTTACAATCCACGGTGGACATGACTAGATGCTGTCGAAGAGGAAGAGGCAGATGAAGGCTGCAGAGGTCTGCACCACAGGGCTGCTGTTCTGAAAGTGAGATCCAGATGAGTTGCTCCCCCTTTTTATAGGCAGTATAGGTGTCCCTTTGCATCCTCTAGGCATCCTCTAGGCATCCTCTAGGCATCCTCTAGGCATCCTCTAGGCATCCTCTAGACATCCTTAATATCCGAGATAGGTCCCCTCTGCGAAGGTTTTTTCCATTTTAAATGCTTTGTTTCCATGCTGCATCCGCTAGGCATCCGTTCAGCATCTGTTCTGCATCCGTTCCGCTTCCTCCCTGCGTTCGAGCAGATGCGAGTTGCACGGATGTGGAACGGATGCCTAGCAGATATAGCGGATGCATAACAGATGCAGAACGGATGCATAGCGGATGCGTAGCGGATGCAGAACGGATGAATTGGATACATTTTCTGCGCAAAAGTTTTGAGCAGCTCAAAACTTTCTGAGCGGATGAAACGTCCATAAACGGATGTTGGACGGATAGAGAGGAAGCAAAATGGAGGCAGTGAGTACAGAACGGATACATTGCGTTAACCAACGGATGGCAAGCTTTTTTGTCCATTTTACATCCTCTTTGCATCCATTGGTGCAGTGTGACAGGGGCTTTAACTTACTCATTCCCTCTGCCCTCATGACATATATTCTTTATTAAACATATGCTAATTAGACTACCTGCATGCCAATGCTTATTCTTCAGAAGTTTCAATTAATATTTGTGAATAACACTGTGCATAATATACAATCAAAGTCAATACTGAGAATCCAATTTTAAACTTTCAATTTAGATTCTAGAGTAGAACATGTTAGAATTGTTTCGATGAATTTGAAAAAATGTTTTAAAACCATATTTTTTATTTTCATTAAGTGATAGAAAAGAAGATATTAAGATTAATCACAACTTTTCCCAATTTGATACTGCCCAGGTCTGGTGGAATTGTAATTCATAGAATTTTTTCACAAAATAGCTAAATAATATGAATACTTTGTTAGTTGTAATTCTAACTCTTCTGAAAATATTGTTTTGGAAAAAAAATAGCCAAAGAAAGTTCCCTATTTATTCTATTTCCAAAAGTAGTAGTTATTATGGTGAAATACATAAAGTTTCTGGAAGTAATATGATGTTATATTCTATTTTTCACTTTCAATCAATTACACTTTAGACTGTTGAAATACAAAGTGATATTCTCCACATTCATTACATTAATAACAACAACAACAAAATGTTTCTCAAACCAGTCAGTGATATTTGTGATATATTTTTAAATGTTCAGTTGACTGAGTTTCATGTTTAATGAATACAAAAAATAATAATTGAAATAGAGCATGAAAGGGATTGCAAATGCTAAATTTTTATTTATTCATCAATTGAACCAGAAAAGCATTTAGAAAATATTGGTTACTAACTATATATGGTAGGCTATGCATTCTTCAATAAAAAAATGAAATAGATTTTAACTAGCAATTTGCATCAAGAGAACCATTACTAACAAAAGACCTAAAGGGAATAAAGAGATACATATGTGATTAATTACTTAAGATGGTTTTGTAAGAACAAATGTAGGGTTTGATTTTCCTTCCCCATTTGAATTCCATTGATGATTTTCAGTGACAGAAAAGCATTAGTTATATACAACTGCTAGATGCAAATTGAAAAGTAAATTATTTGATATGCATATTTTCTAAGTTATAGACAGCAAATATTATATTATTACCTCTTGCCATATATTAGAATCTATTAAAACAATAGTAGTACCATTGTAGTCATTTTTGTTTCCTAGACTAATATTTCTCTTTGAAGCATTTGTGACCTGAACCAGTTGCTGAATATTCAGCTATTTACCCTCAAATGAACTGCAACATTGTTGTTAGTATAATTAACTTTCATTTTCAAAAGGACTTAGGTAAAAGTTGATAGTTCTGCCCTAATTCATTTTAAAAAGTTTTGTTTGATACTAGCAAACTATTGGAATAGCCAGTTCTCACAATAAGAGTATAACTTTGAATCCACTGGTAGCCTGAAAAAGACTATTTTACAGAAAAGATGTTGCTCATAATTAGTTGAATAGACATTATTAAGCCATTCTTATGATGTATCTTATATTATTATATATCCACAATAACTATATCTTCTGTATTTATATAATACACAGGTGCATACCTATATGCACCTACATGTACACAAACACAAAACTTCAAAAAGTTTGCAGAAGATATTATTCATACACTGCATTTCAAATGTGTGTGTGTGCGAATGATAAGATAAAGCTTACTGTATGTAGTTTATTGTGTAACTATAATGTGGAATCAAAATTCATGTTTTGCAAGGTTTAAATGACAGTGACAGTGGATCTATTTCTCAGCTAGACAGGAATTTACTTTAAAGCTTATACTACAGGATTCATATATGGTATTTCCTCTTGCCAAAATATTTAAAGCCCCTGTCACACTGCACCAACGGATGCAAAGAGGATGTAAAACGGACAAAAAAGCTTGCCATCCGTTAGAAAATGCGATGTACTCACTGCCTCCGTTTTGCTTCCTCTCTATCCGTCCAGCATCCGTTTATTGATGTTTCATCCACTCAGAAAGTTTTGAGATGCTCAAAACTTTTGCGCGGAAAATGTATCCAATTCGTCTGTTCTGCATCCGCTATGCATCCGCTATATCCGCTAGGCATCTGTTCTGCATCTGCGCAACTCGCATCCGCTTGGGTGCAGGGAGGAAGCGGAACAGACGCAGAACGGATGCAGCACGGATGCAGACGGATGCAGATTGGATGTAGCACGGAAACAAAGCGTTTAAAATGGAAAGAACGTTCACAGAGGGGAACTATCTCGGATATTAAGGATGCCTAGAGGATGCCTAGAGGATGCCTAGAGGATGCCTAGAGGATGCAAAGAGACACATATACTGCCTATAAAAAGGGGGAGCAACTCACCTGCATCTCACTTTCAGCCCAGCAGCCTAGCTGTGCAGACCTCTGCAGCCTTCATCTACCTCTTCCTCTTCCACAGCATCCACTCATGTCCACCGTGGATCATAACACAGTCCTTTTGGCAGCCACCATCCTTCTGCAACAGTGCGAAGCCATCTACAGGCTCTGTGAACTCTACTACGGGAAGAAAAGGAGGCGGCCAAGAAGCATCTGGGTCCGAAGATGGATCGGGAGAAGAGCAGAGTACGGACTGTACAACAAGCTGATGGTGGAGCTCAGGAACGAAGACACTCGTGCATTCCAGAACTTCATGAGGATGCCTCCAGCCGTGTTTGATGAAGTTGTGCAGCACCTGACACCCAGGTTGACCAAGGCAAACACCAACTTCTGGCCCAGCCTGGACCCTGGGCCCAAGGTGGCACTCACTCTGTGCCACCTGGTCTCAGGGACCACCTACAGGAGCATGCAGTACGGCTGGAGGGTGCCACACAACACCATCAGCATTGTGGTCAGAGAAGTGGTGCAGGCCATCATAGAAGAATACCTGCAGGAGCTCCTCCAGTGCCCCTCCACTGATGAAGGATGGAAGAAAGTTGCAGAGCAGTGGTATCAGAGGTGGAACTTCCCACACACCGTTGGAGCCATAGATGGCAAGGACGTGCCCTGCAAAGCACCTGCCAAGTTGGGCTCCAATTATTTCAACTACAAGGGCTTCTTCAGCATCTTCCTCTTCGCCATGGTCGATGCTGACTACAAGTTCATGTACATCGATGCTTCAGGCAGCGGCTCATGTTCGGATGCCCAGGTATACAACGCCAGAGACCTCAAGCAGGGGCTGGAAGGCAACCTCATCATGGGCTTCCCAGATCCAGACTCCTGCCCAACGACACACAAGATTTGCCCTACTTCATCATGGGGATGATGCCTTCTCCCTCACAACCTACCTCATGAAGCCCTACACCTCCAGATGCCTCACCCGTGAAGAGAGGATCTTCAACTGCAGGCTGTCCAGGGCAAGGCGGGTGGTGGAGAACGCCTTTGGCATCCTGGCCAACAGGTTCCAGGTACTTCTAACCACCATGCAGCATCGCCCAGAGACCGTGAGGAGGATCGTGGAAGCTTCCTGCATCCTGCACAATCGCATGCGCACCTGCTACCCAGTCTTGCAGAACAGGCTCGTGGACCTCCAGCAAGGCAATGGGGACCTGGAGCCTGGGGAATGGAGGCAAGGGCGAAACCTGATAGACACTGAGGATGTGCAAGGCCCCAACAGAGCCTCACGTGAAGGGAAGAAGCAGCGCAACCTCCTGAGACACTGGTGCAACTCCCCAGCTGGAGCACTGGAGTGGCAAGACAGGATGATAGATGATTAATGGGTGCTTCCTTCAGCCTGTCTCATCACACTGATGAGATTGGGCCATGTATGTTGGGTGGGCCTACAATGAAAAGGGCATTTAATAAAGAGTTGTGTTTATGTTCAAATGTGTGGATCAATGCTTACTAATGAAGGGCCAAAGGTGTGGCACCTGGGAGGGTGGACCATACAGTCCCACTATGCTTGCACTGGAGGTTTATCTATCCCACAGCTATCTTAACCCATCCCACAGGTATCCCTGCCCACCCCACTGCTATCTTAACTCATCCCACAAGCATACAAAGGCTTAAACCAATTCTAAAAGTTTCCACCAAGACTTTATTACAAAAAAAGAAATGAAGCAAGTGTGTGAATCAAAGATAAACTTTATTGAACAAAAAGCTGTAAAACAAAAATGACCCAAGTCAAGTGTCCAAATAAAGTCCACAGGTAGCCAGCTACCCAGTCTCTGGCACTCTTATTGGTCTCTCAGAGGTGTGCCCAGTCTCAGGGGTGAAGGGTCCAGGTGCTGTGGAGGTGGGTGGTGCTGGAGTGCTGGTCTGTATCATCATTGGGGTGCCTAGCCCTGAGAGGATAACAGGGGATGGTGTTGAGGAAGCTCTCAGACAGCTGGCTCAGACCCACGATGCTGAGAGGTCCATCCTCCATGCCATGGGGTGTCAGCCCCAGTACTGATGAGAGATGTACTGAGGCCGGGCTTGGCTGTGGGATGGAGGAAGGAGTAGTGTAGTGGGGCTGTCTGGTCTGCAGCTGGGTGAGGACTGGCGTGGGTGGCATCGCTGTGGTCGGTGGCATCATTGTCCCGGGTGGCATTGGTGGCATCAGTGGAACCGGTGGCAATGGTTTCGTCCGATGATTCTGTGCCTGGACTGGGAAGGGCTGCTGCCTGTGCTGCTGGACCTCCTGGTAGCCATAGCCCTGGTAGGTGAGGGGCTGTGGGAAGCCTTGGAATGGGAGGGACATCACCTGGGGTGAACATGGAGGAGCAGACCTGGACTGGGTGGGAGCAGGTTCCTCTGGATCTGGAGGGTGGTGAAACAGCTCGGTGATCCGGTCCTTCACCACCTGGTACTAGGGTTCCTCCATGTTCCTGAGGGTCTGGTTTACATAGGTGAGGAAGGGCTTGTGGTTGGAGGATGAGGAGTCGGTGCTGACCAGCTGAGAGAGGAGATCTATACTGCTGCGGATGGTGTCCCTGATCTCCAGCAGGACAGTGTGGCTCTGCCCCTCCTGCTGTCTGGCTCTCTGCCTTTCTCTGGAGGCGGAGCTGGGGGGGTGGATGCGGCTACGACTGTGGTGGACTCGATGTCTCCTTTCTCCCACCGCACCAGGGAGTCCTCCACACGCTCCACCACGGTTACAACACCTGTCCATGGGTTCTCCACCGTGGCACTCTCCACAGAAACCTGCCTGGAGACAGGGACTGACTCTCGGCCGGAAGAGGACTGGGTCTCAGCAGGCTGCCGGAGAGAGAGGGTAGGCAGAGGGGCTCCTGGTGCTCCTCAGTGGCGGATCTCACCCTCCAGGAAGCTGCACCTGGCCATGATGTAGGTTTCTCTGTCCGTCAGCTTAACCGTGGCATGGCCAGATTTCTTCAGGTGCAGCTTCCCGTACCAGGTGTGCATGTGCTTCCACCAGCCGAGGAGCACCTCCGAAGTGTAACCCATACTCTCCGCCCTCTCTCTCCAAGAAGCCTGCTTCCTTTTAGTGTCCCTGTACAGCAGGTGTCCCTTCCACCACAGATAGTCATTCTCTCTCAGCCACTCCAGCACCTCATCCTCGTGTTCCTCCTCGATGAAGTATTGTCTCCTCTCCCGTTCCCGCATGCGCCTCTTCTTCCCTTTGGCAGGACCAGATGGGCCCTCATGAGAGGGGCTCCCAGGTGGTAGAGGCTGCTCCTCCACACCACCACCAGCAGCAGCACCAGCAGGATCATCATCATCATCATCATCATCATCATCATCATCATCATCACCAGCAGCAGCAGGATCAGCAGGACCAGGATCAGCAGCAGCAGAGTAAGCACCTAGAGCCCCAGCACCAGCAGCACCAGCAGCACCAGCAGCACCAGCAGCACCAGCAGCACCAGCAGCACCAGCAGCACCAGCAGCACCAGCAGCACCAGCAGCACAAGCAGGACCAGGAGCACGAGCAGGACGAGCAGGACGATCAAGACCAGGAGCACGAGCAGTACGAGCAGTACGAGCAAGTTCAGGAGCACGAGCAGGACCAGCAGGACCAGCAGGACGAGCAGGACCAGGAGCAGCTTCAGCACAGTACGCAGCAGCAGAAGCACCACCACCAGAGCAACTTCAGCAGAAGCTCCAGCACCAGAAGAGCGAGCCCGAGCAGCAGAAGCCCCAGCAGAAGCCGAGTCAGGGACAGGGGGCAGGAGGGTGGCCCTGTCCCTCTTGCCAGGGATGGCAGCAGGTTGCTGAGACTTTCGCTTCTTCCCCATGGTTGTGGGGTTGCTGGCTGGCAGGGAGGCTGGCAGGGAGGCTGGCAGGGAGGCTGGCCAGGAGGCTTGGAGGCAGGCTGGCAAGAAGGCTGGCAGAAAGGCTTGCAGGCATGTATGCAGGCAGGGCAGGCAAGGACTCAATGTATCCTTCAGCAGGCCTTTCCTCTGAATGCTGGCCACGTGCGAGCTGCTTCCCTTTATATCCGCGTAGCTTACGCAATGCATCCTCCCCGCATGTGCAATTAACGCCAGGCATCTGTTAGTCTTCCGCTGTGCATCCGCTAGGCTTCCGCTTTGTATCCGCTTCATCCGCTGTGCATCCGCTGTATCCGTTCCGCCTCCGCTTTGCTGAGGCCCCCCAGAAGCCTAGCGGATGTGCCATCCGCTCCCATCCACTTCCATCTGCTGGGCTTCCGTTCTGCATCCGCTTTCCATCCGCTCTGCGTCCTCCCTCCATCCGTTTTATCTGCTCCGGTTATGCAAATTTTTGCCCCTTTTGAGAGCGGATAACAATGGATGGAACATTTTGCTCGTCCATTGTGTCCGTTTTGCATCCGTTGGGCAGTGTGACAGGGCCTTAAAGTAAGTGGTAGAGATTTCAGATTCAAAAGAGGAAAAATGATTTTAAGTGTGTGTGGATGCAATGCATTTCAACAACTACTATGCTTTTGTTCTATGGATGAGAAATGGAAATTATACAAATCAGCCTAAACTCAAATATGCTTAACTAATAATATAGTTTCACTATAACTTCTAACTCAGACTTACTTTAAATATTTTAAATTTCATCATTCAACAACATCTCAATGCCTGGAAAATTCTAATGTTTCTCATTATTTTAATGCTATTGGAAAACTGTGGGTATGAAAGCTGAATTTTAATAACCATTTACATGTTATCAGAACTGTAATCAAGGAAGAAAAAAAGAATTGATCTCTAATACAACCAAATTACACTTGGCTGTTATTCAGTTGTATGGCAACATCATTTAAAGATGAAAGATGCATTGTGACATGTAATTGAAGAAACACCCTTGTTTATTGTATTAACAGTTAGTTATTGACATTGGTGCATATGGAAAGGAAGAATAAATCTAAATGGATAAATTTTGCAAGCAGAGGTTTGAATTGCAGTTTCTTTGATTTCCCCACTAGAAGAGGATGAAAACTATGGAACACATTTCCATTTGCTAAAACAGCTGGAAATGATGACATGGAGATGATGAAATAATTGTTGGAAGATATTGAGCAATGTAAGACTAAGGCAAGTTTCTTTATAAGGTAATCTTATTTATATGGTATTATTATTGTATAGCTGAGAAGGGTCCTAGCTGATTGCTACTTAGAGAGTTTCTTGTAGCAGTCAGCCTACTCCACATTGATAATTGCCAGAAGACTACAGATGTCTTGAACAACTTTCACAAGTGCTCCAGCCAGCAAGATTAGGCTACATATATCAGCTTTTCCAAACCTGATGTCTATCAATGTATGGTACTTTGATTCTCTATCACTGGCAATCATAAAGTCCAGGTGGCAATTCATCATAAGTGTTATTTTTGGGAAGCGCAATATTTCATGAGCTGGACAGAGCAGTAATCTACTCATTGTTAGAGAGGTAAGGAGTAAGATTTCTTGAATACACCATCTATTCATCAGTACGGCACTAGTGTAGTTCTGTGTTTTCTAACTGCAATACTAGCCTTTTTACTGTTGTTCTACTCTGCCCTTGTCTATTTGTTTTTCAAAACAGTATCAAGACTCTTTTATTCTTCACTTTATTTATTTATTCTAAACCTTTTATTTTTGATATAAAAATAGGTATATACAAAGATGAGAAAGGATTCTTATTTCAGGAAAGATTAATAGTAACATTTGCTATCCACGATAAAAATGTGTGTATAGTGGAGTGCCAGGACCTGTCAAAAGTCTACTGCTACAGTTTACTGATTAATCAGGAAAGGATTGAAATCTTGATTAGCTTTATTTGTTGGCTGATTGAAACAGTGAGATAGGAAGTCCTGGACAGATTAATTAATTTGTGCTCAGGAGCCAACATTTAATCTAAGGGATGCTGTCAGTTTGAGTGATGGCTGGGTAACAGAAGAAGTTTTTTTTTTGAAAAAAAAAATCACTTTAGTGACACCTTAATGCAAGGCTTTGTCTACTAACAAGTAATTTCTCCCCATTCTGTTGAAATAGTATGCCCACCTAGAGTATATGTGAATTACTGCTGCATTAAAGAAGATTTGTTAATGAGCAGACAGTATATTATGAAGGAGTATTCTTTGGTGGTAAACCTAGGCTTTTATAAGAAGCATTCCCAGATCTGTATTACCTCATTACATGATTTTTTTCATACAATTTGGTTGCTATTTTAAACAATCCCAAAGTTTAAACAACCAACAGTACATTAAAATATATGGAACCAATCAGCATAGCAAAAGCAATAGCATTTAGACTTATATGCCACTTCACAGTGCTTTATAGCCCTCTCTAAATGGTTTACAAAGTTAGCATATTGGACCCAACAATCTGGGTCCTCATTTTACCCGACCTCGAAAGGATAGAAGGCTGAGTCAATCTTGAGCCTGGTGAGATTCGAACTGCCAAATTGCAAGCAGCCAGCATTGAGCAGAAATAACCTGAAGTACTGCATTCTAACCACTGTGCAAACCCTTTAAGCTAAAGCAAAGTTATATTTCTGTACATGCATTTCTGCAAGTTAGTGTCGACTAGATGTTACTGAATTACAGTCGATCAACTTATATCTGAGGGGCTTTATTCTCCTTTACTGAAGAGAAATGACGATATAAAAATCTCTCAAAGGTTGTCATGAAATTTTGTGTTTAATAAATAAATTGTATTATGCATGCAGGAATGAACACACACTGCTACATGTGCACGCATGCACTTTTGGCATGCGATGACAAAATGGTTAGTCATCACTGGTATAGGATTTTCTGCCATTGGCAGGGAGTTGGACTAGAACAGTGGTGGTTAACTTTTGGGGCTCCTGTGCCAGCACCCAGAATGCAATGCATGCACCCCCCCACCCCCTGCACATGTGCACACAATCCTCCCCCACCACTCCCTTATCTGCACTGTGCCTCACAGCTCATTTTTTTTGGCTGATTTGAGGCATTTTTTGGCTTCCCAGAGGCTTGGAAAAAACCTCTGCAAGGCTTTTCAGGATGAATAATGGGCCCGTTTAGTCACTTTTGGTATTCCAAACCTCTGGGAAGCCGAAAAAGGTCTCAAACCAGCTGAAAAATCAGCTGTGAAGTGCGCACATGCGCAGTGAGTTACATTTGCCTGCAACTCATGTGCCGACACAAATGGCTCTGCATGCCACTTGTGGCATGCGTGCTATAGGTTCACCATCATGGGGTAGAAGATCTTTAAGGTCATTTCCAATCATATTATTCTATCTTGTATGCAACACATTCTGTAAGAATCCCTAAGACCTTCAAAAACAGGAGGTGGGCAAATATTAAGTCCATGCAAACTTTCAAGGATAGTAACATTTTGGGAGAAATACTCCCTCAAAGCTACTTTGTGATGCAACATTTATAAGTATCCAATTGTATTTTTTTTTTTTAAAAAAAAAGCTTCAGTTTATGCACAGCCATTTTGTTGTACAAACCTCTGAGGTTTTGTAAGTACTCCAGTCTCTACGTCTGACAAGGACTGAACAATATAAATGAAAGCTGAAAGCAATGTTATTTTACACATGTGTAGCTCTTGTGCAGAATTCATTTTTGCACATTCTAGTGCTGATAGACAATAGGAAGATTTTTATGTGACACAGAGTGTTTTATTGAGGTATATTACATAATTTTTTGTCACAAAGAAGAGAATTGTAGCTTGTCTATAACATACATCTGCTAGTAGAATTGAATCGAAGTTGTAATAACAGTTGTAATCTATTGCAATTGAAAACACATAAATCTCATAATAAATGAATAGTTTGGTGTAGAATTCTGCTCAGACTCCATGAAGCAAAGGCTCCATGGAAAACATTGGGATTTCACACCTCAGTAGGAATGAATAAATTAATTAAATTAAATAAAGCATGAGAATTGCATATCTCCATTCCTTCACAAATGTTAAGCCCCTGTCACACTGCACCAACAAATGCAAAGAGGATGTAAAACGGAGAAAAAAGCTTGCCATCCATTGCAAAACGCGATGTACTCACTGCCTCCATTTTGCTTCCTCTCTATCCGTCCAGCATCCATCTATTGATGTTTCATCCGCTCAGAAAGTTTTGAGCTGCCCAAAACTTTTGTGCGGAAAATGAATCCAATTCGTCCATTCTGCATCTGCTACGCATCCGCTACGCATCCATGACGCATCTGTCATGCATCCGCAATATCCGCTAGGCATCCGCTGCGCATCCGCACAACTCGCATCCGCTCGGACACAGGGAGGAAGCGGAACGGACGGGGAACGGATGCAGAACGGATGCAGCACAGAAACAAAGTGTTTAAAATGGAAAAAACGTTCACAGAGGGGACCTATCTCGGATATTAAGGATGTCTACAGGACGCCTAGAGGATGCCTAGAGGATGCCTAGAGGATGCAAAGGGACACCTATACTGCCTATAACAATGGAGAGCAACACATCTGGATCTCACTTTCAGAACAGCAGCCCTGCGGTGCATACCTCTGCAGCCTTCATCTGCCTCTTCCTCTTCCACAGCATCCAGTCATGTCCACCGTGGATCGTAACATGGTCCTTTTGGCAGCCACCATCCTTCTGCAACAGTGCAAAGCCATCTACAGGCTCTGTGAACTCTACTACGGGAAGAAAAAGGGGAGGCCAAGAAGCATCTGGGTACGAAGATGGTTCACCAGAAGAGCAGAGTACGGACTGTACAACAAGCTGATGGTGGAGCTCAGGAACGAAGACACTCGGGCATTCCAGAACTTCATGAGGATGCCTCCAGCCATGTTTGACAAAGTTATGCATTGGCTGACACCCAGGTTGACCAAGGCAAACACCAACTTCCAGCCCAGCCTGGAACCTGGGCTCAAGGTGGCACTCACTCTGCACCACCTGGCCTCAGAGACCACCTATAGGAGCATGTGGTATGGCTGGAGGGTGCCACACAACACCATCAGCATTGTGGTCAGAGAAGTGGTGCAGGCCATCATCGAAGAATACAAGGAGGAGCTCCTCCAGTGCCCCTCCACTGAAGAAGGCTGGAAGAAAGTTGCAGAGCAGTGGTATCAGAGGTGGAACTTCCCACACACCATTGGAGCCATCGATGGCAAGCATGTGGCCTGCAAAGCTCCAGCCAAGTCGGGGTCCACTTATTTCAACTACAAGGGTTTCTTCAGCATCATCCTCTTCGCCATGGTCGATGATGACTACAAGTTCATGTACATCGATGCTTCAGGCAGCGGCTCATCTTCAGATGCCCAGGTATACAACGCCAGTCACCTCAAGGAGGAGCTGGAACGCAACCTCATCGTGGGCTTCCCAGATCCAGAACCCCTGCCCAATGACATGCAAGATGTGCCCTACTTCATCGTGGGGGATGATGCCTTCTCCCTCAGAACCTATCTCATGAAGCCATACACTTCCAGACTCCTCACCTGTGAAGAGAGGATCTTCAACTACAGGCTGTCCAGGACAAGGTGGGTGGTGGAGAATGCCTTTGGCATCCTGGCCAAGAGGTTCCAAGTACTTCTCACCACCATGCAGCATCGCCCAGAGACCATGAGGAGGATCATGGAAGCTTCTGCATCCTGCACAATCTCATGCACACCCGCTACCCAGTCTTGCAGAACGGGCTCGTGGACCTCCAGCAAGGCAATTGGGACATGGAGCCTGGGGAATGGAGGCAAGGATGAAACCTGATAGACACTCAGGATGTGCAAGGCCCCAACAGAGCCTCACATGAAGGGAAGAAGCAGCGCAACCTCCTGAAACACTGGTGCAACTCCCCAGCTGGAGCGGTGCAGTGGCAAGACAGGATGATAGATGCTTAATGGATGCTTCCTTCAGCCTGTCTCATCACACTGATGAGATTGGGCCATGTATGTTGAGTAGCCCTACAATGAACAGGGCATTTAATAAAGAGTTGTGTTTATGTTGACATGTGTGGATGATTGATTATATTGTTATTTATAATAAAGGGCCATAGGTGTGGCACCTGGGAGGGTGGACCATCCAGTCCCACTATGCTTGCACTGGAGGTTTATCTTTCCCACAGCTATCTTAACCCATCCCAAAGGTATCCCTGCCCATTCCACAGCTATCTCAACCCATCCCACTGCTATCTTAACCCATCCAACAAGCATGCAAAGGCTTAAACCATTTCTAAAAGTTTCCAGCTAGATCTTATTAAAAAAAAGAAATGAAGCAAGTGTGTGAATCAAAAATAGACTTTATTAACAACAAGCTATAAGACAAAAATGAGTCTCTGGCACTCCTCTTGTTCGCTCAGTCTCAGGGGTGAAGGGTGCAGGTGCTGTGGAGGTGGCTGGTGCTGGAGTGCTTGTCATCAGCTCCTCCAGAAGCAGAAGTAGCAGAAGCCCCAGCCCCAGAAGAGTGAGCCCGTGCTGCAGAAGCCCCAGCAGAACCAGAGTGAGGGCCAGGGGGCGGGATGGTAGCCCTGTGCCTCTTGCAAGGGATGGCAGCAGATGGCTGAGGCTTGCTGTGCTTCAGCATGGTTGTGGGGTTGCTGGCTGGCAGGGAGGCTGGCAGGCACCAAGGTTGGCAGGGAGGCAGGCACCAAGGCTGGCAGGAAGGCTGGCAGGTAGGCAGGCACCAAGGCTGGCAGGCAGGCAGGCAGGCAGGCAGGCACCAAGGCTGGCAGGCAGGCAGGCAGGCAGGCAGGCACCAAGGCTGGCAGGAAGGCTGGCAGGCAGGCTGGCAGGCAGGCAGGCACCAAGGCTGGCAGGAAGGCTGGCAGGAAGGCTGGCAGGCAGGCAGGCACCAAGGCTTGCAGGCAGACATGCAGGCAGACTTGCAGGCAGGATAGGCAAGGCAGTCGATGTGTCTGGAAGTAGGTCTTTCCTCTGAATGGTGACCTGCTTCCGAGCTGCTTCCCTTATATCCGCGGGGCTGATGCAATGCATCCTCCCCGCATGCGCAATTAATGCTCGGCATCTGCCAGGCTTCTGCTGTGCATCCGCTAGGCTTCCGCTCTGCATCCGCTTCATCCTCTGTGCATCCGCTTCATCTGTTTCGCGTCTGCTTTGCTGAGGTCCCCCAGAAGCCTAGCCGATGTGCCATCCGCTCCCATCTGCTTCCATCTGCTGGGCTTCCGTTCCGCATCCGCTTTCCATCCGCCCTGCGTCCTCCCCCCGTCCGTGTTATCCGCTCCGGTTATGCAAATGTTTGCCCCTTTTGAGAACGGATAACAATGGATGGAACATTTTGCTCATCCGTTGTGTCCGTTTTGCATCCGTTGGGCAGTGTGACAGGGCCTTTAGGTATATCATATAGATTTTCTGCAAAGTTGGCATACTTAATTTTCTTGATGCCATAGAATACCAGATCACTCTGCAGAAATTTGGTACATACTTTCTCAATTTATGGCAAATGGAAAATGGACATATCACAACATTCTCTTGTGAAATAATGAGATGCTAGAAGCTAGTTTACAATGGATCTGTTGATTTTTTTTTTTTTGTAAGAAACAGGTGACAAATTGTAAATATGCTTTTAAATTACTAATTTTAAAATAATGTATATTGTTGCATATGTCCACATGAACATGATAATCTTGCCCACAGAGACACCACTTTCTCATTCTCCCACCTTACCAACTCTTATAAAGCATTACAAAATAATTTCTTTATCCAAAAGCTCTGAAGCAGTTATTAAACCAGCTGTTTTCAAAAGTACACAAATCTGCTAAGTTGCAGTTGGGTAACTGTTAAATGTTAAAGCAGTGAATGATCAGCATGCAGCAGATGGCCAGGGAACGGGTTAGAAAATGGCAAAGTTAATACCACCAGACTGAGATGTTCATTTATACTCTGGTATGTGCAGACAGGGTGAATAATGAAGGTTCTGTAATAATTGTGTAAATCCCAACATTATTAAAACTGATTCATCTGGGGTTTCTTAATATATGGGAAGCACTTGATGTACTTTGAGCAATACCTCCTCTTTTGCTAAAGCTGTTCTCATTAACTCATACCGCTTTATTTGCTATGACCTCAGTGTTCCTCTTTAGTAATGAGTGGAATAAAAATTAGAATTCTGTTTTCCACCCCAACATCCGGAAAAGGGAAAGCATTAAGAAGAGTGAAAAACTCAAAAGATGGTACTGCAATAGCCCTCAAGGGGTAGTGCTTGAACACAAAATAATTTTTTAGAATTAAATCTGCAAAGGAGACATGAAGAAAACAGATCCCAAAGAATGGTATGGTGTAACATTGCAATATCCATGTCATATTGATGTGGACGTTTGCAGCACATCATAATACATTAAAATGATATAGATTTATTATTAGGAAAAATATAATTTGTATTACAATTTTTTTAAAAAAAACATAAGCTATACTGTTCCCCCCAAGAGTCTTTAATGTCAGTAATAGTATTAGGTGATTAGATGATAGGTCAGCATCTATGAGTTCATAGTTGGCTTTTTTGAAGTTGTATTTTGGGGATCGATCATTATGACCTTCTTTGTGAGGGCATAAATTGAGACAAAAGTCAATCATACCATTGTCACTGTTTGAAAAGGATTCTTGTATTTCTAGGCCATGAATTGAGTTTGAGCTGTTGCAGAAGATGAGGTTGAGGCAGTTGTTGAGTCTAGTGTTGTTAGTTACTAATTGATCCAGTCCTAGTGTGGTAACAGCACTGTACAGGGTTGCATGTATGGGTTCAGATGTACATTCATTTAGAGTCCAGTCTATAACAGGTAAATTGAGGTCACTAAGGAAAATAAGAAGGTGTGGACAAAAGGCAGCCCATATCAGCCGTGAATTTATCCAATACGCAGTGACATAAGTAATTATCGATGCACTTCAGTAATTTCTCTCCATAAAGTGCAATTTCAGTGGGACAAGTACATCCTTATCAGAGAAAGATGTCTGGAGAGGCATAAAACATTTGATTAATGCCTAGTATGTAATAGTGGGGTAGGTGTCAATCACAACCTCCATCTTGAATTTTTTGATCCACATTCCTAAAGGCAATTATGGTTGAAAGCTAAATCTTAGACCGGGGGTGTCAAACTATGTCATCACAGCTGTGTCATGTGACATATCGGCATTTTTTTTCCTTTTGCTAAACTGGGTGTGGGTGTGACCAACATGTAATACATCTGGCCCAGGAGTTTGACAACTATGTCCTAGATGAATGAACAATTACTTCAGAATTGACTCCAACAAGACAGTGAATTTTATTCCTATTTAGACCAGAAAAACTTTGCTTATGTCAACATTTTCTAATGTGAGGGGTTTGCTGCTTTTCCTGATGAAATTAACATCTAGACCAGAACAAAAGTCATTTACTTTCTTTGGCACCAAAACTCTACATTATAAAGTTTCTAGTATGGATTGAAAACTTCATAAGATGATTTCTCAGAACAGAGAATTATGTTGCAGTCCTCAGCTATTCACTATTGAAAGCAATACAGCTGCTTCCAGCTAGTTACACTCTTTTTGAAAGTGTCTGAGGAAAATTACTACTGACTGCTCTGTCTTACTGACTCATCTGTCTTTCAGTGACAGTTCTTGGCCATTTCATTTCCAAATAAGTTATGGTAGATTCTTGGCTAGAGATTGATAATAAGCTTGCAAGTTAATATGAAAGCAGCATGTATTAAATTCACATGCATACACAATAAATGCACTCTATGAATTACAAAAGTAAATTATGTCTCCTCCTCACTATCAAGAATATAACATATTTGGAGCTATTTGAACATGCTTATTCACTTTTGTCAGAGAATCCAAATATTTGAAATACTGCAGTGGCACTTAGAGTCTACATTGATTGCTGCATCAGACATTTCATAGACACCTTTTGAGAAAAGGGGCTAATTGAAACTTTGCCATAATAGTTGATGGCTAAGACTTATGGCCCTCTTGCAGCAGTAGAAAAGGACCCTTTTTGACAGCATAAACCTACTGTTGCAGCCGAGTAATTTCTAGTTCACTTGTGTGTATAAATAAACTATCCATCTATTTATCGTTCTTCATAAAGAACCATCTCTGTTCATCTCAACTGGGAAAGATAAGAAGCTTCTAGGCTACATCTATAACCATCCTCCTTTCCTATACAATTTGAAAAAAAATTTTTTTTTTGAGAAATACTTCTTGAAAGCAATCAGCTAGAGATCCACTGAGGTAAGAATCTTTGCTTATCTGGTGAAAAAAAATTACATGCAAGCCAGAGAAATTCAAGCTGTTTCATATTACCAACATGGCTTCAAGCAGCTCTTGGAGAGCAGGGGATCAAATTATTGGTTAAAAGCTGATATTATAGAGCTACAGTCTTTTTATTTTTAAAGGTTAGATTTTTCTTCTTTTAAAAAAAGTCATAAAAAGTGGAGGAAAGCAAATTTATTATGTTTTCTACCAATTCAGTATTTTAAAGAAAAAACTAATTGAAGAAATGATTAAATTAGCTGATTAAACTAGATCAGAAATGATCCCCAAGCATTAAATAAACTCCATAGTGACAAAAACTTGCTGTTTCTAGCAACCTACTCACATAGTTTGTAAAAAGGGAAATAATACATATGGAAAAGTCAGAAGTCATGGAGATTTCAGGTAGAAACAACTCAAACTTAAACAACAATTATTTTAATCACATGGTGATTTTTTTTTCTTGTGTTGAAATTAATCAGTCTCTCCTTCTCCCACCTTGCAGATCATAAGGGAACAGATGGTTTTCAGAGACTGTAATTTCTGGGGATTTTAAACAATACAACCATATTCTGTAATAGAAGGCATTTGATCCTTCATTTGATGTTGGTTCCTAGAAAATCCCTTCTTTAAAAAATTCATGAGAGGATTTGAGTGGTAATTTAAACAGCTGGTCATTTCATTGCTCAGCTTATTTCTGTCTAACATATATCATATATAGAGTGAGAAACCAACTGAGAGAAGAAAATGGAAAAGAAAGAATTAGATTTTCAACATAGGCCGGGATTCCAGGTCCAAATAGAGACTACACAGTGTGAAATATCATTTCTAAAATGTCTCTTAAATATAAAAAAATATGACTTTATCTCAAGAATTCAAGCATTACTATGCCATTATTTGTTTCTCTGTTGACACTACAGAAATTTTGGGTAGAAGAAGGGAAGTATGGAAGGATACATAGAAAATCCAGACTCCATTACCACAGTCAGTGAATATCATTTTTATCAGTCAGATCGCAAAATCCATAGAGGAGGTGGAATTGCTATCGTCTACAAAAAAAATCTAAATCTACAAAAGATTCAAATTACACAGAATTTGCTCTTCCAGAGGCCATCATCTGTGAACTGTCCTTAAATACCACAATTTGCTTCTTACTATGCTACAGTGCCCCTGATTATGACATAGTTCATGCGAACAAGCTAACTTCACTGCTAACTTCACTGCTAGGATGCCTTTTGCTCTCACCCTCTTATTTTCCTTGGTGATCTCAATCTACCTCTTATAAATTGGACCCTAAATGAATGTACATCCAAACCCATACATGCAACCCAGTACAATATTGTTACTACACAGGACTGGATCAATTTGTAACTAACAACACTAGACTCAACAACTGCCTTGACCTTATTTTCTGCAACAGCTCATACTCAATATATGGCCTTCAAATACAAGAACCCTTTTCAAACAGTGACCACAGTATGATTGACTTTCATCTCAATTTATGCCCTCACAAAAAGGATCATAAAGATGGGCCCCCAAAATACAACTTCAAAAAAGCCAACTATGATCTCATAGATGCTGACCTATCTCTTGATTGGCACATTCTGTTCTCTAGCTGTAATACTAGATAGAGTATTCCAGATAATAACCACTCTTGTTGCTGAAGTCGTATTGCCTGCAGTCAAGTTTGGTGCAGTTAACTTTGAGTTAACTTTTGTTAACTTTTGCTTTTGTATTGTTATGGTTGAAGCCGAAGTATTCATTGACCAGTAGGACATTGCAATGTATGATTTTATATACTACCTAGATCAGACTGAACACAGCATAGTTCTAGGTTTTTGGTCTGGTGGTATAAGTTATTCTGCAATGAGTAGAGGAGTGTAGAACTCTTATTGTGAAATATTTCTGGACTTTTTAAAGTGTGTTAATATCAGATACATAATGTGGGTTCCAGACTGATGAGCTGTGTTCAAGTATTGGTCTGGCAAATGTTTTGTATGCCCTGGTTAGTAGTGTGATATTACCAGAGAAAAAGCTATGTAGGATTAGGTTAACAATTCTTAGTGCCTTTTTGGCTATGTAGTTATGTAGTGGGTTCTAGCACTTAGGTCATTAGAGATGAGTATTCCAAGGTCCTTGACAGAGTTTGGATCATCAACAAGGTCTTGAATATTCAGCTTGTATTTAGACTTTTGGTTTGCAGGGCTTCAGCGGCAGGCAGGAATCCGCGATCGTGCACGTTTTCTGCCTCAGCTCACCGCTGGAGCGCCCTGAGCTAGCTGGCTTCAGGGCTACGCCACCCCGTAGAGGTGGTGAAGAGGGGGGAGACTCCAGCAGAGTCAAGGAAAGCTGCATTTTTCCTCCTCAGCTGGCTAAACTCCCTTTCCCAAAGACGGTAAGAGCGGCGATCAGAAATGGCTACCTCAAAGAAGCATTCATCTGGAAAAGAAAGTGCAGGAGGAAGTTAAGAAGTGAAAGTTCTAGCTGACTGGGATAAGAAGCAACAACTGAGGTATCCTGGAATTTGAATTTTATAAAAGATACATTGCTCACAAAGAAGATTTGGAAGCTGTGAATGAAAGTAAAAAGGGAAAGGTGTTTTTTTTTTTCACTCTTCTTCCTTACATTGACAGCGAAGAGAGATGAATGAGAAATCGGAAAAACCCGCTTTGGCACCAACAGGTAATTAAACTAGAAAATTAAATGTCAAGGGGACAAAAAAGATTTCTGAACACTTAAAAAACTTTTTTTTGCTGTAAGTAGGAAGGGAGAGGAAAAGAATAAGAGCAGGATTTTGCAGGAGGAGGCTGCTTGGAATTTAAAAGAATCTAAAGTTAAATCATAACAAGACTTCTAAAAGATACATCTTAACTGGAACTTTCTAATTAAACAGTAACTCCAGGAAGAGAAAATGAAAAAAGAAGAAAGTGTTACATGAAACAGTTTGTGTCTATTTGGATTGTTTGGTGACTTTGGGACTTCTGGAAATTACATTTGAGTTTCAAAAACAATTGGGTGGTTGTTTAAATTTTTTTTCTTTACAATGGCATCACTTGTGGATGAACTGAAAATGGAAATTAAAAAATATAAAGAAGAGGAACAAGAAGGGAAGGGCTCTCTTGGATCCGTTTTTCACTTCTTAGAAATGGCGATTGGTACCTATGAGAAACTACAAGAAAAGACTGCGCAACAAGAAGACTGGGACAAAGAAGAAGCCATCTTTAATGAACAAGTAACTTTATCTGAGGAAGAAAGGGGAAAGAGGGAAAAGAGAATGGAGAATTTAAGACCTAAAAAAACAACCAAAAAAGGGAAAAATAAGGTGAAAAGTGGATATAATGTCAGAAAGCAACAGAAAAGGGGAACACAGAAGAGGGAAATGGAGGTGGAGAGACAAGGGGATAAAGAGGACAGAGTGAAGAAGCAAGGGAGGAAGGAAGGAAAAAGAAGCTACAAAAGTTTAGAGCAAGATTTAAGAAACAGGACTTATTCAGAGTTAATGGGTAAAAATTTAACTGAAAAAGAGATTCTGCAAGGGTACATAAGATTGTATTGCTATACTTTTATAAGAAATAATGTTAGAAAATTGGAAAAACATATGGTTAAAAAGTGGGATAAAATATTTAAGGCCCTGTCACATTGCCCAACGGATGCAAAATGGACACAACGGACAAGCAAAATGTTCCATCCATTGTTATCTGCTCTCAAAAGGGGCAAAAATTTGCATAACTGGAGCGGATAACACAGACAGGGGGAGGACGAAGGGCAGATGGAAAGCGGATGCGGAATGGAAGCCCAGCGGATGGAAGCAGATGGGAGTGGATGGCACATCCGCTGGGCTTCCGGGGGGGCTCAGCAAAGCGGATGCGGAATGGAAAGAGCGGATGCAGAGTGTACACCGAGCGGCTGAAGTGGATGCACAGTGGATGCACAGTGGATGAAGCAGATGCAGAGCAGAAGCCTAGCGAATGCGAGAGGAAGCCTAACGGATGCCTGGCATTAATTGCGCATGCAGGGGGGATGCATTGCATAAGCCATGCGGATATAAAGGGAAACAGCTCGCATGTGGCCAGCATTCAGAGGAAAGACCTGCTGCCGGATACATCGAGTCCTTGCCTGCCCTGCCTGCATGCCTGCCTGCAAGCCTTGCTGCCAGCCTTGCTGCCAGCCTGCCTCCAAGCCTCCTGGCCAGCCTCCCTGCCAGCCTTGCTCTCTGCCTGGCTGCCAGCCTTGCTGCCAGCCTGCATGCCTGCCTTCCTGCCAGGCTTCCTGCCAGGCTTCCTGCCAGACTTCCTGCCAAGCTTCCTGCCAAGCTTTCTGCCAAGCTTCCTGCCAGTCTTGGTGCCAGCCTTCCTGCCAGCCTTCCTGCCAGCCTTGGTGTCTGCCAGCCTCCCTGCCAGCCAGCAACCCCACAACCATGGGGAAGAAGCGAAAGTCTCAGCAACCTGCCGCCATCCCTGGCAAGAGGGACAGGGCCACCCTCGCGCCCCCTGTCCCTGACTCTGCTTCTGCTGGGGCTTCTGCTGCTCAGGCTCGCTCTTCTGGTGCTGGAGCTTCTGCTGAAGCCGCTTCTGGCAGTGGTGCTTCTGCTGCTGCGTACTCTGCTGAAGCTGCTCCTGATCCTGCTGGTCCTGCTCATCCTGCTGGTCCTGCTCGTGCTCCTGGACTTGCTCATACTGCTCGTACTGTTCGTGCTCCTGGTCTTGTTCGTCCTGCTCATCCTGCTCATGCTCCTGGTCCTGCTGGTGCTGCTGCTGCTGGGGCTCCTGGGGCTCCTGGTGATTACTCTGCTGCTGCTGATCCTGGTCCTGCTGATCCTGCTGCTGCTGCTGCTGCTGCTGATGATGATGATGATGATTATAATCCTGCTGGTGATGATGATGATGATGATGATGATGATGATGATGATGATGATGATGATCCCGCTGGTGCTGCTGGTGGTGGTGGTGTGGAGGAGCAGCCCCTACCACCTGGGAGCCCCTCTGATGAGGGTCCATCTGGTCCAGCCAAAGGGAGGAAGAGGCATATGCAGGGATGGGAGAGGAGGCAATACTTCATTGAGGAGGAACACGAGGATGAGGTGCTAGAGTGGCTGAGAGAGAATGACTATCTGTGGTGGAAGGACACTGGCTGTACAGGGACACCAAAAGGAAGCAGGCTGCTTGGAGAAGAGGGCGGAGAGTATGGGTTACACTTCAGAGGTACTCCTCGGCTGGTGGAAGCACATGCACACCTGGTACAGGAAGTTGCACCTGAAGAAATGACGGACAGAGAGACCTATGTCATGGCCAGGTGCAGCTTCCTGGAGGGTGAGATCTGTCACCGAGGAGCACCAGGAGCCCCTCCCACAACCCTCTCTCTCCGGCAGCCTGCTGAGACCCAGTCCTCTTCTGGCCGAGAGTCAGTCCTTGTCTCCAGGCAGGTTTCTGTGGAGCGTGAGAACCCGCGGACAGCTGTTGTAACCATATTGGAGCGCATGGATGAATCCCTGGTGTGGAGGGAGAAAGGAGACATCGAGTCCACCACAGTCATAGCCGCATCCACCCCCCCCCAGCTCCACCTCCACAGAAAGGCAGAGAGCCAGACAGCAGGAGAGGCAGAGCCACACTGTCCTGCTGGAGATCAGGGACAACATCCGGACCAGCATAGATCTCCTCTCTCAGCTGGTCAGCACCGACTCCTCATCCTCCAACCACAAGCCCTTCCTCACCTATGTAAACCAGATCCTCAGGAACATGGAGGAACCCTAGTACCAGATGGTGAAGGACCGGATCACCAAGCTGTTTCACCACCCTCCAGATCCAGAGGAACCTGCTCCCACCCAGTCCAGGTCTGCTCCTCCATGTTCACCCCAGGTGATGTCCCTCCCATTCCAAGGCTTCCCACAGCCCCTCACCTACCAGGGCTATGGCTACCAGGAGGTCCAGTAGCACAGGCAGCAGCCATTCCCAGTCCAGGCACAGAGGCATCGGACGACACCGTTGGCACCGGTTCCACTGATGCCATCGATGCCACCCACGACAATGATGCCACCGACGACAGCGATGTGACCCACGCCAGTCCTCACCCAGCTGCAGACCAGACAGCCCCACTACACTACTCCTTCCTCCACCCCACAGCCAAGAACGGCCTCACTACATCTGTTATCAGTACTGGGGCTGACACCCCATGGCATGGAGGAAGGACCTCTCAGCATCACGGGTCTGAGCCAGCTGTCTAAGAGCTTCCTCAACACACCATCCCCTGTTGTCCTCTCGGGGCCAGGCACCCCAATGATGATACAGACCATCACTCCAGCACCATCCCACCTCCACAGCACCTGGACCCTTCACCCCTGAGGCTGGGCACACCTCCGAGTGACCAATAAGAGTGCCAGAGACTGGGTAGCTGGCTACCTGTGGACTTTATTTGGACATTTGACTTGGGTCATTTTTCTTTTACAGCTTGTTGTTCAATAAAGTTTATCTTTGATTCACACACTTGCTTCATTTCTTTTTTTTAATAAAGTCTTGGTGGAAACATTTAGAATTGGTTTAAGCCTTTGCATGCTTGTGGGATGGGTTAAGATAGCAGTGGGATGGGCAGGGATACCTGTGGGATGGGTAATAGCTGTGGGATGGGTAAGGATAGCAGGGGGTTAGATAAGCCTCCAGTGCAAGCATAGTGGGACTGTATGGTCCAACCTCCCTGGTGCCACACCTATGGCCCTTTATTATCAATAATAATGTAATAATCATCCACACATGTCAACACAAACACAACTCTTTATTAAACGTCCTGTTCATTGTAGACCCACCCAACATACATGGCCCAATATCATCCGTGTGATGAGACAAGCTGAAGGAAACACCCATTAATCATCTATCATCCTGTCTTGCCACTCCACTGCTCCAGCTGGGGAGTTGCACCAGTGTTTCAGGAGGTTGCACCGCTTCTTCCCCTCACATGAGGCTCTGTTGGGGCCTTGCACGTCCTGAGTGTCTATCAGGTTTCTCCCTTGCCTCCATTTGCCAGGCTCCATGTCCCCATTGCCTTGCTGGAGGTCCACGAGCCTGTTCTGCAAGACTGGGTAGTGGGTGAACATGAGATTGTGCAGGATGCAGCAAACTTCCACGATCCTCCTCACAGTCTCTGGGCGATGCTGCATGGTGGTGAGAAGTACCTGGAACCTGTTGGCCAGGATGCCAAAGGCGTTCTCCACCACCCGCCTTGCCCTGGACAGCCTGTAGTTGAAGATCCAATCTTCACGGGTGAGGCATCTGGAATTGTCATGAGGTAGGTTCTGAGGGAGAAGGCGTCATCCCCTGCTATGAAGTAGGGCACATCTTGCGTGCGTTGGGCAGGGGGTCTGGATCTGGGAAGCCCATGATGAGCCTTCCAGCCCCTCCTTGAGGTCACTGGCGTTGTATAGCTGGGCATCTGAACATGAGCCGCTGCCTGAAGCATCGATGTACATGAACTTGTAGTCTGCATCGACCATGGCAAAGAGGACAATGCTGAAGAAGCCCTTGCAGTTGAAATATGTGGAGCCCGACTTGGGTGGTGCTTTGCAGACCATGTGCTTGCCATCGATGGCTCCAACGGTGTGGGGGAAGTTCCAACTCTGATACCACTGCTCTGCAACTTTCTTCCATCCTTCATCAGTGGAGGGGCACTGGAGGAGCTCCTGCAGGTATTCTTCGATGATGGCCTGCACCACTTCTCTGACCACAATGCTGATGGTGTTGTGTGGCACCCTCCAGCCGTACTGAATGCTCCTGTAGGTGGTCCCTGAGGCCAGGTGGCGCAGAGTCAGTGCCACCTTCAGCCCAGGTTCCAGGCTGGGCCGGAAGTTGGTGTTTGCCTTGGTCAACCTGGGTGTCAGCCACTGCACAACTTCATCAAACATGGCTGGAGGCATCCTCATGAAGTTCTGGAATGCACGAGTGTCTTCGTTCCTGAGCTCCACCATCAGCTTGTTGTACAGTCCGCACTCTGCTCTTCTCCTGATCCATCTTTGGACCCAGACGCTTCTTGGCCGCCTCCTTTTCTTCCCGTAGTAGAGTTCACAGAGCCTGTAGATGGCTTTGCACTGTTGCAGAGGGATGGTGGCTGCCAAAAGGACTGTGTTATGATCCACAGTTGACATGACTGGATGCTTTGGAAAAGCAAGAGTCAGATGAAGGCTGCAGAGGTCTGCACAGCTGGGCTGCTGGGCTGAAAGTGAGATGCAGACGAGTTGCTCCCCCTTTTTATAGACAGTATAGGTGTCACTTTGCATCCTCTAGGCATCCTCTAGGCATCCTCTAGACATCCTTATTATCCCCTCTGAGAACGTTTTTTCCATTTTAAATGCTTTGTTTCCATGCTGTATCCGTTCTGCATCCATTCTGCATCCATTCTGTGTCCGTTCCACTTCCTCCCTGCATTCGAGCGGATGCAAGTTGTGCGGATGCAGAACGGATGCCTAGCGGATATAGCGGATGCATAACGGATGCAGAACGGATGCATAGCGAATGCATAGCAGATGCAGAACGGACGAATTGGATACATTTTCTGCGCAAAAGTTTTGAGCAGCTCAAAACTTTCTGAGCAGATGAAACGTCAATAAACGGATGCTGGACGGATAGAGAGGAAGCAAAACTGAGGCAGTGAGTACAGAACGGATACTTTGTGTTAACCAATGGATGGCAAGCTTTTTTGTCCGTTTTACATCCTCTTTGCATCTGTTGGTGCAGTGTGACAGGGACTTTAGTGTAATTCAGTGAAACTTTTTTGAACAAAATAAATGAAATGAAATAAATGAGAGAATTGAATTAGAAAGGAATGGGAACACTTTAATTACACAATGTTTTAAAATATAAGTGAAATGGGGGAAAAGTAACTACGCAAAATTTATAAGAGTTCCCATAGAAGTATGATACCTATTTGAAAAGTAATCTGTATAATGTTTAAGATTTAAATGAATATTAATTTTAATGATAAAATTGAATTGGTATGGATTGTTGTTTTAATTATATATTTATAATCTCTTCTTTTTTTAAAATACTGTATGTAGCTTTAGAATGTACTAAGCAGAATCCAAATGAAAGTTATGTATTACTTTAAATGTTATAAATTTACAGGAAAGATATAAAGGCGTCATACTCCAATCAGTGATTACAGGATAAATTTTGCTTTAATGAGAAAAGATAATAGACAGCTGAAACAGGACAGACAAAGGATATAAGTCTAAATTGAGTCTAAATTCTAAATTTAAATTGAGATGAAATAAATAAAATATAATTAAGAGAGTTAAAAGAGGGGAGAAGCTATATAGAAAATGTAGAATGTTAATAAGATATGGAACGGTATATAAAAGTGTCTGTATGAAGATATGTAACCCAGGATCAGGCTGCTTTCAAAAAAGATGTTTTATGTATTTCATGTTCTATGTTTTGTTTGTTTATGTTTGTTTTTAAAAAAGCAATAAAATTCCATTAAAAAAAAATATTCAGCTTGTATTTTATTTTCTGAATTTTTTTGCCAATACGTAAGATAGAGCATTTATTTGTTGAGATTTGAAGTTGTCATTTGATTGACCATTCTGTTATATAGTCGAAGTCTTTTTGAAGGGTAGCAGTATTGTCTGTGGTATTGAATAGCTTTACATCATCACCAAAGAGAATAGGGTTGCTCTTAATATGATCACAGGTTATTTATGTGGAGTATGAAGAGAGGTGGGCCTAGAACACTGCCTTGGGTGATTCCACTGTTGACAGGTACAGAATTTTGACCATTTGTTGTCTGTTTGATAGGAATGCTTCTATCCAGTTATGCAGTTGTCCAGAGATACATAAGATTTTAGTTTTTGTAGTAGTTTGTCATGTACCACTGAATTGAAGGCTTTACAGAAGTCTATGTAGATTGCATCTATTGCTGTGCCCTGATCAAGTTGTGTTGGTTTTTAATTTGCGTGTCCTTTTTCTAATTTTCTATATGATCCTCTTTTAAAAAAAACACACACACACACACAGGGGAGGAGACGGAGACAGAGAGAGAGAGAGAGATACCAAGACAGAGACAAAGACAAAGACAAAGAGACAGAGACAGAAACAGATTTATTATATGTCTTTTATTTTTTCAAAAATTTGCGCATATAAATTTTATGGGCTTTTTGGTTACTAAAATCTAATTAAAAACTGTTTTGATTCTGCAGGAAGAAAAGATGTCAGCTAAGAAGCCTACAAGCTAAAGCCCATGTCACACAGCACCACCGGAGAGAAAGAGGATGTAAAACGGAGAGAAACACTTGCCATCCATTGGTTAACACGATGCATCCGTTCTGTACTCACTGCCTCCGTTTTTCATACTCTCTATCCGTCCAGAATCCATCTCCTGACATTTCATCTGCTCAAAAAGTTTTGAGCTGCACAAAACTTTTTGAGCAGAAAATGTATCCAATGCGTCCGTTCTACATTCGCTATGCATACGGGGAACATCCGTAATACATTTGTCATCATCCGTTACACGTCCGCTATATCTGCTAGGCATCCGCTGGGCATCCGTGCAACTTGCATCCACTCCAGCGGAAAACAGACACAGGGAGGAAGCGAAACAGACACGGAACGGTCACGCAGCGTTAGTAGCACGGATGTAGAAAGGATGAAAGTGGATGCAGCTCGCAAACAAAGCATTAAAACTGAAAAAATGTTCAGATAGGGGATGTATCTCGGATATTTAGGATGTCTGCAGGATGCCTAGAGGATGCAAAAGGACACCTTGTGGAAAACCTATATTTCCTATAAAAAGGGGGAGAAATCACCTGGATCTCACTTTCAGTCCAGCAGCCCTGCGATGCAGACCTCTTCAGCCTTCATCTCGCTCTAGCTCTTCCATAGCATCCACTCATCTCCACCATGGATCATCACACATTCCTTTTGGTAGCCGCCATCATTCTACAACAGTGCCAAGCCATCTACATGCTCTTTTACCTGTTCTACACGAAGAAAAGGAGGCATCCAAGAAGTGTCTGGGTCCGAAGATGGATCGTGAGAAGAGCAGAGTACGGACTGTATAACAAGCTGATGGTGGAGCTGAGGAATAAAGACTCTCGTGCATTCCAGAACTTCATAAGGATGCCGCCAGACATGTTTGATGAAGTTGTGGAGCGGCTGACACCCAGGTTGACCAAGGCAAACACCAACTTCGGGCCCAGCCTGGGCTGGAGGTGGCACTGACTCTGTGCCACCTGGCCTCTGGGACCACATACAGGAGCATTCAGTACGGCTGGAGGGTGCCACACAACACCATCAGCATTGTGGTCAGAGAAGTGGTGCAGCCCATCATCGAAGAATACCTAGAGGAGCTCTTCCAGTGCCCCTCCACTGAAGAAGGCTGGAAGAAAGATGCAGAGCAGTGGTATTAGAAGTGGAACTTCCCCGACAACGTTGGAGCCATAGAGGGGAAGGACGTGGCCTGCAAAGCACCAGCTAACTCAGGGTCCACTTATCACAACTACAAGGGATACTTCAGCATCATCCCCTTTGCCATGGTCGATGCTGACTACAAGTTCATGTACATCAGTGCTTCACGCAATGGCTCATCTTCAGATGCCCAGGTATACAATGCCAGTCACCTCAAGGAAGGGCTGGAACGTAACCTCATCATGGGATTCCCAGATCCAGACCCCCTGCGCAACGACACACAAGATGTGCCCTACTTCATAGTGGGGGATGACGCCTTCTCCCTCAGAACCTACTTCATGAAGCCCTACACTTCCAGATGCCTCACCCGTGAAGAGAGGATCTTCAAGTACAGGCTGTCCAGGGCAAGGCGGGTGATGGAGAACGCCTTTGGCTTCCTGGGCAACAGGTTCCAGGTTCTTCTCACCACCATGCAGCATTGCCCAGAGACCGTGAGGAACATCGTGGAAGCTTGCTGCATCCTGCACAATCTCATGCGCACCCATTACCCAGTGTTGCAGAACAGACTTGTGGACCACCAACAAGGCAATGGGGACATGGAGCCTGGTGAATGGAGGCAGGGGCAAAACTGGATAGACACTGTGGATGTGCAAAGCCCCAACAGAGCTTCACGTGAAGGGAAGAAGCAACACAACCTCCTGAAACACTGGTGCAACTCCCCAGCTGGAGCAGTGCAGTGGCAAGACAGGATGGTAGATGATTAATGGATGCTTCCTTCAGCCTGTCTAATCACACTGATGAGATTGTGCCATGTATGTTGAGTGGCCCTACAATGAACAGGGCATTTAAGAAAGAGTTGTGTTTATGTTGAAATGTGTTGAAGAATGATTAAAATGTTATTGATAATAAAGGGCCATAGGTATGGCACCTGGGAGGATGGACCATACAGTCGCACTATGCTTGCACTAGAGGTTTATCTATCCCACAGCTATTACCCATCCCACAGGCATCCCTGCCCATCCCACTGCTGTCCTTACCCATCCCACAAGCATGCAAAGGCTTAAACCATTTCTAAAAGTTCCCACCAAGACTTTATTTACTGAAATAAATGAACCAAGTGTGTGAAGCAAAGATAAACTTTATTAATAACAAATTGTAAAAGCAAAAAGAAAAGTGACCCAAGAAAAGTGTCCCAAGCAAAGATAAAGTCAACAGGTAGCAACCCAGTCTCTGGCACTCTGAGGCATGCCCATAGTCTCAGGGGTGAAGGGTCCAGGTGCTGTGGAGGTGGCTGCTGCTGGAGTGCTGGTCTGAGGCACCATTGGGGTACCTGGCCCCAAGAGGACAACAGGGGATGGTATGTGGAGGAAGCTCTCAGAGAGCTGGCTCAGTCCTGTGATGTTGAGAGCCCCTTCCTCCATGAATTGGGGTGTCAGTCCCAAGACCAATGACAGATGTTCTGAGGCTGGGCTTGGCTGTGAGATGGAGGAAGGAGGAGTGTAGTGGGGCTGCCTGGTCTGCAGGTGAGGGAGGTGAGGCATGGGTGGCATCTGTGGCATAGGTGGCATCTGTGGCGTAGGTGGCATCTGTTGTGTGGGTGGCATCTGTGGCGTTGGTGGCATTGGTGGCATCGGTGGCGTTCGATGAACCTTTGGCCGGACTGGGAAGGGCTGCCTGTGCTGCTAGAACTCCTGGTAGCCATAGCCTTGGTAGGTGAGGGCCTGTGGAAAGCCTTGAAAGGGCTGTGACATCACCTGGGGTGGAGGAGCAGACCTGGACTGGGTTGGAGCAGATTCAGCTGGGCCTGGAGGGTTGTGCAGAAGACCAGTGATCCTCTCCTTTATCACCTGGGACTGTGATTCGTACATGTCCATGAGGGTCTGGTTGACATAGGTGAGGAAGGGCTTTCTGTTAGAGGATGGTATGTCGGTGTGTACCAGCTGAGAGAGGAGATCTACACTGCTTTTGATGGTGTCCCTGATTTCCAGCAGGACAGTGTGGCTCTGCCCCTACGGTCTGGCTCTCTGCCTGCTTTCTGTGGAGGTGGAGCTGTGTGTGGGTGTGGGTTAGTCTCTGATGGAAGTGCCCTCTCCTTGTTCCCACTGCGTCAGGGGGTCCTCCACACCATCCGCCACGGGGAGTGCAGCTGTCGGGGGGGATCTCCATCGTGGGACGCTCCACAGATACCTGCCTGGACACAGGAGCTGACTCTTGGCCAGAAGAGGACTGGCTCTCTGTGGACTGCCTGAGAGAGAGGGTAGACAGAGGGGCTGCTCCTCAGTGGCGGATCTCACCCTCCAAGAAGCTGCACTTGGCCATCATACAGGTCTCCTGGTCAGTGAACTTGACCGCGGCCTGGCCAGACTTCTTGAGGTGCAGCTTCCCATACCAGGTGTGCATGTGCTTCCAGCACCCGAGGAGGCCATCCGAAGTGTAGCCCAGGCTCTCCGCCTTCTCTCTCCAAGCAGCCTGCTTCCTCTTGGTGTCTCTATAGAGCCTGTGTCCCTTCCGTCATAGGTACTCATTCTCCCTCAGCCATTCGAGCACCTCATCCTCATGTTCCTCTTCGATGGAGTATTGCCTCCTCTCCCTATCTCACGTATGCCTCTTCCTCCCTCTGGCAGGGCCTTCTGGGCCCTCATCACAGGGGCTTTGAGGTTCTAGGGGCTGCTCCACCACACCAGCAACAGCAGCAACAACAACAACAGTAGCAGCAAAAGCAGCACCAGCATCACCAGCATCACCAGCAGCAGCAGCAGCACCAGCAGCACCAGCAGCACCAGGAGTCCCAGCAGGACCAGCAGCACCAGGAGCACCAGCAGGACCATCAGCACCAGGAGCACCAGCAGGACCAGCAGGACCAGCAGGACCAGGAGCAGCACCAGCAGAGTAAGCACCAGCAGAAGCACCAGCACCAGGAGCAGCGTTAGCAGAGTAAGCATCAGCAGAAGCACCAGCACCAGGAGCAGCGCCAGCAGAGTAAGCACCAGCACCAGCACCAGCACCAGGAGCAGCACCAGCAGAAGCCCCAGCACCAGCAGAGTGAGCCCGAGCAGCAGAAGCCCCAGCAGAAGCAGAGTCAGGGCCAGGGGGTGGGATGGTGGCCCTGTCCTTCTTGCCATGGCTGGCAGAAGATGGCACAGGCTTCCTCTTCGTCCCCATGGTTGTTGGCTGGAGATGTGTCTGGCAGCAGGTCTTTCCTCTGAATGGTGACCTGCTTGTGAGCTGCATCCTTTTATATCCGCGGGGCTGACGCAATGCATCCTCCCCGCATGTGCAGTGAATGCTTTGCTTCCACTAGGCATCTGCTAGGCATCCGCTAGGCTTCCGTGATGCATCCGCTTCACATCCTGGCTACATCCTCTTCCCGTCCGTTCCTTTCCATTGTTGTCCGCTCTGTTTATGCAAATTTGGGGCACTTTTGAGAGCAGATAACAACGGATGGAAAATTTGCTCATCCGCTGTGTTCTTTTTACATACTTTTTGCATCCGTCGGCCTATGTGACAGGCTCTTAAATTTTACATTCTACTTAAATCAAGACTTTTACTGCCCCAAAAGTGAAACTTCATTTTTTAAAAATTACCCTTCCAAACAAATATCTTAAGTCTGAATATTGGAATGGCATTTGATTGCTAAAGGGATCCTTGGTGTTTTTTGAGCTTATGACTAGCACTGATGATATTACCTAATTTGGATAATGAAATGTCCACAAGAAAATAATCAAGTTTAGAGAGCATAAAGGACCTTCATTTCAACCCTAAGCTATTTTTCTTTATTGATATGATTGGAAGAACTATCTTGATCTTCTCGTGTTCTGTAATGATTGCACTGTTCTAGAGCTATAACTCTTTGTGTCTAGTATGTTCTTGGACATGTTACATTATTTTGATGATGAGCAAAGACAAGAAGAAATTTCTAATGAAATTAGAAGAAAAAGTACAGAGAATACAATGTAGGGTGATTTTTCTTGGATGAAAGTACTAGTTTTGAAAGCATCACAATTAGTATCAAATTTAATTTGACCTTTAAGTAAGACAAAATGTCCATCCAAGAAAAATAGAAATATTTGTGATTATATACCACATACTATTATTTTTATCTGAAGCTAGGATAAGAGATTTTAAATTGATTTTCAAATCATTACCTTTCTGCAGAAGTTCAATTTTGATTGTTGTTATGCGAGCACAAAATGTTAGATGGATGGTTGCATCAGTGAAAGATTCAAAGGATATAGTCTCAACTCTCATCCATTTTTTCAAAGATTGGAAATATATCTATCATTGATCATATAATGTGAACACATACTTTCTTTATTGTTCTATATGTTATTTTCCTAGAGGAAATATATTACATGAAAGAAAAAGATAGATAAAAATCAAGTTCGCATTTTCCAAATCAAGCTAATTCAGACAATATATTTATAAAAAAGAATGCCTCTTCTGATTTTATGATATTCCAAGAGGCATCTGTTGCTTAGAGTTCCTTAAGGCAGTTTTGCATTGAATAGTTACAAAAACTATGGTTTTCCAGTTTCTAATGATAATCTAAGTACACTATACTATAGTGTTTAAAAGTATATGAACACTTTTGAATTTTCCATATCTCTGCTTAAATATTATTTATGTGATCTGTCTCCATACAATAAAAAACTAGATAGTTTAAATAAATTATAATTTTATTTAAATGTTTTGACTTATTTGTTTAATTGGATAATTTTTATCTAATTTAGACTTGTGTGGAAGAATTCAGAAAGTTGTAAATACAATTCAAAAACTTGTAAATAAAAACTTGTAAAGTGTAACTATAATTACAGAAGAGGTTATTTGATAATTGCCACAATATGTTTATTGATGGGGCATTCCATTATTATCCCTTTATTGAATATATAAATATAAATATGAATATATAAATATAAATATGAAGACCGGATGTAATTTATATGGAACTACTAAGAACAATTAATTTTTCACTTCCATTATTTTATTCAGTGCAAAAATATAAAATGGGCAATTTTAACACTTTTAATGTTCCTGTGAGAAGCAGGAAAACATTGATTTATATCACTGATTGGATTGAAAAATCATTTTTTTTCTATTTGATGATTTAATTTATTCATAAAATTGATTTGACTTGATGTGAACATTTTAATAAAATCTGATTGATTCTAGTTGGACTTTTAAACTGATTTGGAAACAGCTGTTTTGCATAGTGAAAATAGCATCCAAACCTCTCAATAGATTGGGAGAATCCAATTCAATTCAACAATTCAATCTGGCTGTTTGATTCAACTGTCTTATTTGTTTTGGACAGTTGATTCACTTCAAGATAAATGCCTTTGAATAAAATCACTAAGTTGAATTTTGCATTGCCCTGTTCATGACCCAAGCTAAAATAATAATAATCTGGAGCTTGGAATGGCAAATATCCAGATACAAATTAAACAGTCTGAAAAGGAAAATAAAACTAATTGTGCAAACTGATAAATATTAGTAATGCAGACTTCATAAAACAGATTCTTTAAACAACTCTGAATTAAATATGCAGCATGCATAAAAGCTTATAGTCCAATTTTTCCTAATCAATCATGTATAATTTTATTTTAAAAAAACACAACTGATCCCAAGGCAAATCTGATTCCAACATAGGATTGGTTTTATGTCCTGATGAAAAAAATGCCTCCTACATTTTGTGAAGCCCATCAAAGAAAGAATAACAACTATACTTTTGGAATAACATCCAGAAATGTAAATAACTAATTATTAAGTAGAGTAGAATATATGTAGGTCAGTGTTGAACTGTGGAGTCCTTTATACTCTCTGAACTTGTTTGCTTGTAGACATTTCATTATCTGACTAGGTACTATTTAGTCTACTGAATGTGGGGAATGTCTAGTAACCAACTTCAAATAATCAGCATCTAGATACTGTAAGTAGGGATTAGCATTAAATAAATAATCAAGTAAAACAATATTCTAAATATTCTAATACAATATACAAAACTCTCAAGGAGAGAAAAAACACACACATCTCAAACAACAGTTGTTGGGCAAGTTACTGTATACAAACAGATCAAACCCCACACTTAGAACACAGATGATATCTAGTCATGTAGCGAAACATCTGCAAGGTATCAATCAAACTCAAAGAGCACCATGGACTCCATGTTTCATTTTGGCTGTGCTTGGTAGATGCTAGGTTACTGATCCCACTTTAAAATGAAGGTAAAGGAGAAAGAGTTTTCTTCTTTATAGAGGGCTGGGGAATTCTGGAAGCTGAAGTTCACAAATCTTAGTTACCAAGACCGGACACCCCTATTGTAGTCAGATGTATTATAAACTGTATTATTATTTACTTATTTATTCATTAAAAGTGTAAGGCTGCTCATCTCACAGAAAGTAACTCTGGTTGGCATTCCACAATAAAAGTGTGGTATATAGACACATTCTCAAACTGAACTGAATTGCTGTTAAAGACTGAATTCAATACAATAAAAAGTACATAGTAGTTTCTTTACCTATTTCATGCAAAAATCAATACAGATTATTTTACATTTATTTATTTAAGTATTTGGAATACTTAACTGGGATGAAGTAGCAGTTTAAAGGAGATAATTATATATCATTAAGTTAATCATTATGAGATCGATGTGATAATCACTCATCTATGAGGATTTTACTGTAAAACACTTTAGAATATTTTCTGTAATTGCTTTCCTAGATCCATTACCCCATCTTGGAAGTATTTAAAAAAACTTTCATAGGAAGCATGCTTATTTTTATATTTATTAGAAGCTTCAAAAATGAGTCCTATAGATACTGTACAGAATTCAAGACATAATGCTAATAATAGAATCCCAATAAATGATCAAAATTCTGCATATCTTAATAAATATTCCAACACTTCATCATAAAATGTAATGCAAATTTCAAATGTTGAACAAATTATCAGGAATTAAAAATTAAGTCACATTCACTGATTTTAAATGATTTAAATAATTAAAACACAAATCAAATTTCCTGGTATCAAGAAAAAAAGTGCCAAATCAGACAAGCTTTTCTAAAGAGTCTAACTCCAAAACCAGAATATTATCTCCAAATAATTGTATTTTTCACTTGACATTACTTTTGAGAATTCCAGTTATTTGAATTCAGATATTCTCTCTGGGGATATCTATGCCTACCATTAAAACTCCCACTTTGTACTAACTGCTTGCCTTTAACCCAGTTTGAGCCAATCCTGACCAAACTAAGATACTTTGAAAACAGTTTGCAAGGCCTTCAGTCTGGCCAGCAGGATACCATGTCCTTCCATTGGACAATTTCTTAACTCCTATTTGTTTTGTTTTTTTCAATTTTCCATTCCAGGAAAATAATTGCCTAGCTTTTTTGATACAAATGTCTTTCTGGGCATCTATACTTTTATATCTACACATAGATCTCACTTAAGATGGACGGGCAACTCTTATCACTAAGCAATCTTGTTATTAAATGAAATATGTAATTATAAGGATTTATGACTTCATTTCAATTGCAGTTATTCGGCAAGATATCACTTGACCTGCAATTTCACTGCTGGCTTCTCCATTAACTCTGCTTGTGAAAAGTTTTCAAGAGAGAATCATGAATTTACTAGTTGTAAAGTTCTTCAGTATCATCCTAACTTAGAATGATCACTAAACAGTGTAGTCATTTGGTGAGGTCTACCTATAAATTCTTTCATATGTATGCACATACACATATATACATATATACATTCTTTAAAATTTTAAAAAGTCCACTTTTGTTATCCTTTTGGTCTTCCTTAGCAATCTTGCTAAACTGATATTGCTTTGCACATATAACATTGCTGGTTTGAAATCCAGCAGAAGTATGTTTATTACTATTTTTCCTTCAATGCTAATATGACTGGATTTTCTACTGAATAACTTCAAAAAAAAAGATGAAACTTTTTTTTAAAAGATGGAGAAAACAGAAACAGGAAAATAAAATTTTGCCTGCGGAACAGTAAGTCATGTATGAAGTTGCTTACATGATGTGAATACAAAATATCATCCTTTTCTGCCACAACATGGCTGCTGGCTTGAAATAGTGACAGGAGAACACGAAAGTCTAGATAAACCTTAAGACCTTTGTTCACAAACATGGCAAATTAAAATATTGTTTGGCACAATATTAGTTTGAATTCATTTTTAACAAAGGCAATGATTTTTTTAAACATTTTATGGCTTTTGAGTAAATGTATTGTTAACAGGCAGTTTAAAGTGCTATAAAGAAAGAATAATACTCAACTGACACTCACAATTAGTGTATTATAATTCTAGATGCACATTAAGAATAGTTTGCCAAACCTAATGTGCCAGGCAGGATGCTTACTTATCCAGATTGACAGGACTGTGGAAAGTTTCAAAGGGCTGCTTTAATCTGATGATACTTCAATAAAGCACCTCTTCAAAGCCACTTTGCTACCCATTTTGGCTCCTACATCTCAAGACACAAACTGAGCTATTACATAGATTTGCTTTGCATCATTACAATAACCTCTTTTGGCACTGATAGTAACAGAAAGAAACTTCTGGTATATATACAACACAGATACAGAAATATTTTCCATTATTGAATAGCAGACATAATTGAAGAGGGAATCAAACAATGTGGACCACTATGTTCAAGTACATAAAATGCCTTTGCTGCACAAAGTGATTTTTTGAATGGAATGGTTACCAATATAATTAGTAAGTTCAGTCAGTAAGAACTCTAGAACTCTGCAGAAATCCCAGCCAAATTCCACTTCTTATAAGACTTTATTGATTAAATTAAACCTTGGGATGGAGCAGAAGAAGCATGCCTGTTCCTTTGCCATAAATAATTCTGAAGGCCTGAAGTTGAAGGTTATTTTTGTTTTGAAAATATTTTTTGATATTAGAGATTCTACTAAGTTTGGATTTCAGATGTGATATTACATATAGATACATACTTATATTCAAATAATAATTTAAATCAACAAAATGGAGTTATGGAATGTAGCCTCCAAATTGATGGAACAATCAGCAAGAAAGTAGAGCAATTCAAGTACCTCACCTACCCTGTATGCTGATGCCCCCCACTACCTGCCAAAACTACTAACCAGATGACTGGACTTCTGTGTGATCCTCCGGTGCCCCTATGCCTCAAGTCAAAGATTTACAGAATGGTAGTGCACCCTGTTAGAAATTGATAGTCACCTAACGGGTTGGAAATATATAAATCAGGATAGACATTTAATACTGTCTCTTTAAGGGAATGCTAAAAGTGTAATTTGGTGTGGTTCCTCAAATGGCCATAAGATGGAGCCAGAAACCTGGGTTGTTAGTTCTTTTGCTGCTAGTTGCTAGTTGGTCGATGTTCTGATGTTCGTTGTTTTTGGTTCCTGCATGTTTCCCTATATTGACTGTTGCTGATCGTCGTTCTTCTTGGGTTGCTGTAAGTTTGTTACTGAACTGTGTATGAAACTGGACTTTGTTATTTGGATTATCCCTGGTCTGAATACTGACTTTTTTAACCGTGTATGACTTGGACTGCTTGTTGCACTTTACTTAACCATTTACTGGAAGTAAAACCTACATTTTACTATTCAGTGTATCTGTGTGCTGGTCATGTGTTATTCAACATCACTCTCACTACATTTCCCTGTGTGCACTCATTCTCCTAACGGGGATTATCTTAACAGTGGTTATGGTCCCAGGCCATACCAGGCTCAGATAACTGAGAGTTAGTGTGAATATACAGTACTGTATACAGACAGCTGTTTACTGTTTAATTGTGGGTTTACTCTCCTGGTAAAGATGGCACAAGACACATTAGCAAGTCTATCGCTGATAACCCAGTTGGATGGAACAAACTACAATATGTTTCCTGGTCTATGAAGTGCAGTCTACTTCAGCAAAGAGAAGGCTTATGGAATGCAGTTCAAGATCCACTGGATGTACATGCTTGGGATCCAGATGATGAGGATGATGCCATGAAGTTAGCTGACTTTAAACAGAACAACGAACAAGCTCTTTGTATAATTGGATTAACACTGAGTGACCAGCAGCTAGTCCATATTCATAGAGAAGAGTCTGCTGCTAGGTGTTCGGAGAATTTGAAGAGGATTTATGTTCGTGACAGTGTAGTTGCACACATACATCTTAAATGTAAACTGTTTAGAGCACGTCTTCTGAAAGGTGAAGATATGTTAGCTCATTTGAACTTCATGAAAATAATTTTTCAAGAGCTACATGAAAAGGAACTGATATTTTCAGAGCTGCATCAAGTTTACATCATTCTTTCCTCAATGGATGAAAGTTATGATGATTACGTATCTTCACTAGAAGTCCTGCCCAGAGATAAACTGACATTGACTGACATAACCAGAAGGTTGTTAGAAGAGGCAAGAAGATGGCTGGATCGGGACCAACTGAGAAAGAAACAACCACAAGAAGAAGATTTGTGTTCAACTGCCTATACTGTTTGGAAATGTTTTCTTGTGGGGCCAGGGGACATATATCTAGATTCTGTAAGAAGGGAAAATAACAGAATACTGGTAATCACCAGAAGGCTAAGAAGAATGTTAGCTTAGCTATGTCTAGCAATTCAACTGTAAACCATGATTTGTGGGTAGTTGATAGTGGAGCATCACAGTGCATTACTAAAAATAGAGAGAGGTTTGTAACAATGTCCTCAAGTAAGCAACATGTATCATTGGCAAATGGATGGAAGATGAAAGCGCCTGATGAGGGTATTGCATATTGTTCATGTATAAATGAGCATTTATCGATGTTATATGTACCTAAACTGAAATTTAATTTGTTATCAGTAAGGGCTTTAATTAATATTGGTTATGTAGTAACCTTTAGGGGAGATAACTGTATAATAGAGAAAGAGGGTAAAAGTGTTACTGCTACTTTAGAAAATGATTTATATGTTATACATGATGATCAGTTGCAGATGGCTAACTCAGTTTATAACAATGTTAAGCCACATGACAAATGTATACATTTACTATATAGCTGTCTGGGGTACATTAATTTCAAAATGCTCAAACAAACTGTTGAATTGTCGGAGTAAAATTAAAACCCTGTAATGCCTGTACTCAGGAGAAAAGCAAGGTTACTCCAGCAAACAGACTTAATGGGTTTAAGACCAAAGAACCATCATCAAAGAATACCTGGAGGAGCTCCTCCAGTGCCCCTCCACTGAAGAAGGCTGGAAGAAAGTTGCAGAGCAGTATGGGTGCTTTTTTTTTTTTTTGCTTTCCAGAGCTGTCCAGACTCTTTCAGTTTGATGAATATTATTGATGTACTTCCATTGAAAATATAAACCCTCTTTTTCCTTTTAAAAACATTTTCATTCTTTCAGTTTATGTATATTGAGAAATCAATTGTCCTTTTTTTTACAGATGATATATGAGATCATAGTTTCACAATGCAATCCCCTAAATGGAGTTTTGGCAGAAACCCACCGACCTTATTATTCATTCCATTGTAAGCATAAAATGAATTATACCCTTACTGATTTTTTTTTCAACAGCAAGGGAAATATTTCTAAGCTGACAAAGGATTTAATTCTGTACCTCTTGTCCAAGTCTACTTCTGAAGCTTGGTAAACTTTTTTATACAGGGATAAATTTGCATGTCGGAATTGAGGAAGAGCAGACAACAAATTGAGTTGGAACTAGAGTAAGTTTTTATATGTAGGAATCATTAAAACTGATGGATAGAGCTGGTCATAACTAACTTAAATGTTTCAAAATTATACTGGATATGGATTTTTAAACCAAAGTGCAAAAATATAGCAAACATAGAATGACAGTTCTTATTCATTGCTTCTCACATATTCAAGGAAAATATATTTCATTCTAATTGGACTATGGTAACAATCCATCATTAATTGTATTATTTATCTCCCTTCCTTGAAGACAATAGCTATTTCATGATAAATAATGCCATACTACAATTTGCTTTGCAATTTTTTGGTGTGAAAGTTTTAGTCTTATTCCTTTCTATGTCAATCTCAACAAACTTGATAATTTATCTGGATTTGCCTTCATAGAAATATTGAGCTTATGCTATGTTATTGCCTTGGAACTCTAGCCTAAATGCTCACCAGGGTGAATTCATTCATTTCAGGTTTGGACAGAACCAGGAGAAACCAGAAGGGGTTGAATGTATCAGAACATTCATATATACATCTTGGCTCTTTGCAATAAATACATGCAGAAATGTCACTTTTTCATTCTAGAAAAAATCTGCCTTTGAAACAAATTTGTAAAATATTTTTTCTTTCCTTAAGCCATTGTCACACTGCACCAAAGGATGGAAAGAGGATGTAAAACGGAGAGAAACACTTGCCATACGTTGGTTAATGCAATTCATACATTCTGTATTCACTGCGTCCGTTTTTCATCCTCTCTATCCATCCAGCATCTGTCGACTGAGGTTCCATCCACTCAAAAAGTTTTGAGCTGCTCAAAACTTTTTGAGCAGAAAATGTATCAAATGCGTCCGTTCTGCATCCGCAATGCATATGGGGAACATCCGTTCTACATCCGTTGTAATCCGTTACACATCCGCTATATCCGCTAGGCATCCACTGCACATCCGCGCAACTCAAATCCGCTCCAGCAGAAAATGGACACAGGGAGGAAGTGAAACAGACGCGGAACGGACAAAAAGCGTTAGTAGCATAGATGGAGAAAGGATGAAAGCGGATGCAGCTCACATACAAAGAATTTAAAATGGAAAAAATGTTTGCAGTGGGGACCTATCTTGGATATTAAGGATGTCTAGAGGATGCCTAGAGGATGCAAAAGGACATCTAGTGGAAAACCTATATTGCCTATAAAAAGGGGGAGCAACTCACCTGGATCTCACTTTCAGTCCAGCACCCCTGCTTTACAACAAGTTGATGGTGGAGCTGAGGAACGAAGAACCTTGTGCATTCCAGAACTTCATGAGGATGCCTCCAGCCATGTTTGACGAAGTTGTGGAGCAGCTGAGACCCAGGTTGACCAAGCGGAGCACCAACTTCCATCCCAGCCTGGACCCTGGGCTCAAGGCGGCACTGACTTTGTGCCACCTGGCCTCAGGGACCACCTACAGGAGCATGCAGTACGGCTGGAGGGTGCCACACATCACCATCAGCATTGTGGTCAGAGAAGTGTTGCAGGCCATCATCGAAGAATACCTGGAGGAGCTCCTCCAGTGCCCCTCCACTGAAAGCGTCATCCCCCATGATGAAATAGGGCACATCTTGTGTGTCGTTGGGCAGGGGGTCTGGATCTGGGAAGCCCATGATGAGGTTGTGTTCCAGCCCCTCCTTGAGGTGACTGGCGTTGTATACCTCGGCATCTGAAGAAGACCCATTGCCTGAATCATCGATGTACATGAAGTTGTAATCAGCATCGACCATGGCAAAGGGGATGATGCTGAAGAAGCCCTTGTAGTTGTGATAAGTGGACCCTGAGTTGGCTGGAGCTTTGCAGGCCATGTGCTTCCCATCTATGGCTCCAACAGTGTGGGGGAAGTTCCACTTCTGATACCACTGCTCTGCAACTTTCTTCCAGCCTTCTTCAGTGGAGGGGCACTGGAGGAGCTCCTCCAGGTATTCTTCGATGATGGCCTGCACCACTTCTCTGACCACAATGCTGATGGTGTTGTGTGGCACCCTCCAGGCATACTGCATGCTCCTGTACGTGGTCCCGGAGGCCAGGTGGTGCAGAGTCAGTGCCACCTTCAGCCCAGGGTCCAGGCTGGGCCAGAAGTTGGTGTTTGCCTTGGTCAACCTGGGTCTCAGCCATTCCACAACTTCGTCAAACATGGCTGGTGGCAACCTCATAAAGTTCTGGAATGCATGAGTGTCTTCATTCCTCAGCTCTACCATCAGCTTGTTATACAGTCCGTACTCTGCTCTTCTCCCGATCCATCTTCGGACCCAGACACTTCTTGGATGCCTCCTTTTCTTTGCGTAGAACAGGTGAAAGAGCCTGCAGAGGGCTTCGCACTGTTGTATAATGATGGCGGCTACCAAAAGGAGTGTGTGATGATCCATGGTGCAGATGATTGGATGCTGTGGAAGAGCAAGAGCCAGATGAAGGCTGAAGAGTTCTGCACCGCAGGGCTGTTGGACTGAAAGTGAGATTCAGGTGATTTCCTCCCCCTTTTTATAGGAAATATAGGTTTTCCGCTCGGTGTTCTTCTGCATCCTCTAGGCATCCTAAATATCCGAGATACGTCCCCTATACGAACGTTTTTTCCATTTTAATGCTTTATATGTGAGCTGCATCCACTTTCATCCTTTCTACATCCATGCTCCTAATGCTGCGTGTTCGTTTCGCGTCCGTTTCGCTTCCTCCCTCTGTCCGTTTTCCACTGGAGCGGATGCGAGTTGCGCATACGCAGTGGATGCCTAGCGGATATAGTGGATGCGTAACGGATGACTACGGACGTATAACGGATGTTCCCCATATGCGTAGCAGATGTAGAACGGACGCATTGGATACATTTTCCGCTCAGAAAGGTTTGTGCAACTCAAAACTTTTTGAGCGGATGAAATGTCAGTAGATGGATGCTGGATGGATAGAGAGTATGAAAAATGGACACAGTGAGTACAGAACGGATGCATCGCATTAACCAATGGATAGAAAGTGTTTCTCTCCATTTTACATCCTCTTTCCATCCGTTGATGCTGTGTGACAGGGGCTTAAAGCTGTGCAAAACATAAAGGAAATAGGCTAGGTTTTGCCTGTTTATCCAGGATATTTTTAATATGATAATTAGACAATCCATGGCCCAGGATCATTGTTTCAAAGATATTTCCTTACCTAAACAAGAAGCAGAATGACCAAGAATGGGAAAAACAAAAATAGTAGGAGCAGGACCAATTTCTGACATTTTGCCAATTTCCTTATTGAGTTTGCTTGAGAATCTGTTAGGAAGCATTGGAAATCTTCCCTCCCCTCCCCTTTCCTTCCTTTCTCTTCCTTCCTGCAGGTAAATGTCTGCTGCTGGGTGAGTAAGGGAGCAACACTGGCTCAAAATCTGTCATGGAATATTGAAAATGAAAACCATGTAACTGCAGCAGCAGTAGCTGGTAAAGCTCAGTAATCCCAACTTTGCTTTTCCTTGGAAGTCATGGGTCGTGGATTTCAGACCCATTGTTGCCCTGTAATACACTGCTTTGCCCAGTTGATAGATTTCAGACACATTGTTGCCCTTTAATACACTGCTTTGTTGATGGTCCTAATAGTGTACAGATGTTTTACCTCAATCTTCTCCATTGTTTGTCAGGTCCTTCCATCTTCTCAAAATAGAAATAGCACTTAGACTTATATATCACTTCACAGTGCATTGCAACCCGATCTAAGTGGTTTACAGAATCAGCAAATTGCCTCTGGTTTCTCATTTTACTAATCTCAGAAAGATGGATGGCTGAGTAAACCTTAAAGGCCCGGTCCCACTGGCTGACGGATGCAAAAGGACACAGCGGACGAGCAAAATTTCAGGGGTGGCTCCATCAATTGTCATCCGCCCCAAAAAGTGGCAAAAATTTGCATAAACAGAATGGAAAAGAACAGACGTAGGTAGTCTGTAGCAGGGATGTTAAATGGATGTTCATCGGAAGCCTAACGGATGAAAGCAGATGGAAGGGAATGACACCCCCGAAAGGGTTCCGGGGGAGAATTTCAAAGCAGACGCATAGCGGATGAAGCAGATGCATCACATACACCTAATGGAAAGAAAGGGGATGCCGCGCGGATGTATATCGGATGCAAACCGTTCACTGTGCATCCTTTCTATTTCCGTGCTACTAACAATGTATAGACATTCCATGTACCTTTTCTTTCCTCCCTCTTTCTGTTTTCAGCTGCAGCAGATGTGAGTTGCTAGGATGCCCAGAGGATGCAGTGAGGATACAGCAGATGTTTAACAGATGATAATGGACATAGAACGTTTGTTGCTCATATGTCGTGGATTTACATTGTACACGGTGGAAAGTTCATCCATTCACAAAGTTTTGTGCAGCTCAAAACTTCTTGCGCGGATGAAATCGCAGTGGACAGATGCTCGACGGATAGAGCGTATGAAACACGTTTGCAATGAGTACACAACAGATGCATAGCATTTTCCAACGGATGGCAAGCTTTTTAAAATGTTTTACATCCTCTTTGGATCCGTAAGTGCAGTGGGACCGGGCCTTAAGCCTGGCAATCAAACTCATGAAATTATCAGTGAGTTAGCCTGCAGTACTGCATTCCAACCACTGTGCCACCACAACTCAAAAGAATTGAGAAGGGCAAATATGAAAATGCAATTATAGCACATGCCAAAAGCTCAAGTTGATCAAAGTTCAAAAAGAACTTAATCAATCTGAACATATTATTCTATACGTAATAATTTCTATCAACTTTCCCTTTTCCTTGAATATCCATTCCATTTCCTAAAAACAAGTTAGTATCTTATTAATGTACCACATTATGGGATATCCAGCATAAACAGATGCAGGGATGGATGAAATACCATAATTTAAGCATTCAAAGAAATATGAAATATATTTTTAAAAGAATTAGGTGTGATACTAAAAGAAGTGCCTGTCTGTGTCAAGAGGCATGGAAAGATTATCTTGGTGGGAAATAAATTGCTGATATGCAAACTATTAAACATATTGTGCAAGATTGTCCATGACATGCATTTTCTGGTTCCTCAGAGGATCTGCACAAAGAAATTGTCTGGATAGCTGAATTGAACATCAAGTACTGAAGCCATTGCATACTACATAGAAGTTTGGGATATAATTACAAAAAATCTATACATATATGTGTATGTATAATTCTCTTCTGTCATTTTCTTATCATATGCTAACTAAATAAAAAAGTATCATCGAGACAACTTACAAATTATCTAATATCTTTTCAAAGGACCTTCTAATCCTAAATGTTGGAGGGAACTAAAAGAAGTGGAGACACTGCAGCATAATCAAAATAACATTAATATCAGTAACCTCAATTATTGCAGACCAGTGGCATTTACTCCTATTATCATGAAGTGCTTTGAGAAATTGGTCTGCTGGCACATCATTTCTGGTCTTCCACATACGTTTGAGAAACACCAGTTTGCATACAGAAGAAATAGATATACAGAGGAAGCTATAGCCATCACTCTTCACACTGCTCTGCCTCATTTAGAACAGTGGGGGAGGGGCTATGTGAGGATACTTTTTGTAGATTTTAGTTCTGCTTTTAACACATTTTTTTCCACGAAAACTAGTGTCTAGCCTTCTGGACCTTGGATTTTCTTATTCAATCTGCCTTTGGATTATGGACTTCCTGTCTGGTCACTCACAGAAGATCAGATTAGGTAATCATATCTCTTCAGCCCTTATTCTTAACACTGGTGCACCACAGGTTTGCATGTTGAGTCTCTTACTCTATACTCTTTATGTGCATTACTTCATTCCCACTCACGCTAGTAATACTATTACTAAATTTGCAGATGATACAACAGTGGTAGGACTCATCTTCAGGAGGGATGAGTCTGCCTACTAAGATGAGGTGCACCAGTTGCTTTCATGGTATGGAGACAATAACTTGGTCCTCAACACCAATGAGACCAAGGACCTTAAAGTGGATTATAGAAGGAACAGATCAGACACCTAGCCTTTGCTTATCAATGGAGACCAAGTGGAACAAGTGGGCAGTTTTAAGTTTCTGGGTGTTATCATAAAAGAGGACTTGATCTGGGGTGCCCACATTGCAGCACTGATCAAAAGGACCCAGCTGAGATTATACTACCTGAGACTTTTCAGAAAATAATTGAATGAAAAACTGCTGGCGACTTTCTACCACTGCACCATAGAGAATGTCTTAACTTACTACACCTGTATATGGTTTGCCATTTGCACAGTGGCAGATAGGACAGCACTCCAGAGGGTTAACACCATTGCCCAGAAGATCACTGGTTATCTTTTCCCCTCTTTGGAAGAGCTTTATAGCTTCCACTGCCTTAAGAAAGTTCAAAACATTCTTAAAGACCCATCTCATCCTGGGCACCCTTTTTTTGAATTATTACCATCTGGCAGATGGTACAGGGTAATAAAAACAAGGACAAATAGGCTGAAAAACAGCTTCGATCCCAGGCAATAACTCTATTGAATTCTACTGTATACTGCAATATTAATGCAATATCAGGGGTTTTCAATTCAATGTATAGAATGTGAAAAATGTGTGTTTGTGTTTATTTGCATAGTCATAATGTATGCTGAAGATGGTATTTAATTTCATTGTATGAGGTGTATGATGATAAACTAAACTAAGCTAAAAGCATATTGCATCACATCTCAGTAAATACTCAATAGAATTCAGTATGTAGCAGTTCTTCTTATATTCTTTTTCAAACAATAAATATGTGGCTTTAAATTTAAAGGAGTAATAGTTTAGAATATATCTTGCATGCTTCCTTAATTTTTCCATGTGTAAAAGTGGGATAGGATAAGATAGGATAGGATAGAGGGGAGGGGAGAGGAGAGGAGAGGAGAGGAGAGGAGAGGAGAGGAGAAGGGAAGGGAAGGGAAGGGAAGGGAAGAGAAGAGAAGAGAAGAGAAGAGAAGAGAAGAGAAGAGAAGAGAAGCTCTTATGGTTATGATCTTGAACAGTATTTCTCAATGGAGGCATATTCAGTCAAAATGTATCAAGTGCTTAGTAATGAAATATCAAGGAATCAAGTAAAAACTATCCATGAGGAACAGGTTTTTAATTTGCTGTCAATATATCTCAAGAGACATTTGCATAACTTCCAAAGGACAGATCACAAGATCTCAAGAAGAATTAGTTATAAAGTGTTCTGGTATTTGTCTCACTAAATTTTAGATCACCTGTTATAGCTTTTCTACTGCATCTGCTGCTAACCCTTTTATCTTTTAAAAAATCAGTTTTAAAAAGTGACAGGAAGTGGTTTATTAGCCTTACTTCAGCTAGATGGGACTTAACTCCAAAGTAAGGAAAGATTGGATCTAGTTCAGTGATGGGATTCAAAAAAATTTACTATTGGTTCTGTGGGTGTGGTTTGGTAGGCATGGCAGGCAATGGTGGGATTCAAAAATCTTTACTATCAGTTCTATGGGTGTGGCTTGGTGGATGTGGCTTGGTGGGCATGGCTTGGTGGGCGTGGCAGGGGAAAGATACTGCAAAGTCCCCATTCCCTCCCCACTCCTGGGGGAAGATTCTTGCAAAATACCATTCCCTCCCTACCCCACTAACCTGCTTTCCAGCTCAATTTTCCTGTGAAAGGCAACAAAAGAAGACTCAGCCAATCAGCTGGGACTAGAGAGACAAAGAATAGATGTGGGCAGGCCCAGTCAGAGGTAGCATTTATCAGTTCTCCATTGACCAGGGGTCTGCAACCTTAAACACTTGAAGAGCCATTTCGACCCATTTCCCACAGAAACAAAACCATCAGGAGCCACAAAACCTGGGCTGTTTTGAGAGCTGAGCTGAGCTGAGCTGAGAAGGTGGTCATCAAACATGCTAAGGAGATGTATAGGAGGAAGGTTGAAAGCCACTTTACTAACAGTGACCCATGGCAGATGTGGAGGGGGATACAGGTCCTGACCAACTGTAAAGGCCAGGGCCCAACAAACAGCGAGAGCAATAGCACTCTGGTAGAGGAGCTAAACAGCTTTTTCGCACACTTTGAGACCACCAAGAACCTGGACATACTACCTCACAAGGACCACAATGCTGCACCTTTCTCTCTTCAGGTGCATGAGATGAGAAAAACACTGAGAGCAATAAATTCCAGAAAAGCTGATGGCATTCCTCGTGCAGTAGTTAAAGTGTGTACTGACCAGTTGGCAGAAATACTTACAGAGCTGTTCAATCTATCTTTAACATATGCCATCATCCCACAATGCCTGAAGGCTGCAACCATCATCCCCATTCCCCCCCCAAATATAAACACTCTCAATGATTCTAGGCCAATAGTGTTAACAAGCTCCATTATGAAGGTTTTTGAGTGACTAGTTTCACAGCACATCAGAAACTGCTTCCTGCCCTCCTTTGATCAACATCAGCTTGCTTATAGAGCAAAGCAATCTACAGAGGATGCTGTGGCCATCACACTTCATAGAGCACTGAGTCACCTGGAAAACAAACAGAGCTATGTGAGGATTCTCTTTGTGGACTACAGCTCTGCGTTTAATATTATCACCCCAGATATACTAGTAACCAAGCTATTTAATCTGCAGGTCCCCATCCTCATGTGGTCCTGGATTAAGAACTTTTTGACAAACAGACCAGTCTGTTAGACTTGGTCCCCACTTTTTTTCCACTATTACACTCAGTACTGGTTCCCGCCAGGGTTATGTCTCGGCCCTCCTGCTATATGCCTTGTACACCTTTGACTGCTCACCAAGCCATGCAACAAAGTTTGTGGATGACACAACTATCAAAAAGTTTGTGGATGACACAACCGTGATTGGTCTCATCTCCGGAGAGGATGAGATTGCATATAGGGCAGAAGTAGAGAACATGTCTGTCTGGTTTTCACAGAACAATCTGTCACTGAATGTCTATAAAACCAAAGAACTGATTATGGACTTCAGGAAACATGGACAAGACCACGCCCCACTCATCATCAACGGAGAATGAGTGGAAACTGTCCCTACGATCAGATTCCTTGGTATCCATATTTCAGCTGATATCTCCTGGTCCCCTAACACCAAAGCCATAGTGAAGAAAGCTCAGCAGCAGCTGCACATCCTGTGGGTTCTCAGGAAAAACAATCTGAATAAGAAGCTGTTTGCTGGCTTTCTATAAAGCCTCTGTGGAGAGCACTCTGACATACTGTCTGGGTGTGTGGTATGCAGGCTCCTCAGCTGAGGACAGGAAAACTGTAAAGAGGGTGATAAACACAGCTCAAAAGATCATTGGTTACCCTCTCCCCTCCCTGGAAGACCTCAGTCAGGTCCTGCTGCCAAAGCAGAATCAAGGCCATTATAGAAGACCCCTCACACCCTGGCAATTATCTTTTTGACCTGCTGCTGTCTAAATGGCTCTTCAGGTCAATAAAATCCCACCCCACTAGACTAACAAATAGTTTCTTTCCCTGGGCCATCCGAACTGCAAATAAATACAAAGTCACGACCTTATTAAGATGTGAAAAGATGTGAAATCGCAATACTTCATTCAGATGTATATTAACATATTACAGTACAATCCATCTCTTATGTATTACACTCGGCAAAACATCACAGTCAGTGTTGGATGTATATTTTGTATATATTCATAGATATTGTACTCTCTACTTGCAAATGGAGATACGGGTACTCTATTTTTTTTTTATCTTCATCTTTAAGTGCTCTGGTTTGATTGTATTGCAAACAGTTGCTGGAGTGCATCCACAGTTTTGTTGTAAGTCAATAAAGTTATTCTTCTTCAAAGAGACAGAGACACACAGAGAGGGGGGAGACTGGCTGACAAGTGAGTGTCTTTGGTGAGGACATTCTGGCTTTCTCTGAGCCTGACCCCCTGGATGGGCATATGAGGTTTAACGGGGCCTTTCCCACTGCCCTGAGCTTCTTAAAGCCGTGGCTGGGCATTGAGGGCCTGTTCCCTTTACAACATTCCCTCCTCCTGGATCCCATTTCCACCCCACCAGTTCTCATGTTAGCAAGGCCTGCATCAGTTGCAGCTGTGTTGGGCCATGTCTCAGGCGGAGAGCAGGCTGTGCATCTCCCCAAGTGACTGAGGCGCACCCATAACCAACAAGGGCTGGAAGAAGCTCCAGCAAGAATGAGGTGCCAAAGAATCAACCTCAACTGCTTCTTCATCACACACCCCATAACCCTTACCTTCTCAGGCCAGGCAAGGGAAGAGAGGGTGAGGGGCAGGGACAGGGACAGTCAGTGATGGGACAGGGAGCCACAGCAGAGGTCTCAAAGAGCCACATGTGGCTCTGGACCCGCAGGTTGCTGACACTGAACTATACCAACTATTTAATGGTTGGGATATTCCTGATATGTAATATTATCTTTTAAGTAATTACATACTTTTACTATCAGCTTTGAAATTCAGTTGCCGCATATTTTTTTAGAGAGTTAGAGGAGTTGACAAGTTCAAGGTTATTCTGTGTGTCGTATTAAGAATTTACAGTTGCAGTTAGTTGGTTCTTGTGATTTATGAAGTGTAGAAATGGGAGGAGAGAAGGTGGATTCTGTGTAACAATCAAGAAAGCTTTCACTTGGGAAATTGCTTTTGAACGTGCCAGATCTGTTTCTAATAAATCAATTGGAGAGATAACATCTTGGAGTGATTGATATCATGCATACTGTCTGGATGCTTGACAGTATTGATATCATGCATACTGTCTGGATTTATTTCCCAAATATAAATTTTATTTTTTGGATGGGCTTGGCTGATGCCTCGGAGTTCTTTTCCCAGAAATGGACAAAGAGCAGCAACCAGCCAAAGTGCATGGGAGAGCATGTAGGGGCCCTCCTTCTGGAGCATTAATTGAACCTGCCAGCCCTTGTTTGGAGAAGATGATGAATGCTTTCAGGATGGCAGTAGGAGAAAGAGATTTGGGAACTATACTGAAGCATTTCAACTCAAGAAGTTGTTATAACCCAAAGGTAACCCAGCTGTCTGAAGAGAAATCTTTATCTAGCCCCAGGCATATGGCTATTCTGTCAGACTGGAGGGAAGAGAGACAGTTGGGTTCAGATTTCTCTCAAGAAGACAACCCCCAGATTATTCCTGGAAGTCCATCAAGGACAGATTTATATCAGCAGTTCCAGAATTTAAATATGACAGATTTGGTCTCACAGTCTGTTTGGATGGCTGGAAGCTTGAGACCACCCATATTCACTTACCCAAATATCATGAGGAATGAGGAGATTATACAGATGCCAGTTGGAGTAAGCCAGAAAGAAGCATCAACTAACAGAGGTATATTGCAGTCTCAGAGGCAATCCCCTCATTTCCCAGAAGGAATTTTTCCCCTGTATCCCTCCAAGGTGGGAGTTTTATCCAGCCAGGGGTGGATTAAATGCCAATGGCAGCCAGCACCAACACAGCCCTGGTCTGAAAGGGGGTTGTCCAGACAGCAGACAGAGCCACATCCCCTCCACCCAACCAGGGAACCAGGCCACACCCATCTTCCTCCTGGCAACCACAATTGCAGCCCCAACCAGAAGCGAGACCACAGGGACCCCTATTCCAAAGAGGCACTACCCAGCCAGGATTCAGGGAGCCTAGTCAGCCTATGTTTGCCACCTGGCCTATTTCTTCCATTCCAGTACAACCTGCAGGAGCCTGGCATGTGCCACCTCCGCAACCATGACCAGGATGGACCGAATACCCCTTGAGGCCATGTTCGATGGCTGCCACGAACATTTCAACTACTTCCTCACTCAAATCCGATCCCATATAGAACAATTTGGAGATCAATATGCCACAGAGCGTGATTTGGTTATGGCCATAACAAATGGAATGAATAAAGGGGAATGCTTCAGACTGGATGGCCCAACTACACAATGAACAAGCCCCGGAATTACATGATGTAAACAGATTTATTCAATTACTAAGACTCAGATTTGAAAATCCAGACAGGATAGCAGAGAATGAACAGAAGTTAATGGAAATGAGGCAAGGCAAGGGACCATTGTCAGAATTCATTTGGGACTTTAGAAGGGTCACAAGCCACCTCATGGATTGGCCTGTAAGAATGACTTTACACTATTTTAAAAAAGCCATTGATCCAGAAGTAAAGAAGCCCTATGAAATTAAGGGAATCCCAGAGACCTTACAGTTGTGGTATACTGCCTCCCTCAGCTCAGATCACAGCATCAACCCACACAGGAAACCCCTTCTGGCAGCTCCAACTAAGAGAATTGCAGCGAGGAGACCGGTGACCGGACCAGCTGAACCTGCTTGTACCCAACCCACCAGGTTCCTGAAATGTTACTGATGTGGCCAAGCCAGTCATAAGGCAGCAGACAATCTAGCCCCTGCTCCTGTGCCACAAGCTCCATAGTTGAAACCTAATACAGCTGTTAGAGATCAGAAGAATCAAGGAAGACCTCTAGGGAGGGACGGGTTTTCCAAACACAGCTGGGAATGCCCCTTCTGTGCAGATGGGAGCAACGGACCACCAGACCAACACCACGTCCCTGAAAACCCGACTTGCGAAGATGACCCAATGGTGACTGATCACATCATACCTTTTACAGTCAAGGTCAATTTAGTGGTACCAAACATTGGGGAGGCTGGGGAGCTAGAAGCTGTCATTGATATTGGGTGTTCCAGATGTCTTATCGGACTCCCCATTGTTGAACACTTAGGCATAAAGACTAACCCACTAAAATGTCCAATCAGATTTGAGCAAGTGGATGGAACCTTAATTGGGGGGACCAGCTATTCAATTAACAGAATTAATCAAGATGGAATTAGGGCCCCAACACAAGCTCATATGCTTCATAGTGGCCCCCAAGATGTCAGAATTAATAATACTGGGTTAGACAAATGGTTGCTTGGTTAGACAAATGGGCCCCGATGATCAAATGGGAGGATGGATTCAGGAAAATCCTTACTGGACCAGGCCCATTGCTCCCTTTTCTATCCACTACAAAACCATCAGTCAGCTCAAACTCAGAGCCTGAACCAGCATCCATGGCATCCCACATTCTCCTAGATAATCACCAGGTACCCGACCAATACAAAAATTTGGCTAAAGTATTCAGTGAAGAAGAGTGTAATGTTTTACCTCCCCATCGAGCCACTGAGTGCACCATAGAATTAGAACCTGGAGCAAAATTACCAAAACCAAAGATGTATTCCATGACACCTGCTGAAATGGCTGAATTAAGGAAATACATTGACAGCAATTTAGAACGAGGTTTTATTGAGCCTGCCAAAGCAAGATAAGCTGCCCCCATGTTATTCAAGGAGAAGAAATATGGTGGATCGACATCACACCTTTAGAAGCCTGAACGCAGTATGCATTAAAAACATGCATCCTTTCCCTCTTATGAAGGACTTATTGAACCATCTGTCAAAGGGCAAAGTATTCACCAAGCATTCTCAGGGAAGCTTACTACCGGGTCCACATCAAAGAGGGAGATGAGTGGAAAACTACTTTTAACTGCCCTCTGGGTAGCTTCCAATTCAAAGTCATGCTTTTTGCATTTCAAGGGGCTCCTGCAGTGTTTATGGAGCTCATGAATGAGGTGCTACACTTTACCGGGGGGTCCTCATGTACCTGGTGACATCCTTATCTTCAGCAAAACCATGGAAGAACATGTGAACAAATTATATGTGAAACTCTCAAAATGTGAATTCCACAAAGAGACACAAGACTACCTAGGCTACTAAATATCCAACCTGGGATTGAAATGGACCCTGGAAAGATGAAAGCAGTGCTGGACTCGCTACCCCCAGAATCCGAAAACAACTTCAAAGTTTCTTGGGGTTTGTCAACTTCTATAGACAATTCACTCCATCCTTTGCTGAAGTTGCCCTCCATTGATAGAGCTATTAAAAATGGGCCCGTCACCAACCAAACCAAAGCTGAGTCAACCCCTGGCTTGGACTATGGATTGTCAGAAAGCTTTCGAGACATTAAAATGTCTCTTTGCAATGGAGGCCATCCTCAAGCACCCAGATGCGACCAAGCCTTTTATTGTCCAAAGAGATGCAAGTGATGTAGTGGTGGCAGCTGTTTTGCTGCAAAAAGACTCTCAAGGCTGACTGTTGCCTTGCACTTATGTATCCAAAAAGCTGACAGAGGCAGAGCGAAGGTGAGTGGTCTGGGAGAAAGAAGCCTTCGCCATGAAGGGCTTTATTGACTTGGAAGCATTTTCTCAAAGGGGCACCAGAGGCCTTTGAGGTATGGATTGACCATAAGAACCTCGAGGCTCTAAAGACCCCAAGGAGATTATCACCCAAACAAGTCCACTGGGCCCAATATTTCAAATGATTCAATTTCAACATTAAATATATCCCCAGAGGGAAAAAAGTATTGGTGGATGCTCTATCTAGAAGACCTCAGTTTGACAGCCACCAAGAGGAAATAGTACAAGCCTTAATTTCAGACGCTCAATTGGCCAGCCAAGTAACCACTAGTACCCAAGCTAATCACAACCCTAAATACCTGGAAGATAAGCTGACTGCAGAATTGAAAAAGATCCTTGGTTCCTGGACTATCAAATTGAGTTGACAATGAATGATGGACTAGCTTGGAAAGGGACTAAGCTTTATGTACCCACAACTCTAAGACTACTGGTACTAAAGCGTAGCCATGACTCATGGCTGGGAGACCGCTTCGATTCCTAAAAACCCGACATTTACTAAGACAGTTCTGGTAGCCAAAAATGAAACCTGATGTTGAGAACTATGTAAATAGTTGTTCAATTTGTGCCACGATGAAACACAGAACTGGAAAGCCCCCTAGCCTCCTGAAACATGTTGCTGAACCAACCCAACCTTGGGAAGAAATCACAATTGATTTTCTTGTTGAATTACCTAAGAGTGAAGGGAATAGGGTCATTTGGACAATAATTGACTTATTCTCTAAGGCTCATTTTATAGCCTGCAAAGGGCTTCCATCTGTGAAAAAAGTTGTAAAATTGTTTGTGAAACATATCTATAGACTACATGGAGTACCTCGCAGAGTAATATCAGACAGAGGGGTATAATTTACCGCAAAATTTTGGAGGGAATTTCTGAAATCCATTGGCTCCTCTCAAGGGTTATCCTCAGCTTTCCATCCTGCTTGTAACAGAGCAGTGGAGAGGGCTAATGCCATGACTGAACAATGCATTAGATGCTATGTAAATTATCAACAAGAAAATTGGGCTGACTTGTTACCTTTTACAGAGGTTGCTTACAATAATGCAGTACATAGCAGCACGGGATTGACTCCATTCCAAATCAACACTGGAATGGATTTTGTTCCGATACCAGAGTTACCTAAACAATCTCCCTCATCCATGTCCCTGACAGAATAGATGAACTCATTAAAGAAAGGGTGGAAAGATACAAAAAAAGCTTTGAACGAAGCTGCAAAAATTTATAAAAAAAACAGGCGGATAAACATAGATCCCTTCAACCGTCTTTTAAAGTAGGAGACAAAGTATATTTGTCAACCAAGTATCTTAGGTTGAAATTGCCCAGTAAGAAACTGGATCCAAAATTCTTGGGTCCATTCCCAATTTCAAAGATAATCAATCCGGTCGCTGTCCAATTACGTCTTCCTTGACTATTGGGGAAAATTCATCCAGTGTTCCATTGTAGTTTACTAAAACCAGCTACTACATCAATGATAAGACCACTACCACTCACTCCTCCAAATCGTTGATAGTACATGGGGAAACACATTATGAGATTCAAAAAATTCTCAGTTCTAGATTACACTATGACCGATTGCAATATTTGGTCTTATGGAAAGGATACCCCTCTCAGATGCTAGTTGGATAGAGTTGGGACATTCATGCTGAACAATTGGTTAACCAATTCCATGAGGATTTTCCTCACAAACCTTATTGGGTCCTCGTGGGGGGCAGAGTAGGGGTTAAGGACAATGTATGAACCCCTATATGTGTTTTTTTTCTTTTCTTTTAGGAGAAGGAGTTTTCAAGGAGGGATGCCTATCAGCTTTGAAATTCAGCTACCACTATCAGCTACCATCAACTAAATTCATCTACCATATTTTTTTAGAGAGTTAGAGGAGTTGAAAAGTTCAAGGTTATTCTGTGTGTCGTATTAAGAATTTGCAGTTGCAATTAATTGGTTCTCGTGATTTATGAATTATAGAAAAGGGAGGAGAGAAAGGAGGAGAGAAAGTAGATTCTGTGTAATGCACGAAAAAGCTTTCACTTGGGAAACTGCTTTTGAACGTGCCAGATCTGTTCCTAATAAATCAATTGGAGAGATAATGTCTTGGAGTGATTGATATCATGGATACTGTCCGTATGCTTGACATTTACATCCTGTAGCATATTTAGTAACATTTAACACAATATCTTCAATGCATGTAAATGAACATTTTAATTCCATGAGATGCATTTACTTGTTGTTCACACTAATCAATTTTTTCCCTTCTCCCCTTTTCCATTTTCAGACTGAAATTACACCCTAGTTGGAAAAGACATTATATCTATGTATTTGTTTTTGTATCATGAAGAATCTGTGTCCCAAAACTAGCGTGAGTAAATTTTTCTATTAAATAGCACATTCTTTCTGGAGAATTTTGCTGGAACTGAAGAAATGATTTGGCTAGAGGAAATGGCATTTTATTAAGAGTAAGAGAGAGAGACACTATTTTAATTGTAAGCCTTTTTGAATATATCTTACAGGTTAGATATTAGCACCTATCTTATCATTAGGCAAGTACAGGCATTGGCCTTTTAATGAATATCAAAAACAAATATGTCCTACAACATCCAGTCTCTGCACATAAAGAACAATTTATGCACTGCTCTCCCAAATAGCATATTCTGCATCTCATGAACTAGTTGTGTTTTCTTGACTTATAGTGTAATGGCTATGATTGAAGAAACATTCATTTGTTGATCCACTTGATATTATTTATGTTTGTTAAATTTATTTACCACCTTGTAAGGCTATTTTGGGTTAAATTTATTTGCCACCCTGTAGGGCTATTCTTTATTTCTATACATTAAATATATTATTTAATCATACTAATATGTTACATATATGAAATATATTCCGTATATTTTCGAATATCAAATGGGCAACATAAGCCTCAGAGAAAATCTTGGATCATATGTGAGATGTTCAGTTGCTAAAACTAAGATCAACAATAAAATCATTGTCCACTTCATTATAAAATCCATGCTGGATCACATTAAAAGTGACCAACTACATTCCTTTGACAAGACCCAGCTCAATATGAGTTCACCTCTATTCTTTTTAGATTTATGACTTAGTGGAATTTATCTTAAGTTAAGCTAGGGGCCCCTATTCTTCCAAGAGAAAATGACTGTCTTATGAAATATTTAGGAGATATTGTTCAAAGATTCAGAATGACATATATTTGGAAATTAGGAAGAACACATGAAATTATATTATCATATTGAAGATGCTGAAATAAACTAGGTATGATAATGGGTAATTAAGTAATCATATTCCTGTGACACTTGCTGAACAAAATTTTATGGTACAATATTAATTTAGGTATGATTAATGGAAATTTCTATTCATAAAGTGTTTAGTGCGAGTATTTCTTGTGCTTGGCAGTGCCAAAGGGGAAGTCAAAATCTGCAAACAGAGAGGCATGGTGTGCTTGTTTGTTTTTATATCAATCTGTTCATACCCAAAATTGGGGTGAACAAACTTTTCTATCAGTTCAGGGTTATACAATTGGAAAAGAGTTTGTTATATCCATACTTTTTTGTATGGAAGGAGGAGAATTTGAATAAACATGATTTAAAACAGATAGAGGGATTTTATTCTTGATTGAAGTTATTCAGGAAAATTGATATCATAAATAAATAAACAGGCCTTTATATTTATATTTGAGACCCCAGATTTCTTAGCACTATGACAGCTAAGAATCCTTCAATAAAGTGAATATCCTTGAAAATTATGTGAATTTTGTCATACAGTAGAACCTGTGGTCACAAACGCAAGTCATTGTTCACTTGGTGATGCTCATTTCCCAAAAATTCAAAGCAGATAGGACTGAGGCAAGCCAAGAATAATTTTTGATTGATGTAATTGTATAATAAAAGCTCCACAAAGAACTATAAATATGAAATCCAGCCAAAAGTAAGCACATGTAATGTGATTTTAAACAAAACATTTATATTTCATTAAATATTATATTGAAGTTGAGAGAGATGTGTTTTTTTTACTTAAAATATTTATAGCCCTTCTACTATCTTAAAACAGACAGTGTTGGCAGGTTTCAGTTTAAAATGAAATAATAATAAACTGTATTTTAATTTTTTAAATGAAATAGCAATAACCAATTTTTCATCCTGGATTGAAATTTTGTATATTTTAAAATTTAAATGGATTCTCTTGCAGGAATGTTATTAATATTATTAATAGAAAATTTTTTTAATTGACTGAGTGATGCAACTGTTCATCCTCACAACATTTCAAATATATTTCTGCTATTATTGATATTAATTATCAATAATTAATTAATTATCACTTTAAAATATGCCCTGGGAAAGGCTATTGTTATTCTGATTGTATTAGAGGATGGAAGCTAAGAAATCAGTGTTTCCCAAAGATGCGAAAGGATTCCTTGGAAAACAAATGGCATGAATATGAGTTTTTTCCATATCTGTTTATTGTACATATGCATAGACAGACCCACATTCATAGAAAAATAGCTGTGATCCATTATTCCTTAACTTTACCAAACAAAATAGCAGGAGGCATATTATATATTTAACCATAATTAAACATTGACCTCAGATTCAGAATGTTGCAAAAACTATAGCACATAAATGCCTTATGTGCAGGCATGAAGAAGCAGTGTCAGTTAGTGGCTTGTTTAGCAGACCATACTATAAGAATATGTGATGTCATATTTTATTGTTGTACTATGAATAGAGAGACCAGTGTTAGCCTTGGAAATTCCCTATATTCAGAGGTGGCCTGTGTAGCATTTGCAAGGGACTAAGCCAAAGTCTTCACTCCGGACTGTGTTTCCAGCGGGAACACGGACCGTTCCTATTGGCTGATGCCATTTGACAGCTGGCTATAAAAGGGAGCTGTCAAACGGCATCAGCTATTGACTGCCAGCTGGCTGCCTTGTTAGCGCAGCAGCCGCGGCAACCCTTTATTGCTTCAATAAAGTAAAAAAGCTGAAGTTTTGCTCCGTGTTTGCCTCAGGTTATTCCGCTGCTCCACAACACTGGCGACGAGGGCAGGATAGATATAAGAGGCAACTGGGCAAAGAATCGCTGAGCAAAGTCACTATAAAAAGAGCCGAAGTCACTACAAAAAGAGCCGAAGTCATTACCAAGCTGAATGTCACTTTAAGAGCTACTGTCACTATTTGCGAATGCGAATTTCAACTTTCTTCGACAGATCCAGCACTGCTGAGTCGAGATGACCTTGAACCCTGCATTCCCGCCTTTCAGACCAACAGCAGAAACATGGGAGTCCGACAGAAACCGGTTTGACTGTTTCCTAGATGTCATGGATCTTCGGCATTTCCGACCATAGGAAAAAGTCCTACTTTTTAAGTTTTTGAGGAGCCACAGTATTTGACACTGCCATGGCATTACTGGTCCCACATTCAATTAAGACTGTTCCATGGGAAGAATTACAGGAAATTCTTTCCAATCACTATTCACCTAAGCCATCCCAAATTGCCAGACGTCATGCATTTAGAAGGCGAATTCAGGCTGAGGGAGAGACTATTAGTGGGTACATGGCTGCCCTAAGAACAGTTGCCTTGCATTGCGGGTTTAGAGACTATTTGGAAGACATGTTATTAGACCAACTAGTTTGTGGAGTCAGGGATTGAAGACTACAAAGACGTTTACTGGCTAAAGGGGATTTAACCCTTAAGTTAGTAATCGAAGAATCTCAAACTGCTGAACTATCAGCCATTTCAGCAGCAGAAATTCAGGGAAATCCAATTAGCTAGAGCAGCTCAGCCATTCATTATGATGAAGTCTCCCCAGAAGAAGGCTCTGAAGGGGCTAATGATGTAAATCGCCTCAGGCAGCAAAGAACCAGTCAAGGGGAGAACAGGACAAACCCCAGTCCACCTCCACAGTCTCAGCCCATTTGTCTAAGCTGTGAGGAAACCACCTCAGGGCATCCTGCAAATTCAGGAATGCCATTTGTCTAAAATACGAAAGGAAGGGTCATTTACCCAGGATCTGTCAAGCAGGGAAGACTTTTGTCCAAAAGCCTCAGACAACCTAACATTTTCAAAAACAAGTTGAAGACTGTTTTACCTGCTATCAAGCCAAGCTGACTAACAAAGGCTCTAACAAAATCAGTGTTTTTGTTTCTATAGAAGGAAAACTTTGCAGGATGGAGGTTGACACAGGCTCAGCACTGTCCATCATCTCATGGAGCACCTTGAAGCAACTACTTCCCAGAATGACTAAGAAGAAACTTCACGGCTGCCAGTTAACCCTACGTGACTACCAGGGCAAAACCATCCCAGTCATCAGAAACGGCAAGTTTTTTGTACAATTTCAAAATTTTAAAGGTCACTTGCCTTTAATGGTAGTGGATGGTGCCCTCCCTAGCCTGTTGGGGTTAGATTGGTTCCCTGCCCTTCACCTCCATATAAGCGGGATCCAGTCTATTACAAATGCTGAAGTGGACACCTTGTTTAATGACTATGCTGATGTGTTCAGCGAGGGGCTGGGCTGTTATTCAGGAACCTCAATATCTGGGAGAAGGCGGAGCTTCGTCTCGGTGCTACAGCTGCGATCTCGGGGCTCTGAGATCGCAGCTGATATTTTCGCCCCTGGTTGGTCCTAATGGACCTAAACTGTCCCGTAGAGACAGGGATTGTGAAGGGCACAGTCCCAGGATCCCAGAGATATCGCAAAATCTCTGGTTTGATCCAGGAGAAGCCCTTTTGCTGGCGGTGGAAAGGCAGCCTCCAAAGCTGCTGAAGTCGGGACAGCTCCGAAAAGAAAGTGGCTTGAGCGAGTGTGTGTCGGTTGGGTGAGAAACCTCTTTTGTATTGTAAATTGGTTGAGACCTGAAAGGATATCCTGAACAAAGAAGAAACCTGTGACTTTATTTTTGTTTGACTGGAATTGTTTGAGCGGCGTTTTTTAAAGTGATGTCAAATTGAGGCTTGGATTCTTTCCTTACTACT
>BLBF01000019.1:47997564-48008092 GCA_015471245.1 Laticauda colubrina
ATATTATATATATGAAGAGTTTTTAGGATTGATTTGTTATGATTATATGATAAATTATAGAATAAACTGTTTGAAGTATTGTTATCTCGCAAAGCATGAATGATTAAAGGTATAGTCAGAAAAAGATTTTTTTATTTTTATTTTTTTTTAATATTAGAATATGGATTGACAATATGAGTGGTTATGCAATATAATTGTAATTGACACTATAAAATGAATGCACAAAACTGATGAACCAACCGATACACCGGAAGTATATATGAGAGTAGATGTTTTTAATGTTTTGTATGTTTGTTTGTTTGTAGAAAATTAATAAAAACTTTAAAAAAAAAAAAAAAGTACTTCCTAACGGCAACCCCCCCACCATTCCCCTCCCATATGGGCCTTAATTTGGGGGGGAGGGGCCTAATTTGATTTTATGCCAATAAAACATGGTGGGGCTTCCTATTGGTGGAGGCCATATTGTTGGAGAAACATGGTAGTATTCTAATGTCACTTTCCAGGGTTTTCGTTTTTTTTAATGGAGTTTCTTTTACTTTCTGTTAAGTTCCATAGTCCAATTTCTTAGAAAGGCCAAACACTTTTTCAAACAAAAGTTCACTAAAGTTTTCCTGTACCATCAGGTGGTGCTCTTGAGCCTTTTTACTGTCCACTCCTTCCTTGACTTTAACTTTCTTTGTTGAATATAGAATTTTTATTAAATTCGCTAATTTCAATCATTAGCTATTTTTTTTCCATTTCCACACATTCAATTTCAGCATTTAATTATGCTCTTTGAGTGCCCAAAATTCAATAGTTATCTAGTTTAATTTCTAAACCTTTGTTGTGTTCAAATATTTTCTTTTAAATTTTCTTCTCCAAATTAATCCAGTACAGTAATTCAAGCCAATTTTATAAAATCCAATTTCCTTCTCTCTCTCTTTGGTCGTAGCTTCCACACACTTTCTTCCAATATAGTTCTTTATTTTTATACTGCAGTACTTCAAAATCCATGTATTTTGTTTTGTTCACACTCCGCTTGCTATTTCTCCTCTCCAGCACAAACTTAGTTTCCTGGGCTGTTCTGTATCTTCATGGTGGTCATTTCATACCACCATTACTGCTTGCCTTTGAAAGGGTTTTCTTCTGTCAGGGAGGGGAGTTGCAGTTCCCCTCAACCCTCCAGGTGATTCCCCCTTTCTTTACCAGGGTGGTTCTGGTCTTCACTGGGACTCTCCTGCAAGTTAGCTCAGAGCAAAACCACGCACAATTGCAGATTCCGCTCCAACCCCAATGACGACAAAACCAGATGTTCATCGTCTCCTATTCTAAAGAGTAAACTTAGAGGTGTGAAGTAGAAATGTTCTAGAGACTACTTTGTACTCCTGGAACCAAAGAGGAATAGATGTTGAATAATTCATTGATTGATACTAGAGAGTGAAAAAATGCATAACACTATTCAATAAATCATTATTAATTCATGTATTTATTTATTAATCTTAGCTATAATATTTTATCCAAATTGACCCTCCCCAAATAAGGGAAGATAATGTAAGATAATGTAATAATGTAAGATAATTGTAATGTAATGTAATAATGTAAGATAATGTACTTAATGCTGCTTAAAGTCTAGCTATTTCAATGTTTATGTCATCATCATCTATAGTTCACCCAAGCATATTTAAGTTTTAATTTCTAGTTGTTTCTGTTTTTTGTTTTATTCATTGTATTTGTCCTTTTGGCAGCCAATTGAATGTCCTCCAAAGTTTCTGGCATTACAATGGGATATTTATTTTATGGAAATTTAGCTCTGATAGTAATTATGATGTTCAATAACAAATATTAAAGCCCAATGAAATATTCTTTTGGTGTAGTTAGAGACTTACTGAGTTCATTACTAACTTCTATTCACTGCAGAATCTTCTTCATTATCAGCATGAGGCCTGTTTAATCAGGTTTGGACAAAAATGTAAACAGGATGAAAGAGGTAGGGATAAAGGAACTAACCACATAACATGAATGTAATCTTTTTGCATTATATTGAAAATGGCACTGGGTTTCTTTTTCCCCATCATAACAAGATTTCTTATTTGGCACCAAATGATAGCTGTTTGGCATAATAATAATTGCCAATGTCCTTTGGATGGAAAGTCATTTTTATTTAGTAAATAGAATGCATGAGTAATGAACAATACAAGAAAATTGTAAAATAATTAGCAAGCGGTTCAGAGGTGCTCATTTACAGCTGAGGAAATTAAATATGCAAATACATTATTATCACAGAGGTAGTTAACAGACAAATGAGCGAAAAAAGATGGTGCCTTCTAATTCATCATTGTTTAAAAGACACCTGTGAGCTCTGTCTGAAAATGACAACACTGAAAAATGCAGATGGTTGCATTTTCCCTTCTATCAGTCATTTTTTACACGCTAATTAGATTGGGGAAGGAGGAGAAAATAATTCCCTGTCTGAAGATGGCTTTCTTGTTTAAACAGTTTAAATATTACAGAAAAGTCAACCAGATTACAGATTGGAGTGTATGTATGTGTGTATGTCTGTATGTATGTACGCACATAAATAAATAAATAAATAAATACATACATACATACATACATACATACATACATTCTTCCTAGTTGATCATAGTCCTAAACAGCACCAAGAAATCGTTTTATGGTTATTATAATTGTTGATGACTGGGTGGCTGACTGGCTGTCTGTATAGAGCAATATTTAGAAGAATATTCTTTCTTTAGGAAGCCAATAGTGAAGACAAAAAGAAGCACAGTATATAATAAGATTGCTACTAAATCAATTTCTTTTAAATCAACTTCATAATCACTCATGGTGAATAGTCAAGCAAACATTAGTTTTGATAAGATATGTACTTGTTTTTTGAAATTATTTTTCATAGTTTGCTTATGTTGAGCCCTGAAAAAGATCAAGGTGCATAGATGTCTGCAGAAGGATTTACCATTGTTAGGAAACCACACATCATTGGAGCTCTTCTTTTTACAAATATTGCATGTTGAATGTGCAGCTTCAATCATGTAATGGTAGTTGTCACCTTGCCCCTCTCAATCTGCATTAAGTAAAGTAGTGATTAAATAAATAAGTTTGCAGATAAACAAGAAAAAAAATGAAACCATAGTTTTCCATCTGAATACAAATGGGGTAAGTCATCACAAATGTCAACAGAAGAGGATAAACTTGTATACTCTGGACAAATGAAATTCCATGTCTAAATCACCATACTTACTCCAAGAACTATATGAAATATATGTTTCATTAGACAATTTTCAAATGCTGAAATTTTCTTTGAAATAGAATTGATTTTTGCTGTAACTCAGTGTTTCAAAGCATTTGATAAAAGTCCATTTGCTTTAAAATATTTCTAGCTTGAAAAAAAATAACTATCTATTACTTATGTTGTTACTTAAATACTTACATGTCTTTCTATCATTCAACGTTATAAATTGAAATTATTAATACTATATAGGGAGTCTATGATTATTCACAATCAAAGGCTAAGACTAAATCAAAAACTTAATAATTAAATTAGAATGTTCAGATATGATAGATTCAAAATGTCCAAATATCAAGGAGTCTTTAAGTTATTGCTGCAAAGGCTCCATTCATAACTGATATAACAATGCATTTTTTTCCCATAAGCATTCAAAATATACTGTATCTATGAGACCCATATTTTGTCAATTTTTTATTGCTTTTCCTCAATCCTAGTACTACCCCAAACAATATAGCAATATTAATGAATAGGACTTTCTTCTTTTCAATCACTGTCATATCAGGCATGTTGTGCATAAGAAGTCTATCTGTTTGGATAAGTCCCATAAAACCTTAATCTGCTCTGATCTATAAAATCTTAACCCACTCATTTTCCAAAACTTTCTCAACTTGGTAGTCTCAGTGGTTCTTGCTACATTCAAATCTAAATCTCTGGAAAGTTTCCAAAGAACCATTTTGGAAACTTGGTCATTAGTTATAGTCGGCTTGTGAAATCTTACTACAGCTACTTATCCATTGGTCAATAAATTCATCAATTATTTATTATGATTAGTTGCACAGTATTATTATTTCTCTACTGCTTTCACATTAATATGCATTGCATACAAATCCTCAATAGTTAGCTATTTTAAATAATGTAATTTTCAAAGATTTCAAAGTTGTATGTCAACCTTCTCAGGTACATGATAGGAAACATGAACAGTTGAGCTAATGCTACTGTATTGTAAGCTGCATTAACATAATTTTGCAAGTATGAAAATACAGATCTCCCACCATTTCCTTTATAGCTTGAGAACTTGGGCAGGAAGTGGGTAGCATCTCATTTTTCAAGGTGATTCACTATACTATTATAGTCCAAGACAAGATTATAGGATCCCTGGAGAGCTATGAGGTAGAACTTTGGACAATATATGAAGAAAGGTAGCTGTAACAGAATGGTGTAATATGCAATCAACACATTATGTGTTTCACTGCTAGTATCTAATAGTCAAACCTGTGTGGTTTTTCTGGACATTTTTAGGATTGAGAAAGAGAGAGTGAGTGACTGGCTGAAAGTCAGACTATACAATCCCTTATATCCTACCTTCTGGTCAAGCAGAAGAAATGAAGGAACAGAAGGGAAAGGAAGGGAAATGAGGCTTAAATTAGTATATGTTTGTCTGTCTGTCTCTATGTTTTGTGTGTATATGAATATTGTTTCACTTTTAGGCACCTTGAAATCAACTTAAATTGTAAAGGAAATAATAAAAATAAAATAAAAATAAAATACCCAAATCACAATAAGAAAAACTGTTTCTTGGGGGGTGGGTGGAATCCCCTCTTTTAAAAAATTGTATGACCCTAAGCTCAGTTGATGTAGTAAAATGGGTTGCTCTACTACAATGTAAACTGAATTACAGCTTCAGTTGCCAGTTGCTGTATAAAGAAATAATATTTTGAAGGTGAAAATTACCAACCAATTTTGTTGATTATATATATTTATTATAAGCTGTACAATAAACATACAACACAGAATACAATTTAATTCGAAGGTAGAGAGAGAAAAAAAACCATAAAACGTTCCCTTTTCTATAGTGCAGGAAAATAGTTCTCATGTTTTACAACACTGCCTTGTTCTTTTCTTTTTTTACTTGGATAAAATAAACAAAGTGCATAGCAGGGTGTCTTGTAATGAACTGTCTTTGCAATTGCACCAGGACATTCTCTATGCTGTCTGGCCATTTCATTTAAAGGGATTTTTATTAGTGAATACTCACTAGTTATTTAAACCACAGGGGTCTTTGCAGGTAGAGGTACAATTTGAGGACAGAAAACTGAAAGAAACAATTTATATATTTTTAAATAAACACATTCCATTTGTATTCATAGATTCAGTGTGCCATTCTATCAACAGTTTTCTAAGTAGTTGGATGAAAAAGTCTTTTTATGTTTAAGGAAATTTAAAGAGAACACTGGAAATGTATTGACTGTAGTTATTTTAAATGTCCAATTTAAATCCCTTTTGCAATTTTCTTGCAAAATTTATTCACTAAAATATTACAGTACTAAAATATTATAATTTATTTAAAGCCTAACTTTAAACAAATGCTTTAGAAATCATTTCCAGTTGGATCAAAGATATGGGAAATAATATTTTGTTATGTGATGTGAAAGGGATGGCACACTAGTGTCAGAGTTTGCAGCAGACAATTCAATAATTTTGCAGTATTTATCTACATCAAAAACTTCTTTATATACAGTACCATACAGCAGAAGTCAGCATACAAAATCAGGAACATAGACACAATATTCATAGAAGCAAGTCATTCAGAGTAGAGAGCTGCAGAGGCAAAAATCCAAGGACAAACAAACTCTTAAGGCTAGGTCACATCGGCCGACGGATGCAAAACATATGTAAAAAGGACACAGCAGACGAGCAAATTTTCCATCCGTTGTTATCCGCTCTCAAAAGTGCCCCAAATTTGCATAAGCAGAGCGGACAACAACGGAAAGGAAAAAGATGGAGGGAGGATGTAGCGAGGATGTTAAGCAGATGCTCAACGGAAGCCTAGCGGATTGAAGTGGATGGAAGCGGATGACACATCCGCAGGGCTTCCAGGGAAGAACAACGAAGTGGACGTGCAGCGGAAGGAGCGTATGCAGAGCGGATGCCGAGTGGATACAGTGGAAGAATCACAGATGCCTAGCGGATGAAAAGCGTTCACTGCACATGCGGGGAGGATGCATTGCGTCAGCCCCGTGGATATAAAAGAATGCAGCTCACAAGCAAGTCACCATTCAGAGGAAAGACCTGCTGCCAGACACATCTTCAGCCAACAATCATGGGGAAGAAGAGGAAGCCTGTGCCTACTCCTGCCAGCCCTGGCAAGAAAGACAGGACCACCATCCCACCTCCTGGCACTGAGTCTGCTTCTGCTGGGGCTTCTGCTGCTGGTGTTGACTCTGCTGGTGCTGTTGCTTCTGCTGTTGCTTCTGCTGTTGCTTCTGCTGGTGCTGCTCCTGGTGCTGCTTCTGCTGCTGCTTCTGCTGCTGCTGCTGGTGGTGGTGGTGTGGTGGACCAGCCCAAATAACCTCAAAGCCCTACTGATGAGGGCCCAGAAGGCCCTGCCAGAGGGAGGAAGAGGCATTCACAAGAAAAGGGTGAGAGGAGACAGTACTCCATTGCAGAGGAACATGAGGAGGAGGTGCTCGAATGGTTGAGGAAGAACGAGTACCTCTGGAGGAAGGGACACAGGTTCTATCGAGACACCAAGCAGAAGCAGGCGGCTTGGAGAGAGAAGGCAGAGAACCTGGGCTACACTTCGGATGTCCTCCTCGGGTGGTGGAAGCACATGCACACCTGGTATGGGAAGCTGATTTGAAGAAGTCTGGCCAGGCTGCGGTCAAGCTCACCGATCGGGAGACCTACATGATGGCCAAGTGCAGCTTCTTGGAGGGTGAGATCCGCCACCGAGGAACAGCCCCTCTGTCTACCCTCTCTCTCAGGCAGCCCACAGAGAGCCAGTCCTCTTCTGGCCAAGAGTCAGCTCCCGTGTCCAGGCAAGTATCTTTGGAGCGCCCCCCAATGATGGAGACACCCACCCCCGAAAGCTGCAATCCCCCTGGCGGAGCACATGGAGGATTCCCTGATGCAGTTGGAGCAAGAAGAAGCTGCTGCCACCAGAGACCAACTCACATCCACCCCCACCTCCACCTCCACAGAAAGCAGGCAGAGAGCCAGACCGGAGGGACAGAGCCACACTGTCCACTTGGAGATCAGGGACACCATCAAGAGCAGCGTAGATCTCCTCTCTCAGCTGGTACAGTCCGACATACCATCCTCTAACAGAAAGCCTTTCCTTACCTACATCAACCAGACCCTCATGGACATGTCCGAATCCCAGTACCAGGTGATCAAGGAGAGGATCACAGGTCTTCTGCACCACCCTCCAGGCCCAGCTGAACCTGCTCTGACCCAGTCCAGGTCTGGTCCTCCACCCCAGGTGATTTCACAGCCCTTCCAAGGCTTTCCACAGCCCCTCACCTACCAAGGCTACGGCTACCAGGACTTTCCACAGCACAGGCAGCCCTTCCCAGTCCAGGCACAGGTACATTGCACACCACAGGTGCCACCGATGCCACTGATACCACTGACGCCACTGATGCCACCGACACCACTGATGCCACCCACGGCACAGATGCCACCCATGCCACAGATGCCACCCACGCTCACCTCACTCACCTGCAAACCAGAAAGCTCCACTACACTCCTCCTTCCTCCACCCCACAGCCAAGCCCAGCCTCAGAACATCTGTCATTGGTCTTGGGACTGACACCCCATGTCATGGAGGAAGGCCATCTCAACAACACGGGACTGAGCCAGCTCTCTGAGAGCTTCCTCCACATACCATCCCCTGTTGTCCTCTCGGGGCCAGGTACCCCAATGGTGCCTCAGACCAGCACTCCAGCAGCAGCCACCTCCACAGCACCTGGACCCTTCACCCCTGAGACTATGGGCATGCCTCAGAGTGATTGAGAAGAGTGCCAGAGACTGGGTTGCTACCTGTTGACTTTATCTTTGCTTGGGACACTTTACTTGGATCATTTTGCTTTTACAGTTTGTTATTAATAAAGTTTATCTTTGCTTCATACACTTGGTTCAGTTCTTTTAGTAAATAAAGTCTTGGTGGAAACTTTTAGAAATGGTTTAAGCCTTTGCATGCTTGTGGGATGGGTAAGGATAGCAGTGGGATGGGCAGGGATACCTTTGGGATGGGTAATAGCTGTGGGATGGGTAAGGATAGCAGTGGGATAGATAAACCTCCAGTGCAAGCATAGTGGGAATGTATGGTCCACCCTCCCAGGTGCCACATATATGGCCCTTTATTATCAATAACAATTTAATCATTCATCCACACATTTCAACATAAACACAACTCTTTATTAAATGCCCTGTTCATTGTAGGGCCACTCAACATACATGGCACAATCTCATCAGTGTGATGAGACAGGCTGAAGGAAGCATCCATTAAGCATCTACCATCCTGTCTTGCCACTCCACTGCTCCAGCTGGAGAGTTGCACCAGTGTTTCAGGAGGTTGCGCTGCTTCTTCCCTTCATGTGAAGCTCTGTTGGGGCCTTGCACATCCACAGTGTCTATCAGGTTTAGTCCTTCCCTCCATTCACCAGGCTCCATGTCCCCATTGACTTGTTGGCGGTCCACGAGCCTGTTCTGCAACACTGGGTAGCGGGTGCGCATGAGATTGTTGAGGATGCAGCAAGCTTCCACGATGTTCCTCACGGTCTCTGGGCAAGGGGGTCTAGATCTGGGAAGCCCATGATGAGGTTGCATTCCAGCCCCTCCTTGAGGTCACTGGCATTGTATACCTGGGCATCTGAAGCTGACCCGTTGCCTGAAGCATCGATGTACATGAACTTGTAGTCAGCATCGACCATGGTGAAGAGGATGATGCTGAAAAAGCCCTTGTAGTTGTGATAAGTGGACCCTGACTTGGCTGGAGCTTTGCAGGCCACGTGCTTGCCATCTATGGCTCCAACAGTGTGGGGGAAGTTCCACTTCTGATACCACTGTTCTGCAACTTTCTTCCAGCCTTCTTCAGTGGAGGAGCACTGGAGGAGCTCCTCCAGGTGTTCTTTGATGATGGCCTGCACCACTTCTCTGACCACAATGCTGATGGTGTTGTGTGGCACCCTCCAGGCGTACTGCATGTTCCTGTACGTGGTCCCGGAGGCCAGGTGGTGCAGAGTCAGTGCCACTTTCAGCCCAGGGTCCAGGCTGGGCCAGAAGTTGGTGTTTGCCTTGGTCAAACTGGGTCTCAGCCGCTCCACAACTTTATCAAACATGGCTGGTGGCATTCTCATGAAATGCTGGAATGCACAAGGGTCTTCGTTCCTCAGCTCCACCATCAGTTTGTCATACCGTCCATACTCCACTCTTCTCATGATCCATCTTCGGTCCCAGACACTTCTTGGACACATCCTTTCCTTGCGTTGAACAGGTGAAAGAGCCTGTAGAGGGCTTCGCACTGTTGTAGAATGATGGCAGCTACCAAAAGGAGTGTGCGATGATCCATTGTGGAGATGACTGGATGAGGTGGAAGAGCAAGCGCAAGAGCAAGGGTGAAGAGGTCTGCACACCAGGGCTGCTGGACTGAAAGTGAGATCCAAGTGATTTCCTCCCCTTTTTAGAGGAAATATAGGTTTTCTGCTCGGTGTCCTTCCGCATCCTCTGGACATCCTCCAGACATCCTAAATATCCGAGATAGGTCCCCTATACGAATGTTTTTTTCCGTTTTAATTCTTTATATGCGAGCTGCATCCGCTTACATCCTTTCTACGTCTGTGCAACTAACGCAGTGTGTCTGTTCCACGTCCGTTTCGCTTCCTCCCTGTGTCCATTTTCCGCTGGAGCGGATTTTAGTTGCGCGGATGCACAGTGGATGCCTAGCGGATATAGCAGATGCGTAACGGATGACAATACACGTATAATGGATGTTCCCCGTATGTGTAGCAGATGTAGAACGGACGCGTTGGATACTTCATCCGCTTAAAAAGTTTAGTGCAGCTCAAAACTTTTTGAGCAGATGAAATCTCAGTGGACGGATGCTGGATGGATAGAACATATGAATCACGCATGCAGTGAATACAGAACGGATGCATCGCCTTAATGAACGGATGGCAAGCGTTTTTCTCTGTTTTACATCCTCTTTCCATCTGTTGGTGCAGTGTGACATGGGCTTTATGTACAATTCAGCAAACCTAAGCCACACTCAAACTCCAAACTGTCTCTTATGGCCCCATACAAACAAATACTATGTTTCAGTTTCCAAACAGTCCCCATTGGCTGACCTGTTGCCATGTCTATTCCAGCTCATAATTGCTTATATACTGATACTCCTCCCTTTATGACTGGTATAGAATAGAATGGAATAGAATGGAGTGGAGTGGAGTGGAGTGGAATGGAATGGAATGGAATGGAATAGAATAGAATAGAATAGAATAGAATAGAATAGAATAGAATAGA
>BLBF01000019.1:48008102-48034142 GCA_015471245.1 Laticauda colubrina
GAATAGAATAGAATAGAATAGAATAGAATAGAATAGAATAGAATAGAATACTTTTATTGTCATTACATTCTACAAATACAGTGAAATTTGAAAGCTACTCTAGCACAGTGTTCCAAACACCACATCACAATCACACTACAGAGTATTTAAAAATTAAAATAATAATTAAAAACCTAGTCTAAAACCAGTCTAAAACATATAGTAAATTAGATAGTTTAAAAATGCCATTATATACAAAAGGCTAAATCATATATGCATTGTTTGATTCAAGACAATTATTGCCTTGGAAAAGAAACTGTTTCTCAGTCTATTAGTCCTCATTTTATGATACCTATAACACCTCCTTGATGGTAACAGTTCAAAATAGGAATGTCCAGGATAAGAATGGTCTGTGGAGATTTTTAGTGCTCTAGAGAAGAGTCTAGTGTTCACAATCTCTTCCAAAGAAGAATGAGAGCAACCGATGATTATTTTTGTACTGTGTTTATAACTCTCTGGAGCATCTTCTTATCCACTGCAGAGCATTCAACATACCACACCGTCACACAGTATGCCAAAATGGTCTCAATGGTAGAACAGTAAAAAGTAACCAGCAACTTCTCACCCAGACCACTTTTTTTCAGCAGCCTCAGAAAGTGCAGGCACTGTTGAGCCTTCTTTGCAGTGGCCATAGTGTGGTCTGACCAAGTAAGGTTGTCAGAAATATGAGTTCCTAGAAATTTAAAACTATAAACTCTTTCCACACAGTCTCCACTGATATATTGTGGGAGAGGCTCTGCTTTGCATTTTCTGAAGTCTTTAATCAATTCTTTGGTCTTTTTGATGTTCAGGGCGAGGTTATGACTCTTGCATCAAAAGACCAGTCTGAAAACCTCTGACCTATAGGCCATCTCATCTTCTCCTAATAAGAGTCCCACCAATGTGGTGTCATCTGCAAATTTTATTATAGAGTTAGTGGGACAAGAGGGAGTGCAGTCATAGGTGCAGAGTGAATACAAAAGGGGGCTCAGCACACAATCCTGTGGAAAGCCAGTGCTGAGAGTTATATTGGAGGAAAAATAGTTGCCAATCCTAACAGTTTGGTGTTTATTAGTAAGAAAGTCCTTTATCCAACAACAGATGTGAGAGGAGAGGCCCATTTCTAGCAACTTCTTAATCAGTATATCTGGATTGATGGTATTAAAAGCTGAGCTGTAATCAATGAAAAGCATCCTTACATAGCTCCCACAATGCTCCAGATGTTTCTTTTTAAAAAATAAATTTTATTAAATTTCCAAATTTTAAAAAATAGAAAACAAAACTTTATACATTGTTATCAACATCAAGATATCTTTTGCATTTCCTCACATTTTTTAGTCCATGTATTTCTTTCTTTCTTTACTATTGCATCTTACTATAAATCAATTTCTTTTATCCTTAATCAATCTTCTCCATGGTATATTTATATAATAACATATTCCCTCATTCTTTTCCTAATTGCCAACTTATTTTCTTCTAAACCACTCATACCAGGCATCCCATGCCCTATAATAGATTGAATCTTCTCTGTCTTTTATTTTCATCATTAGCCTGTCCATCTCTATACAATCTATTTTTTTTTTTTTAATAACCATGCCTTCTAGTGGAACCTTTTTTTCCTTCCAGAGTTGTGTGCACAAAATCCTTGCAGCTGTTAATATATGTAACATAAAATATATATATGTTTTATTGCATTTTTGTGTTATTATACCTAATAAAAAAGTTTCTGGATTAAATTCAGTTTTCTGATTCGTGATTTCTTTTATTCATTGACTAATTGTATTCTAATATTTGTGCTCCAGATATTTCAGTGCAACGTGGAGAGCCATGGCAATAGCATCCTCTGTGGATCTGTTATTCTGATAGGCAAACTGGTATGAGTCAAGGTTTGATGGGAGGCAATCCTGTATATATTTTAAGACCAGTCTTTCAAAACACTTCATAATTACAGTGTGAGAGCTATTGGTCTATAGTCATTTAAAGTATTAGGAGAGGGCTTTTGGGGAACTGGAATAATAATGGAAGTTTTGAGACAAGATGGAAAAATGACTTGTGTAAAGAAAGGTTAAAAATATTTATAAACTCACCTGCAAGCTGGTCAGCACATGCCTTGAATACCTTCCCAGGTATCCCATCAGGGCCATCAGCCTTTTTCACATTCACTGCTCTAAACACCTGCTTCACATCATATTCTTGTACTGTGAACAGTTGAGTACTGGTGGTTTGTAGAGGCAGTGTGTTTGAAGACCTATTCAGTTCGAATCAGGCAAAGAAGCAATTCAATTCTTCTGCCAGTGATGCATCTTTATTGATTGATATGGGGTTGCTGCCCCTGTAATTAGTGATGTGTTTAATTCCCTGCCAAGCCCTTTGTGGATCATTATTTGTGAAGTAGTCCTCAGTCTTCCTATTATAGTCCTTTTTTTGCTTCCTTGATGCCCTGCCTCAGTTCCGCTCTTGCCTTGTTATACCAAACCCTGTCCTCAGACCTGAATGCTACATCACATGTTTTGAGAAGTAATTGCATGTCTTTGTTCATCCAGGGCTTCTGGTTTGGAAAAATCCAGATGCATTTATTCACAGTAACCGTATCCACACAGGTCAAGATGTAAAACAGTACAGTTTTTGAATATTCCTCCAAATCCTCTTGTTCAAATAAATTCCAATTAGTGTTTGAGAAACAGTCCTGCAGATGATCAAGTGTTCCCTCTAGCCAGATCTGGATGAGTTTGATTTCAGGCTTAGTTTTCCTTCTGAGAAGGGTGTATGCTGGTATAAGGAACAGTGATAAATGATCTGAAAGTCCCAGATGTGGAAAGGACACTGCTTTATATGCATGCTTTACATTAGAATACACATGATCAAGTGTGATGTTTCCCCTAGTGGCACATGTCACATACTGAGTAAATTTGGGAAATACAGTCTTTAAGCATGCCTTATTAAAATCACCAGTTATTATATGAGCCCTATCAGGATAAACCTTAAGTTGTTTATTTATTGTAATATGCAAATGTACAAGTGCAGTACTAATATTTGCATCAGGAGGTATGTAAACAGCTGTAAAAATCACCACTGTCAGTTCCCTAGGTAGATAGAAGGGTCTGCATATGACTGTCATCACTTCTAAATCATCACCTCTGCACATGACTGTCATCACCTCTAAGCAGTATCTGTTTATAACACGGCTGTTGATGCACCAGTTATTATGAACATATAAACAAAGTCCACCTCCTTCAGTCTTACCAGAGTCCTTACTATGGTCTTGTCAGTGGATGGTACGACATGCCAGTTGTAGGGAGCCATCGGGAATAGCTGAGTGAAGCCAGCTCTCTGTAATAACTATCACACAGCAGTCCTTTATCATGTGATTAGTTTCTGCCATCAGATTAATCTCATCCATTTTATTGAAGAGTGACCAAGCATTTGAGAGAAAGATACTTGGCAATGATGGTTTGTGTGGCTGTCTTTCTAAGCGAGTTAAAATTCCTGCTCTGCAGCCCTTCTTTCACCTTCTCTCTCTGCACCACCTGTACCGTTTAAACGATCCCATTACAATCCATGGAGATCCTGGTGGTCTTGCTATCTCTTCGGGAATACTGTGAGTCCTCTGAAAATAGAATAGACAGAAAACCAAATAACTCAATGGCTTATGGTGCACTCCACCCAATTGTTATATCGGCCAGATTGTCCTCTAAAGAACAGTGAAGCATGCTAATTAACTTACATTTGATGGCTTCTTTGACATAACAATAGTTAGCGTCCACATGCTTGCTTCTATTCTTTACTCTGTCATCTGTTGCCATTTTAATGCAAGTAGCATTATCCTCATACACTGTTACTGTGTCATTTACCTTTATGCTTAAATCCTGTAACAGCTGTAGGTACCAAGTTCCCTCTGAACAAAGTTCACATGGAGCTAGAATTCTGCCTCCACAGTAGAAATGGCTACAGTTGTTTGTTTTCTGGACTTCCAGCCAATTAAAGCCCCTACAAACAATATCACAATCCTTGAATTAGACTTCCTGGTTTTTACATCATTGGCATAATCACTGTCAACATAACACTTCTATTTCAATTCTTCAGATACCTGTATTTTGAGACACAAATTCATAGTTCCCTTCAAATACCTGAGAATCCTTTTTATACCCATCCAATGTAATTGTTTGGTGCAGCAATAAAACAACTTAAGATACTTACTGCACCAACTATATTTGGTCTGTACCACTGTGATAGATATAACAGGCACCCTATTGCTGACTGATATACTTCTTGATCACAGACTTCACTTTTGTCCTCGCCCAAACTATTATAAAAATCTGTGCTCATAGGTGTTGGAGCAGAATTATAATCCTTCATGTTATATCTCTCCAACAGCTGTTCAATTTTTCTTCTTTGGTGGAGAACATAACCACCTTTCTCCATTTTTTGTATCTCTACACTGAAATAATTTTGTATTTCTTTATTCTAAGTCCTTTATTTCAATCTTTTTCTCCAGTTGGTTAGCAAATCCCTTTTTCTGTGACACAACTTTTTCAATAAAGCAAAGTTTATCCACAAATGTGAACAATTTACAACCTCACCTTGAAATTTTCCAGTATATATGCAATCAGTAGCTTTGCAACTTTTGACCCAAGATCATTCAATACACTATCTAGACAGATATTCCAATTCCTGGCTAACTGCTTCAGCCCATAAATGGCCTTGTTCAATTTATATGCAGTGTTAAGGGCCTGTCACATAGGCCAACGGATGCAAAAAGTATGTAACAAGGACACAGCGGACGAGAAAATTTTCCATCCATTGTTATCCGCTCTCAAAAGTGCCCCGAATTTGCATAAGCAGAGTGGACAACAATGGAAATGAATGGACGGGGGGAGGATGTAGCCAGGATGTTAAGCGGATGCTCCACGGAAGCCTAGTGGATAGAAGCAGATGGAAGTGGATGGCACATCCGCGGGGCTTCTGGGGGAGCACAGCGAAGCGGACGCGCAACAGAAGGAATGGATGCAGAGCGGATGCTGAGCAGATGATGCGGATGCAGAGCAGAAGCCTAGCGGATGGCTAGAGGATGCCTAGCGGATGCCTAGCGGATGCAAAGCATTCACTGCGCATATGGGGAGGATGCATTGCGTCAGCCCCACGGATATAAAGGGAAGCAGGTCACAAGCAGGTCACCATTCAGAGGAAAGACCTGCTGCCAGACACAGCTCCAGGCAGCCAACAACCATGGGGAAGAAGAGGAAGTCTGTGCCATCTGCTGCCAGCCCTGGCAAGAAGGACAGGGCCACCATCCCACCCCCTGGTCCTGACTCTGCTGGTGCTGGTGCTTCTGCTGCTCAGGCTGACTCTTCTGGTGCTGGGGGTTCTGCTGGTGATGCTCCTGGTGCTGGAGCTTCTGCTGGTGCTTACTCTGCTGGCGCTGCTCCTGGTGCTGGTGCTTCTGCTGGTGCTTACTCTGCTGGCACTGCTCCTGGTGCTGGGGCTTCTACTGGTGCTTACTCTGCTGGTGCTGCTCCTGGTGCTGGTGCTTCTGCTGGTGCTTACTCTGCTGGTACTGCTCCTGGTGCTGGTGCTTCTGCTGGTGCTTACTCTGCTGGCACTGCTCCTGGTCCTGCTGGTCCTGCTGGTGCTTACTCTGCTGGCGCTGCTCCTGGTGCTGCTGGTGCTGCTGGTGCTGCTGGTGCTGCTGGTGCTGCTGGTGCTGCTGGTGGTGGTGCTGCTGGTACTGCTGGTACTGCTTTTGCTGCTACTGTTGTTGTTGCTGCTGCTGGTGGTGGTGGTGTGGTGGAGCAGCCCCTAGAACCTCGAAGGAGGCAATACTCCATCGAAGAGGAACATGAAGATGAGGTGCTGGAATGGCTGAGGGAGAATGAGTATCTATAGCGGAAGGGACACAGGCTCCATTGAGACACCAAAAGGAAGCAGGCTACTTGGAGAGAGAAGGCGGAGAGCCTGGGCTACACTTCGGAGGTCCTCCTCGGCTGATGAAAGCACATGCACACCTGGTACAGGAAGGTGCATCTCAAGAAATCAGGCCAGGCCATGGTCAAGCTGACAGACCAGGAAACCTACGTGATGGCCAAGGGCAGCTTCTTGGAGGGTGAGATCCACCATCAAGGAGCAGCCCCTCTGACCACCCTCTCTCTCAGGCAGCGCACAGAGAGCCAGTCCTCTTGTAGCCAAGAGTCAGCTCCTGTGTCCAGGCAGGTATCTGTGGAGCGTCCCACGATGGAGACCCCCCCAACAGCTGCACTCCCCATGGCAGAGCGTGTGGAGGACCCCCTGATGCAGTGGGAGCAAGGAAAGGGCACTTCCACCAGAGATCAACCCACATCCACCCCCAGCTCCACCTCTACATAAAGCAGGCAGAGAGCCAGACCAGAGGGCCAGAGCCACAGTGTCCTGCTGAAGATCAGGGACACTATCAAAAGCAGTGTAGATCACCTCTCTCAGCTGGTACAGTCCGACATACAATCCTCCAACCACAAGCCCTTCCTCACCTATGTCAACCAGACCCTCCTGGACATGTCCGAATCACAGTACCAGGTGATCAAGGACAGGATCACCAGTCTTCTTCACAACCCTCCAGGCCCAGATGAACCTACTCCGACCCAGTCCAGGTCTGCTCCTTCACCCCAGGTGATGTCACAGCCCTTTCAAGGCTTTCCACAGGCCCTCATCTACCAAAGCTATGGCTACCAGGAGTTCCAGCAGCACAGGCAGCCCTTCCCAGTCCAGGCACAGGTTCATCGAATGCCACAGATGCCACTGATGCCACCGACGCCACAGATGCCACCGACGCCACAGATGCCACCGACGCCTCATCTCGCTCACCTGCAGACCAGATAGTCCCACTACACTCCTCCTTCCTCCACCCCACAGCCAAGCCCGGCCTCAGAACATCTGTCATCAGTCTTGGGACTGACACCCCATGTCCTGGAGGAAGGGGCTCTCCACATCACAGGACTGAGCCAGCTCTCTGAGTGCTTCCTCCACACACCATCACCTGTTGTCCTCTCGGACCAGGCACCCCAATGGTGCCTCAGACCAGCACTCCAGCAGCATCCACCTCCACAGCACCTGGACCCTTCACCCCTGAGACTATGGGAATGCCTCAGAGTGACTGAGAAGAGTGCCAGTGAACAGGTTGCTACCTGTTGATTTTATCTTTGCTTGGGACACTTGGGTCATTTTCTTTTACAGCTTGTCATTAACAAAGATTATCTTTGCTTCACACACTTGGTTCAGTTATTTTAGTCAATAAAGTCTTGGTGGAAACTTTTAGAAATGGTTTAAGCCTTTGCATGCTTGTGGGATGGGTAAGGATAGCAGTGGGATGGGCAGGGATACCTGTGGGATGGCTAATAGCTGTGGGATAGATGAACCTCTAGTGCAAGCATAGTGGGACTGTATTTTCCACCCTCCCAGGTGCCACACATATGGCCCTTTATTATCAATAACAATGTAATCAATCATCCACACATGTCACCATAAACACAACTCTTTATTAAATGCCCTGTTCATTGTAGGGCCACTCAACATACATGGCACAATCTCATCAGTGTGATGAGACAGGCTGAAGAAGCATCCATTAAGCATCTACCATCCTGTCTTGCCACTCCACTGCTCCAGCTCGGGAGTTGCACCAGTGTTCAGGAGGTTGCGCTGCTTCTTCCCTTCATGTGAAGCTCTGTTGGGGCCTTGCACATCCACAATATCTATCAGGTTTTGCCCTTGCCTCCATTCACCAGGCTCCATGTCCCTGTTGCCTTGTTGGAGGTCCATGAGCCTGTTCTGCAACACTGGGTAGCGGGTGCGCATGAGATTGTGCAGGATGCAGCAAGCTTCCACGATCCTCCTCACGGTCTCTGGGCGATGCTGCATGGTGGTGAGAAGTACCTGGAACTTGTTGGCCAGGTTGCCAAAGGCGTTCTCTACCACCCATCTTGCCCTGGACAGCCTGTAGTTGAAGATCCTCTCTTCACAGGTGAGACATCTGGAAATGTAGGGCTTCATGAGGTAGGTTCTGAGGAAGAAGGCATCATCCCCCATGATGAAATAGGGCACATCTTGTGTGTCATTGGGCAGTGGGTCTGGATCTGGGAAGCCCATTATGAGGTTGCATTCCAGCCCCTCCTTGAGGTCACTGGTGTTGTATACCTGGGCATCTGAAGCTGACCCGTTGCCTGAAGCATTGATGTACATGAACTTGTAGTCAGCATCGACCATGGCGAAGAGGATGATGCTGAAGAAGCTCTTGTAGTTGTGATAAGTGGACCCTGACTTGGCTGGAGCTTTGCAGGCCACGTGCTTGCCATCGATGGCCCCAACGGTGTGGGGAAAGTTCCACTTCTGATACCACTGCTCTGCAACTTTCTTCCAGCCTTCTTCAGTGGAGGGGCACTGGAGGACCTCCTCCAGGTATTCTTCGATGATGGCTTGCACCACTTCTCTGACCACAATGCTGGTGGTGTTGTGTGGCACTCTCCAGGCGTACTGCATGCTCCTGTACGTGGTCCCGGAGGCCAGGTGGTGCAGAGTCAGTGCCACCTTCAGCCCAGGGTCCAGGCTGGGCCGGAGGTTGGTGTTTGCCTTGGTCAACCTGGGTCTCAGCCGCTCCACAACTTCGTCAAACATGGCTGGCGGCATCCTCATGAAGTTCTGGAATGCACGAGTGTCCTCGTTCCTCAGCTCCACCATCAGTTTGTTATACAGTCCATACTCGGCTCTTCTCGTGATCCATCTTCGGACCCAGACACTTCTTGGACGCCTCCTTTTCTTCTCGTAGAATAGGCGAAAGAGCCTGTAGATGGCTTCGCACTGTTGTAGAATGATGGTGGCTACCAAAAGGAGTATGTGATGATCCATGGTGGAGATGGCTGGATGCTGTGGAAGAGCAAGAGCCAGATGAAGGCTGAAGAGGTCTGCACCGCTGGGCTGCTATACTGAAAGTGAGATCCAGGTGATTTCTCCCTCTTTTTATTGGAAATATCAGTAGTCCGCTAGGTGTCCTTTTGCATCCTCTAGGCATCCTGCAGACATCCTAAATATCCAAGATACGTCCCCTATATGAATGTTTTTTCCGTTTTAATGCTTTGTATGTGAGCTGCATCCGCTTTCATCCTTTTTCTATCCGTGCTACTAACACTGCATGTCCATTCCACGTCCGTTTCGCTTCCTCCCTGTGTCTGTTTTCCGCTGGAGCTGATGCAAGTTGCGCAGATGCGCAGCGGATGCCTAGCAGATATAGCAGATACGTAACGGATGGCTACGGACGTATAATGATGTTCCCCGTATGCGTAGCAGATGTCTAATGGATGCGTTGGATACATTTTCCACTCAAAAAGTTTTGTGCAGCTCAAATGTTTTTGAGCAGATGAAATGTCAGTAGACGGATGCTGGACGGATAGAGAGGATGAAAAACGGATGCAGTGAGTACAGAATGGATGCATCGCGTTAACCAATGGATGGCAAGTGTTTCTCTCCGTTTTACATCCTCTTTCCATCTGTTGGTGCTGTGTGACAGGTGCTTTAGGCTTTTCACTTTTATACCGTGGTGCTTGAACCATGTCAACTTCTTCCTCCAATTCCGCATTGGGGAATGGCGTGATTATATCAAAATGCCAAATTTTCTGGCCATGTGCTGTTTCCAATGCTAGTACCAAACTTATACTTTCACTCTTCACCATTGGTGCAAATACCTCATCATACTGCATATTTTTCTTCTGTAAAAAACCTTGTGCTACTAATCTTGCCTTATATTGTGCCTCATTATCGAATAGTCTTTTCTTTTTGTACACCCACTTACATCCTACAGCTTTGCATCCCTGTGGCAAAGTCATAGATGTGAACACTTTATGATCACCTATGGATTTCATTTATTTGTCCATAACCTCTTTCCACTTTACTTGTTAGGGCAATGCCAATACTTCCTTACATTTCTTAGTTCATACCACACATTACAAACTTAACTTTACTAGCAGAATACCTGTCAGGTGGAATCCTCTTGTTCCATTATTCTGACCTGCATGGCATTGACTGTTCCTGTGTTTCAATCCTCTCTAGTGTCATACCTGAGTCTTCTTCTGATTCCTTTATTTATATATTTTCAGTTTTTCCTCCTTGAATGCTGACATCGTAACCGAGTTACTGTCCCTAAATGGATCACAATCACTAAGTGGATCATTCCCAAAATTGGCATCAATTCTGTTCCAATTTTGCTCTGCAAAGTTTGCAGACCTTGAAATCATTATTCTCGTGCTTTTATTGCCAAAGCGATAGCTCTTTGAGCCAGGCTCATAGCCTGTAAACCTTAGCTTTCTAGCCTTTGGTTGTCCCTTTCTTCTGATTGCTTTTGGAATGTGCACCCATGCAGTGCTTCCCAACACCCTTAAATATGCCAGAGATGTTTTTCTCCCACATTGCACTGCATATGGAGTATCATTAATGGAGGAACTCCACAGCCTATTGACTAAATAATTAGCAGTCAACATGGCTTCACCCCCAATATGACCTGCTCAGACCAGAATCCTCTGACAGTGAATCCTTCATCATTAGTAAGACACCATTCTGCCTCTCAGCTACACCATTCTCAGCTGTACAGATTTGTGCATCTATGTTTTATTACTCACTGTCCCAACTACTGTTGCAAATCCCAACTACTGTTGAAAATTTGCTGACATTAATTCTGAATCTCTGTCAGTTGGCAGCTGACATACCTGTTGTTTACATTTCCTTTCTACAAGTTTACCCATTTCTTAAATTTCTGTAGCATCTCTATTTTACTCTTTAGTACATAACAGAACCCAAACCTGCTGTAGTCATCTACAATGACCAGCGAATTTTGCTCCTCCAAACTGGTTTGCATTGGGCCCACCAAATCTGAATATATCAGCTCTAGAGCCCTAATTGGCTGCTTTGTGCTACTTTTTCTCACTGTGAATGCCTTGGACTTTGATAATTTACAAACTGCACAGTCCAAGTATGCCTTACACCCTTTTAAGTTTATACTTTCTGCAAACTGTTGCATCTTTTGCAAAACTCTGAAGCCCACATGACCAAGGTTTCTATGCAAGAGATGGCCACATGAATCATGTTGTGCCACATTTCCAAATGTTTAGGCACATTGAACCTTTTGTCCCTGCAACACATAAAGATTATCCTCTTTTATATCCTGTACACATACATTTCCATTTGTCTTTATGAGACACTTTCCATTTACAAATGTAGTCTCAAACTTCTTTTTATCTAGACTAGAGAGACACTCAATAAATTATGCTCTATTTCAGATGCACACAATATAATGATAAACTTTTCCTTCAGACCTGGAATCACCACACTACCTTTTCCAGTGACTTTACTTTTCTGGTCATTTGCCAAAGCCACTGCATCATCTCCAGCTGAATCCATTCTGAAAAACAATTTAGAATTATTAACAATTGTTTGACTAGCCCCACTGTCTATTAACCATTTGTCCCTACTATTACAATAGCTAACTTTTGCAACAGCAGCCTATCCATCTGTTGTCCTTTTTCTTTGCAAACAATCTTGCTTCAAATGACTCTTATCACACAGATGATATACCATGTTCTATTGCTTTCTTTGTAGAAAAACTTTGTTGGGTTGTCATTTGATCTCTACAGATACCTTGTCTGTTGCTTTTCTCTCTCTGTTCCTTGGGGGTCCACCTCAGGAATTTCTCCTCATGGCTTTTTTTAAAATGGTGCTTATTTTCCTCTGAAATCAAACAGGCTTTAAGAGCTTCCATTCTTAAGTCCTGCTCTGGTTTGCACTCAAAAACAGCTGAAACAATACCCCATGTTTCATCAAGACTGTTTTACATGAACAGCATCTTTTGAGGTTCAGGAATCTGCATCCCACACTGTTCCAACTCATTGGATAAAGTCTGCATGTGCAACAAATGCTGCTCCACAGCATGGTTACATCCTGGCTCTGTATAACTGTCTTGATAATTGCACAATAATTCATAATCACAATAATGATGTATACCAGAGGTGGGCTGACTTCTGTTGACAAGGGGTTCATTGGTCATAAGTGTACGCTGACCTGTTGCCATATCTATTCAAACAGTCCTCATTGGCTGACCTGTTATCATGTCTATTCCAGGTCATAATTACTTATATACTGACATATACCATGTGTTATGCCAGAGGAAGATATTAGATTTATTTTTCCATAGTGCATTTTTAAAATGTTTAAATGGTAACACATCTTGTACTGGAAAACCAGGAAATCTATTGCAACTTTATCTGGGAGATTTCTGAAAATTTAGTCTTTAAAGAATTTAAGCTTATTCTGATACAATAAGTTGATTCACATATATCATTTAAAATGATTATTAATAATGCTAAGTGCTAGCAATAGCACTTAGACTTCATACCACTTCATAATGCTTTACAGCCCTCTCTAAGTGGTTCACAGTCAGCATATTGTCTGCAACAATCTAGGTCCTAATAATAGAGATTTTTTTTTTTGTCTAAACCACAGCTTTATGTATTTATTTAACAATCACATCCAGAGACTGTACATCTTCATCACAGAAGGATTCTATGCAGTATATAGGTACAATATTAAAAAATTTTTAATATAACATTTTTAAATGCTATGTTTAAAAAATGCTGTAAAAAGCAAAGATAATTAACATTCAGAATCAAAAGGTGGATGTGAGGGACTTTAGAGCACTAACCAGCCCCATTAATCCTCTATTAACCCCAAGTACAACAACAAACCAGGTCTTTAGTCATTTCTGAAAGGTGAGAAGGGTAGGGGGCCTGTCTCACCTCTGGTGTTCCAAAGAGTGGGGACAAAAGCAGACAAGTTGAATCCCAACAGGATCCCAACAGTTGAAATTATGTCACCAATTATTAACCATAACATATCCTCGCTGCCTACTGGGTGGGATGGGCTGATGTAATGGGGCAAAGATGGCTGATTTAATGAGGCAAAGGTTACCTAGCCCCATGCCACATAGAACTTTAGAGATCATTGCAACACCAAGAACTGGGCCTGTAAGCAACTTGACACCTAATGCAGATATTTTACATGAACCATCCTTGGTGTGCTCAAGATTTCTCACATGGCTACATTCTTTATCAGCTGAACTTTCCAGATATTTTTCAAGGGTAGTCCCATGTAGAGTACATTGCAACAGCACATACTGGCAATGATCAAGTCATGAGTAGTCACCATGTAGAGAACCTCCCTATCCAAGTTATTAAAAAAACACCTTCAAATTTAGATATTTGAGTATTTAAAGTATTTCTTAAATGCACAAATCAGATCTTACTTTTGTTTCTATGCATTAATCATTTTTAAAGGTTGGTAATACCTTGGGATTTTTAGGAAGAGAATTTCCAATATGGTAAAATCAATACATGTTGAGATGGGATTTATTTTACTAAAGGAAAAATTATTGCAGAAAGAACAAATATGTATTAATAGATTACTATCCCAGAAGAATTAATAGAAAGTTGATATAAAGGAAAAGAATGTGGAAGCTGTTTGGAACAGAGTGAAAAGAATCTTAATATAAAGTGCAAGATCAGTGTAAAATTAACCTAATGGTACACTTGAAAAAATGATGCATTTTGAAATGATGACATAATAGAAGTGTGGCTGAGGGGAAATAAAAACAAATTAATTACTGAAAATACGAGAGTAAGATAAAGATATTGTATAATGTGCATATAGATAAAATAATTAAAAATATAGTCAAGGATAGCAAGGAGTAATAATTAAATAAAAATTAGTAGAGAAAATGCAAACAAATTTCTATGAAAATTCTAAGAATGTTTTGAAAGTGAATGAAAAGAGTTAAACAAAGAGCCTTGGGATAATGAGTGGAATTAAAAATGACACTCAGCAAATGAAATAGAATGAAATTAAAATAAGTGAATGTTGAAAATATTTTGTAAGATATTAGTGTGATTGTTGTAAAATAGAAATAGAATTAAACCAAATGTTATAACTGTTGGGTGTCCAGAATTCACTGATAGACAGGAAAGTCCAAAATAATGTGAGAGTGTTGAAAAATTCTGAAACTGCAAGTATAGACAGCATTGGGAGAAATGTCAAATTATGCAAATAGTTTGCTTATGTAGCTTATTCAGTACTTGAAGAAGACTGAATGGTTTGTTCAGCTCTTTCATTCCTAAAAATTGGAAGAATGCTGTTGTTTCAACCCTAGAACACATGTCTTCTCCTTGAGCTGCTCATAAAGGGAAAAAAAAGTTTGATTTTCAGGAGATGGTTATGTTCTTTAAAGAACAATATGGAGCTTTAAGCTTTAATCATTGCTTTTCTCTCTTATAGTACAATCTTCAAAATTAACAAAAAGGGTCTTAAAATGACAATTATCTAGAAATGTTTTGGGAAAGTGTAAAAGTATAAAAAAAAGAGTGAAAGTTAATGCAAGTTAATGGTCTTCTCTAACTAAGAACCCATTTGCACCCTGGAATTTAAAACATAAGCTAGTTCAGACTTGGCTTCAAAACTTCCCTCCTCTCCCCTGTTTTTTAAATAACTTATCTGACAAAAAATTATTTCAGCTGCTCAGATTCTATGCTTTGGCCACAAGTTGTGTTAAGTCATGTTTGGACTGACAACAGTTTAGTAGGTGTTCACACTGGACTACACTCTACTGCATTCACCCATTAGTCAGTTACCTGTTGCTCTGTCTCATCATCTTTTTGTTTCAGATAATAGCTTTCCTTCTTATGAGTATCTCTTATAGATACTTATCCATCTCTCTATCTGTATTTCTATTTTGGCAATAATGGCTATTTCTATTGTCAGTATTATCTTATGGGAGTCTAGTCACTATTCTAAACACAAAGAGATAAAATGGACCAGATTTTTGTCTCATGGCTATTTTGTATCTGCTATGCAAAATAGCCATGAGAACAAAAATTTGGGTGACATTTCTTTTAAAATATGGTTTCCTCAAATGCCAACCCTTAATTCCCTTAATTTGCTGATCTTGCAGCAAAATTTGTGTGTAACCACACAAGTATCCATTGTTATTATATGCTAATTCCATGTTTACTCTGGAAAAGTATTGGATGGAACTCTGATGAAAATATACTTGCTGTATATTGTCTTTAACCACAGGGCATAGACTGTTACCTTTGGAAAAAAATAGATTTAAACCTTCAATTTCCTTATGAAACAACTCTCTACTGTAATCATACAGCCAAGAAATACAGAAATATAATTTTAAGCCTAATCTATAGGTTGTTGTGATTATAAAAGGGGGAGGAAGTGTGAACAATATTTGCAAGCCATACAATAAAATGTAATGAATATATAAATAAACCACAGTGAAATATTAATTAAAAATTATATGTATTGTGGTTGACATTAGGCTAAAACATCTCATAGAAGTGTTGAATTGAAAAGGGTGAAATATATTTATATAATTTGAAATAAAATTGGAGTAGGATTAATGAAAACTTCTTTATAAGACAAATATTATAGAACATTTCACTTTTTTACTGAAACTCATGATTTATTTAGTTACCTGATTAAAATCATGCAATTTTTGTTATAGTAATTATTATATTTGATGTGGAGGAGAACCTGAGACACAAAGTTTGAGCATAGGTCATAATAAGAGATATGGGACTTGGACTCATCCATTTGCTCTTGGTGTCAGCTTTTTCAGTAGCACACCTGCGAGGCAAGATCTCCATTCATTTCACTGGGACTCACTTAGTTCTGTTGGATAAAATATCCATGTATCACATCAGGTCCTAAACAGAATGCCAAAGTCAATCAATGCTGAAAAGATTAGAAGCAGAGCAATTTTTATGCTTCAAAAAAATTATTCTCCACTAGAGCTGAAACATGAAATAACAGTTAGCCATGACAAGTTGATAATAATTTTTCCTGTTGAAGCAATAGTAACATTTTCACACAGCAGAAAATACAATTACCCAAGTACAGAATTTATCTAGACCAGCCTTGGGGTAGAAAAATCTGAAAATTTCATTTCAGTCACATTTTTATTATTCCAACTATAACATTGCTTTAGCTCGATTTCCACACCTTGTGTATTTCTCCTAACATATATAGTTTGTAGATACTAGATTTTGTGTGCATATTTATACAAGCAATGTTCTGTATACTTGCATTATATCCATCCAGACATTGTTATTTATCAATTATGCAACCCCATATATCCAAATATTGCACTGCAACTTTAAATAGCCAATCCCATATATGGTATAAATTTCTCCAATGCAGAGATCTTTGCATGTTCAACTGTATATGATCCATCCCTTGAACCCAGTTCTCTGCTTCTTGAAGGAGAAGCTGGTACAGAAATGAAAGCCACAGCAAGAATAAATAATCAAATGTTCACAGTGAATTTTTAAAATCCATTTCAAGGTTTTTTTATGGCAAATTGTGGAAAATTTTCACTTAGCTCCTTCTATAAAAGACAAAAAGATATTTGTAAATCTCCAGGAAAACAGATATGGTCTGCGGTAACCCCCCCTCCTAGTCACTCCTTACCCAGCAAACTTGCCTGCTAAATTGTTATTTTTCCTTTTTCTGACCATCAGCTGTGGGGGATTTAGACTGGCTAGGAAGCAGGAAATGGTTGGACTTCTTGCTTTCTAGCTACTCTTTAGATCTTCAGCTCTGCTTTTAAGCACAACCAAACCTCCCTTAGGACTGAAGGTTCTATTATTCAGTGTAGACTCACGACAAGCAAATTTTATGTGACAAACTGAGCTAGCCGATGGCACATAGATAGATCACTGAATGATTCTGTGAGCAACTCAATCTGCCTGCCTGCTTTGCCTGATTCTGGTAAAAGTTGCTCTTTTTTAATAAAAAATTCAATATTTATATAAATATTTCTAATATTTACATACAAACCATACCCAGCCAGTCACATCCATAAATTAGGCTGCACCCACAGAACCGATTAGTGGTCCTTGGGATTTAAAATTATAAGTTTGGTGGTCCATAAGGTCCAAAAGGTTGACGACCCCTGATATAGAGAATTCTCCCCAAATTTTAAAAAATTCTTTGGTTGTAGACAAAGAAACTAGAAGAACCATTTCATCCAACTTTTCAGAGAAGTGGAGGAATTCTTCAACAAGGCCTGATAGACAAGGATTATTGTTAGCAGTAACAATAACCCAACTTAATTTCCTTTTTCATAAACATTTACTTTTTTCTTGCTATATTTTGCTATCTCAAGGGGTTTTGATTCTTTGCTTTCTATTGTTATTGTTCTGTACAATTGAGTTAGTTTTTAATCCTGGCAACTGCCTCTATAATTCCTTGCAGTGTCTTTGACAAGGTTTTTTGGAAGTAGTTTGCCATTGCCTGCTTCCAAGATTGGTTTCAGATTATCAGTTGGTTTCATGCCTAAAATAGAACTAAAATTCACAGTCTCACAGAATTATCACATCAAACTGAATCTCATCTGAGGTATAGGAATAACTATTACTTCCACCTACTACATTCAAGTCTTCCTTAAACTGGTTATTTTACATTTACAGCATTACCTAACATTCTTCCTTAACCTGATTCCCATACATTCTCTTACGTTTCAAAATAATGGGCAGCTGTATAATATTCAAAACAAGGGACACAAATGATTTTCAAGCAGAGTATAGTAAATGTTATTTTTCATCCCATTTTCCTTTGCTATAGCCTGATATGAAAGCTTCTGATCGTGTGAAAAGCAAGGCATACTCTGCTCTTTCATCTTTGTTTATTTATGTTGCTATGTTTTATCTCTACATTGGCTTGGCCAAAAGAATTATTAATATGCAAAGGGCCCTTAAGTGTAAAAGTTGCTTTTATCTGCATATTGCAGAATGGAAATAACATTAGAAAAATAATATCACTGGTTACATGTTTTCAAATGATGAAACAATAGTGATTGTTATATGTACCCTATATTATAATTTTATGAGTGATGAAGTGCAATGAAGTCCAAAATGTATGAAATTCTATGAGTGGAATATTCTACTATTTTAAGAGATGGCTTCATCAGAAAGAAGATAGCTTATTAATATTTGAATACTTGAAGCATACTTAATAAAAATCTAAGTTTTAATCTCTTCTTAAATAAAGAAATGTTTTTGGGTGCAAAGTACTTAGCAAAAACCATTTAAGTAATAACGGGTTTCAGTGCAAATACTAATGGGATTAGTAAATTAACTTGCTGAATAGTTTACAGTTCATTTTTTTAAAAAGAAAAAGTAGATTAAGAAAATAAGAAAGTAAAGAGACATGAATCTAATAACTACTTGGAATTCACAGTCACATTGGTGCATGGGGAACAAATTAGAAGAGAAGAGGGTAGACATGGTCTTTCACTTCATTGAAACCTGAATGTTTATGTCCTAGAAATGTTCAACATGTTACTTGAAAAGAGACAACATTGATTTCATTCAGAATTGCTTTCAAAAATCTGTATTCTGGATTGACAATCTAATGCTAAAGACAAGAAGGAAGGGAGGACAATTAACTTCTATTATATTATTTCATGTAAGTAGATCTGTGTATAATTCTAATTGTGGTCCCTTAATATTTTATAGCATTCTAAACTCAAGAAGTACAAAAAAAACTATGCACCTTTCTTAAGCCCATGTCACACTGAACCAACGGATGCAAAGAGGATGTAAAACGGACAAAAAAACCTTGCCATCCGCTGGTTAACGTGATGTATCCATTCTGTACTCACTGCCTCCGTTTTGCTTCCTCTCTATCCGTCCAGCATCCGTTCATGGACGTTTCATCTGCTCCAAAAGTTTTGGGCTGCCTAAAACTTTTGCGCGGAAAATGTATCCAGTTCGTCCGTTCTCAATCCACTACGCATCCGCTAGGCATCCGTTCTGCATCTGTTACGCATCTGCTAGGCATCCGCTACGCATCCGCGCAACTCCATCCACTCCAGTGGTAAACGGATGCGGGGAGGAAGTGGAACAGACGCAGAACGGATGCAGAACGGATGCCTAGCGGATGCAGCATGGAAAAAAAGAATTTAAAATGGAAAAAATGTTCACACAGGGGACCTATCTCGGATATTAAGGATGTCTAGAGGATGCCAAGAGGATGTCTAGAGGATGCCTAGTGGAAAACCTATACTGCCTATAAAAAGGGGGAGCAACTCACCTGCATCGCACTTTCAGAACAGCAGCCCAGCGGTGCAGACCGCTGCAGCCTTCGTCTGTCTCTTCCTGTTCCAAAGCATCCAGTCATGTCCACCGTGGATTGTAACAAAGTCCTTTTGGCAGCCACCATCGTTCTGCAACAGTGCGAATCCATCTGCAGGCTCTGTGAACACTACTGTGAGAAGAAAAGGAGCCACCCAAAAAGAGTCTGGGTCCAAAGATGGTTCGCCAGTAGAGCAGAGGACGGACTGTACAACAAGCTGATGGTGGAGCTCAGGAACGAAGACACTCGGGCGTTCCAGAACTTCATGAGGATGCTGCCAGCCATGTTTGACGAAGTTGTGCAGTGCCTGACACCCAGGTTGACCAAGGCAAGCACCAGCTTCCAGCCCAGCCTGGAACCTGGGCTCAAGGTGGCACTCACTCTGCACCACCTGGCCTCAGGGACCTCCTACAGGAGCATGCAGTATGGCTGGAGGGTGCCATCCAACACCATCAGCATTGTGGTCAGAGAAGTGGTGCAGGCCATCATCGAAGAATACAAGGAGGAGCTCCTCCAGTACCCCTCCACTGAAGAAGGCTGGAAGAAAGTTGCAGAGCAGTGGTATCAGAAGTGGAACTTCCACACACCGTTGGAGCCATAATGGCAAGCACATCACCTGCAAAGCTCCAGCCAAGTCGGGGTCCACTTATTTCAATTACAAGGGCTTTTTCTGCATCGTCCTCTTCGCCATGGTTGATGGTGACTACAAGTTCATGTACATCGATGCTTCGGGCAATGGCTCATCTTCAGATGCCCAGGTATACAACACCAGTCACCTAAAGGATGAGCTGGAACGCAACCTCATCGTGGGCTTCCCAGATCCAGAACCCCTGCCCAACGACACACAAGATGTGCCCTACTTCATCGTGGGGGATGACGCCTTCTCCCTCACAACCTACCTCATGAAGCCCTACACTTCCAGACTCCTCACCTGTGAAGAGAGGATCTTCAACTACAGGCTGTCCAGGGCAAGGTGGGTGGTGGAGAACACCTTTGGCATCCTGGCCAACAGGTTCTAGGTACTTCTCACCACCATGCAGCATCTCCCACAGACCGTATGGAACATCATGGCAGCTTGCTTCATCCTGCACAATCTCATGCGCACCCGCTACCTAGTGTTGCAGAACAGGCTCGTGGACCTCCAACAAGCCAATAGGGTCATGGAGCCTGGGGAATGGAGGCAAGGGCGAAACCTGATCGACAAACCTGAGGATGTGCAAGGCCCCAACAGAGCCTCAAATGAAGCGAAGAAGCAGCGCAACCTCCTGAGACACTGGTGCAACTCCCCAGCTGGAGCAGTGGAGTGGCAAGACGGGATGGTAGATGCTTAATGGATGCTTCCTTCAGCCTGTCTCATCACACAGATGAGATTGGGCCATGTATGTTTGGTTGGCCTACAATGAACAGGGCGTTTTATAAAGCGTTGTGTTTATGTTGACATGTGTGGATAATTATTACATTATTATTGATAATAAAGGGCCGTAGGTGTGGCACCTGGGAGGGTGGACCATCCAGTCCCACTATGCTTGCACTGGAGGTTTATCTATCCCACTGCTATCCTAACCCATCCCACAGCTATTACCCATCCCACAATTATCCTAACCCATCCCAAAGCTATCCTTACCCATCCCACAAGCATGCAAAGGCTTAAACCATTTCTAACAGTTTTCAGCAAGACTTTATTAAAAAAAAGAAATGAAGCAAGTGTATGAATTAAAAATAGACTTTATTAACAAGAAGCTATAAAACAAAAATGAGTCTCTGGCACTCCTCTTGGTCGCTCAGTCTCATGGGTTATGGAGGTGTTGTGGAGGTGGCTGGTGCTGGTGTGCTTGTCATCAGCTCCTTCAGGAGCAGAAGCACCAGAAGCACCAGCCCCAGAAGAGCGAGCCTGTGCTGCAGAAGCCCCAGCAGAACCAGAGTTAGGGCAGGGGGCAGGATGGTAGCCCTGTCCCTCTTGCCAGGGCTGGCAGTAGATGGCTGAGGCTTTCTGTGCTTCTGCATGGTTGTGGGGTTGCTGGCTGGCAGGGAGGCTGGCAGGAACGAAGGCTGGCAGAAAGACTGGCAGGGAGGCTGGCAGGGAGGCTGGCAGGAAGGCTGTAAGGAAGGCTGGCAGGGAAGCTGGCACCAAGGCTGGCAGGCAGGCAGGCACCAAGGCTGGCAGGCAGATATGAATCAAGGCTGGCAGGAAGGCTGGCAGGCAGACATAAACCAAGGCTGGCAGGAAGGCAGGCAGCAAGGCTGGCAGGCAGACTGGCTGGCAGGGAGGCTGGCAGGCAGACATGCAGGCAGGGCAGGCAAGGCAATCGATGTGTCCGGCAGCAGGTCTTTCCTCTGAATGGCGACCTGCTTCCGAGCTGCTTCCGTTATATCCGCGGGGCTGACCCAATGCATCCTCCCCGCATGCGCAATTAATGCCACGCATCCATTAGGCTTCCGCTGTGTATCCGCTAGTCTTCCGCTGTGCATCCGCTTCATCCGTTCGGCGTCCGCTCTGCTTCTGCTCTTTCCGTTCCGCGTCCGCTTTGCTGAGGCCCCCCAGAAGCCCTGCGGATGTGCCACCCACTCCCATCCACTTCCATCCGCTGGGCTTCCGTTCCTCATCCGCTTTGCATCCGCCCTGAGTCCCCCCCGCGTCCGTGTTATCCGCTCTGGTTATGCAAATTTTTGCCCCTTTTGAGAGTGGATAACAACGGATGGAACATTTTGCTCGTCCGCTGTGTCCTTTTTGCATCCCTTGGCCAGTGTGACATGGGCTTTAATCCATTTATGAATGTTGTCCCTTAATGAAGGGTAACACCATGCATAATAATTTCAGTGCACTCTGGAACACCAGACATTTTTTTACAAATCTCTTAGCAAAGATGTTGGAAAATATCAAGTTTTAAAGCAAATCACTACTTTCAAATATAATTGATCTTTCCAACTATGCTGCTGGACCCCATAGACACCCTAGAAGCATTCTTAAAACAAATATAAATGTTGAATAGCTGAAGCCCAGTACTTAGTTTTTTTGGGAGAAAGTAGTAAAGTGTGCTAGAAAATAATACTTTTTATAGCCAGAAGGAGATTGCCACCTGTCAGTTGATTTTTTTATGATTGGCTATATCAGTCATAGCAATTGTTTTATGAGAGTATCGATTATAGGTTCTTAGAATTCCAAATAAGGCCATTGGTTCAAAAAGTCTAGAGATGCTTATATAAATGGTGCAGCATTATCTACAGTTTTAACAACGCAGTAAAAAAAGCACAGTAATAACATTAGTAGTATTAAATAGAAATAAAAGCAAGTATCAAATCTCATTATAATGGATTACATACATAGAAAAACAGGTGCGGACAAAGTTATTTATAGCCTCCCTTTCCTCACTATATGTAGGATATAACTCTATGTTTTCACTACTGTTTTATCTCAATGTCGACCTAGCAGGGTCCAAGATCACCATTTGAGTTAGTGTTCATAGTCAAATAAAATACAATGGGATTCAAAGAGTTATTGAAACTTGGAAGTGACTTCCAAGCAGTTCATGACAATTCTAAGCTATCTACTTCCTGAACCTACATTTGCTCATTTAAAATGCTAACTCAGATCATTATATGTCACTGTAGAAGGGCTTATACTCTTTGGTTTCCATATCTACATCTCTACCTCTTTCCTTCATCTCTTTGGTCAGGCAGCCATAGGTTTGCCATTTTTATTTTTGTAATAAAGATGTTTTTTTTTTTAAAAGCTTGGTTTCTTATCTACATCCTAGTATATTCTAATAACACAAATCAATAACCAACACAATCCAAAACTTGTTTAAGTATTCCAGCTTCATGCTGATTGGTAGTTGGAGTCCAGTCTAAAATATAATTACTATGAATATTTATGTCTTTTTCAAATTTATATACTATTAAAAATATTGAAACATAAGCAATAAACAAAAAATACAGTAGGAACATCCTGAATGGCATCCAGAATTTTATGACATACTCTTTATAAACATGTAGCTCTCTCTGAGTTTGTTAAAGACACTATTTGCCATTGCTGCTGAAATGGCATTTGTTGATAAATTATTTTTATCGTCTCCATTCATATAATGGAGAAATACTATTTTAGAAATCATAAATGAAAATGAATATTGAAAGATAACTGATAAGAAAGTATGGAAAATAAAGTCGTAAAACTGCATAGTTAAACAGCAATATAGTATAGTTAGCAACCTCCACAGTTCTGGGCTATAAATCTTTTCATCCCTGTCCATTAGTCCTGGTGATAGAGGCATACTAATATTATAATAAGAAGCATTTAGAAGGCTGGGATTTGGGGAAGCTGGTTCCAAGAATGTATTGTATTATATGTTATTATCCAAAATCTGGTGTTATTCAATTTATCATATTAAAGTTATACAGAAAGGACAGCAGAGTATAAATTATTTGGTGGCATTTAACTCTTTTTTTAGAAAACAAAAATGGTAACATCAAAGTTTCAAAAAAGAAGAATCTAATAGGGAATTTATCCAAGGCAAATGCAAGCTGGAGCAGTACATATAAAAGAAAATAGTATAAAATAGAGATAATATGTAAGCTAAAATCACCTAGAAAGTGAGTATGATCAAAGGAAGCAGAAAGAGGTAATGGATATTAAATTAGTTATTTTTGTGGCACATCTGATTATAATGTAATTCTAGGGACCATCACATCATATCATGAAACAAAGAATCTTCTGTGGCTATGTCTATATATCACCTTTTCATTTAAACCAAGAATGGAAATATAAGAGTAATTGAAGAAAACCAACAAAGCTGTCATCTTATTTGAAAATGAGATGTAATATTTTATTTATTTATTTCAATTTGTCAATCGCTTACAAGGCAATAGGTATAAGTATAAACATAAGTAAGAATACAGGAAATAGGTACGAATAAATGGGAATAGAGCAGGGATGGTAGGCATGATGGTGCACTTATGCACGCCCCTTACAGACCTCTTAGGAATGAGGTGAGGTCAATAGTGGATAGTTTGAGGTTAAAGGAGTGGGGGGTTAGAGGATATAACAACAGTCAGGTCGAGTATTCCAGGCACTGACAACTTTGTTGCTGAAGTTGTACTTTCTGCAATCAAGTTTGAAGCGGTTTCCATTGAGTTTGTATCTGTTGTGGGCTCTTGTCTTGTGGTTGAAGCTGAAGTAGTCATTGACTGGTAGCAGATTGTAGCAGATAATTTTGTGTGCTACGCTTAAGTCTAACCATAGGTGATGTAGTTCAAGGTTGTCCAAGCCCAAAACCTCAAGCCTGGTGATATAGGGTATTCTGTTGCGAGCAGAGGAGTGTAGTACTCTTCTACTGTTTTCTGTTCTACTCTTCTATTCTTCTCTGTTGCGAGCAGAGGAGTGTAGTAAGAGTCCAAATACTTCTGGACTCGCTCGATTGTATTAATGTCTGATATGCAGTGCAGATTCCAGACTGATGAGCTGTATTTGAGTATTGGTCTGGCAAAAGTTTTGTATTATTTACAAAGAATAATGAATGGAAAACAAATTATCTATTAAAAGATTGTGCATGATTTCAAGGATGTTCTTTGCTTTGGCCTAGATTTCAAGCTATTTCATGAACCATTTATCCGTTTAAAATTCAATGTCATGTTTAAAAGTAAAACAAACATCTGAGTTCCTTGTCATCTTTTGGCAAATTGGATTGAGGACATGAAAGTCTCTAATAAGTACATTTTCTATTTAAAAAAACCTAAAATTAAAACAAAACAAAAAGCGAAGCTATTATAAATATTTGGTGACTGCTATGTCTCAGATAAAGCCCTGATTATAATAAAATTAACTTTTAGAGTCCTGCATCTCTTTCTTCTAATTCTAACTGTTGCCAGAAAACTAGATGGATATGCCCATGTAAACACAAAGATTGAAACATAAGTCAAGGCTGTTCTTAAGATTGATCTCTATGTACTGTAGACTAGTGGCCACAACTTTGAACAAAAGTCACCCAGTTTTTAAATTTTCCAAGACAGTCAGCCTAAAGCAATGCCTTTTTGTACATATTATAACAAAATGAGACTAGAAAGAATCTGGGCAAATCATCTCATGCAAAATCTGAATAATATAAAGATATATATCTATCAGATTTATCTGCATATATTTGTTTAAACCTCTGTTTACTGCAAAAGAGTTTAGTTATATTGTTGCAGGGTTTTGTGTTCTTAAAAGATTAGATTGAACAAATAAAATTGCTGGTATTTTTTGTCATGCCCCAATATTACAGAAAAATCTTACCATTAGTTATATTTTTAAATTCACAAGCTTGAAGATCATGTTATCAGTGAACTTTGCATGAACCAAGAGATCCCAATAGGATTATTATAGTTTCAGTCTAAATTATTGTAGATGGAAAGCAACTTTTTCCTCAAAACTGGATCATATGAACTAGGTCTTTTGGTGCAGCTGTCCTTGAAAAATCAATAGCAAATGTTGCACAGGATAAAGAGTAAATTATATTTTCTCATTTGTGAAGAAAAACTAAAACTGATTAGATATTCTTTATTTAAAAAATTAAACAGGTCTGAAATGACATAAATCCAACAGTTATCATCCTGTTTCCCAAATTAAAATTATAGAGATAATGTTTACAATGATTCTTTATTTATAACACATTTTCTATGTTTACTATACAATATATAGTAGTAAAAGATAGGGGTTTTAACAACTATAGTCAATATAGTAGCTTTGATATAGTATTATCAGGGATCTAAAATTTTCAGGACCTTTTTTAATGTGTGTACATTTATAGAATAGAATAGAATAGAATAGAATAGAATAGAATAGAATAGAAT